>JANRMT010062791.1:158405265-158422986 GCA_026402145.1 Polypterus bichir lapradei | reverse complement strand
TTTTTTTTTGAAATGTAGATGCATATTTTATTATACCTACTTAACGTTTATCGAAATTTATCTAACCCTATATTTATTGTTCTAGTATCAGAATGTAGTTTAAGGTAATTTGTTTTGGTTTCAACAGATTTTTTTTCATATTTTTGATTCTTGTTTTTTTTTTAAATCTTCATGCCCCCCTTTTTGTTACTTCATGCCCCCCAGGAGGGTCCGCTCCACAGGTTGAGAAACCACTGGGCTAATTAATTATATACTTGTGATTAAAGGATTTCCGTAGCTCTGTATATCAATTAGTGCAACACCTACACTAAGTGTATAAATGTTCGATTCAATGGAGAAGAAAACAAAGGCAAATGAGAAAGATCATGGAAAGCATTAGAGGAAGAATGAAAAAGTGTTGACCAGTTGGGTGAAAATCTCTAGGGAGTAAGGAGTGCCATTCCAACAAGACAGATCAATCCTGCGGAGTGTCAAAAGTATCAGGGAATTTCAAGGGCTCTAGGGGACTCACTGAAGATACCGACAAATCTGGCAGGGCTTTTAGTTGGGCTCTAGTTTAAAAATACAATTATCCAAAGTGACTTGACAAAAGAGGCCAACATAATTGAGTTACAAGGGTACAACGTTGATTTCCACAAGTGAAAAGTTCAACTCAAAATATAAGCTAGTTTACAATTCCCAGATATACAGACTCTTATAGCTATCCCTTAGAAATTCACCAAACAAGACAGTCTTCAAACACTTCGTATGGTATCCTGGATAATGGACTACATTTTGGGCAGACCACAGTTTGTGAGACTCAAGGACTGTGTTTCTGATACAGATGAGAGCAACAAAACATACAAACAGCACAACAAAACATTGATAATACAAAATAAACAGAAACTAAAGTAAAATAAAAAATAATTAAAATCCAGGAAATAATTCCTGGCTGCAACATATAAATGGCTTGTTAGTGCTTTCATTCATGCAAGATGAATCTTTCATCAGTTTATAGATTTTCTTTTTCTCAGATCCTTATGTTTTTGAGACCAGAAAAAAGTTGTACTTGACACTCCTTTCCTTTCCTTTATTATTTATTTATAAAGATTTTATTAACAGAAATTTCATAATGCATAAACTCAGTTTTTTAAATGGGACCAAATCAGCATGACAGCTGGTGGTTCCTTTGTCAGTTGTGTCTTATTATTAATTGTTTGCTGGTTAAGAAACTAGGAAACAATAAAAAATGTAAGAAGCTGATGCTTAAAACTAAAAATAAGCAATTAGGAGTTCTGAATCGTCAAAAAAGGTGACTTAATTAAAATTAAGCCCAAAAAGATACATTGTTTTAGAAACAAATAAATTAGTTCTTCTTAAGAATTTTTTTGAAGTGAAAACCAGCAGCCTTTGCAGCCTTCCAGTAATTGGAATTGCAATAAGCACACCAAATAAGGAGAGATGGAAAAGTTTCTAAACCTGTAAGTTGATCACATTTACTACCGACACAAATGTTTTTTGCTTTTGCAGAATCTTGGACAAACGGGAAGTGCATGATTCAGACCATTATATCATCATGGCAGTGATGTCAAGTGCTGCGATTATTGTCACGTGTTAGCAATTGGAATGGAAATAATGCATAAACACTACCAAACATGGCGGTGGACATAAAAAACCAAATGGCAGTGCTCCAAAATTCAAAATACTGCAGGTACTTTAAAACAACCTCATAACAACAAACTAATTTAAGAAATGATCTATCATTATACCATTTGACAGAGACATCACGTGTTGCATATCTTTTGCTTGGTATGCGGTAGGAATTGGGATGGAAATTTTGCATGAATGCTAACAACAATGGTGGCACCCACAAGAAAACAAAATGGCTAAGATGCAAAATAATTTTAAGTTCTTAAAAATGACATCATACAGACAAATTAATTTAAAACAATTGTTCCAAAACCCCCATAAGAAAAAAAATGTGATTAGCATAAAGAAAATTTACAAACAGTTTCCATTCAAAAGAAAGAGGACTCAAGGGATCATCAAAACTCAGCTTAATGCTTTTTAAGAAATTTAGGACTGAATGGACTGTTCTTGTTTAGTTTAGCTTGCCTTCATTGTCCACAACTGGAAATTTGCTTTGATCCTGTCAGTAACATGCAAAAGCACATTCATACATAGATTCATATATATTAAATATAGTTCTATTAGGTACTTATTTCAACACAACTGAATTTGGCCTAAATAGTTTTGGCATAAAAATATTTCTACTTCTCCTTCTGTTTGTTTAAAAGTTTGGCAGTAAGTATCGCCTCCAAGAAGATAACATTTTTTAACAACTATTCAAGTGTCTGGTCCTTTATAATGTTACCCACTTTTCTTTTTGATATTTAGTTTATTTTTGTTAGTCGCTGACAGTCCCCCAAACCAGGCCAGGAATGAAAATGTCAATATGCTCTCAATTTGGCAATTATAATAGTTCCTAGGATACTAAATAAAATGTTAATTTTCTTCAACCTTCTTCATAAATATCTGTACTATTGACCTTTCCTGTAGGTATATTTTGTGTTTTCATCAAGGTTATTATCCAATATGGTTCCCAGATAATTAAAGCTATTAACTCTCTCAACTTACACTCAACTTGAGGACCAGTGTACAGGTTTGACATTCTTCCTAAAATCAATGAACAGATCTTTAGTCTTTTTCAGATTTAGTTGGAGATTCTGTTCCTGACACTAACTGTACAACAGCTTGGCCTCTTCCACAAAATGCGCAACATTATTACAGGTGTCACTCAAAGCTACAGTATCAACAATTAAACATTTAAACAATTGCTCCCAGAACCTCTTAAGCAGTTAGAACAGATGGAGAAGAGTATAGGGGTGATCACTGTGCCTTGTCGAGCTTCTATTGATTTGTGATGAACTGCATAAATATAATTGCCGAACTTAACAAAGCGATCCCTTTCAATGAGGAAGTCCCTAATCCTTAGGTTGAGATAGGGACCCACCTGCATTTCCTATAATTTACTACAAAGGATATCAGGCTTCATGCAGTTAAAGTCAAAAATCAGTACTCTCACAAAGAAGTGCATTTTCTCCAAATGTTTATAAGTGGTATGTAGGACAGTCATGACAACATCTTATCAAATTTATCCTAATGTCCCCACACATGTAACGTAGTCAGGGTAATGCCAAAAACAGTATTAATGCATGTAGCTTTGGCTGTTGTTACTTAAGCTAAACATAATAATCCATGTGTCAGGTTTATTCTCTATGTTTATTCTTCCAAATGTCTTTATTTATTATTCCATGTTTAATAGATTAGCTAAATTGTGAGAGCATTAGCTTCTTCTGTTAAGCAAGAGCAGCTGGTTGCAGCCTAAACAGTCCTTGGGACTTTCTGCTACATCTTACTCAGATATACTTGAGAATAAGTCAGTTATGAGACGCTCATAAACCAGGCAAAGATTAACATACACCAGATATTATGATGAATGTGTTATGAGCATTGCATATTTCCATATATTTCCATGTTGCATTTATTTGATTTTTCTTTACCACAATAGCACTTTTTATGTTTATGTTGTATAAGAAGCACGGCCATGGGCATATCTACCATAAGGGTGACCTAAGTGACTGCCCTGGGGTCTTGGTAGGCAAAGGGCCTGTGCATATTTGAGAAAAAAAATTGCTGCTAATTTAATATTTCAGAGGCTCCACCCACTCAAAATTCTTCATCGATATATAAATAACATCTCCCTTGAAACCCCAAATGGAACATGAAGGTAGGGTATGGGGGGCCCTTATGATTTTTGACACCATGGAGTCTGTGGCAGCTTTAATTTGGCTTTGAATATAGCAATATGGTTGCAGCCTCATTGCTAGAAGCATAATCCAAAGTGATCCAAAGAGCTGGTACTGTTTAGCATGGCAGTGCACATTGTATAGCGTCCAAGTATTTTGCATTTCAAAAATTAAACAAGCTACTACTTTACTCACAAACTAAAAGTTTAGATTGGGAAATGGAGATTTAGTTACATTTAGGGCATTTTACTATGTTATTTATTTTGTTTATATTTTGGCTCCCATTTCTACTTTGGATGTGTTTTTCCTCAAAGACATTTGACTTAAAGACCTCTGCTGTGTCTTCTGATCTTCCTCTTCACATTCCATTAAGGCTTATTTTTTCCTGGTCTGTTGCTGTTATTATTTTCTAGCATTTTTTCTCTGACCTATTTTTTTGTGCTGTCTTTTTTACTGAAATTAAGACATTCATTTATCTTAATTTTTTGTGATTATGCTTTATGCTGCTTATTTACTGTGCTTTGTCTGTGTACACAGTACATTAATTTTTTCAACTTCTATCACCCTTGTCTTATGAATAAAATAAATGATTTTTATTCTCTAACAAAGTTTGTCTGCTTTACCATCAACATCATGACTTTATCTATCTATCTATGATACTTCTATAACAGATGACATGTGTTTAGCTCAAATCATGCATGGTCAAGGTTGAATGGACATATTTCCCACTTTGAGAGTACAGTTTGTCTGACTGATTTTTCTAGATGTTATTTTAAACTCTTTGTTGGAAAGTACATGTTGTTCATTTGTGCAAGCTGGCAAGTGATCAGTAAATATAATATAAACAAGGCCGGACTTTTGAATGAGGTAATGGCTAGGTGGGCCCTGGGGTCCCAAAATTTATCAACAATTTATGTTCTACCCCCATGCTGTTAGATGTTATTTGTTGAGCTATGATCCCCCTTTGTCTTGTCATTTATTAACACACCTGTCAGTCACGTCCCGCACTCACAGTGGTGTCATAAATGTCTATGAAACTCACGTAAAGCATGTAGATCCCATAATACACATTTAAATACAATACACCCCATGTGTCTGACGTAGGCACCCCTTTATCTCTTGTTATAGACACGTCTAAAGTGTATCTTTAGGGTATATAAACCCCTGGGTCTGGTTAGTTGTGGTACGCAGCAATCTGAATCTTTGTCTACATGCTTCTCTTGGTCTTGATCAAACCGTGGAAATCACTCGCCTTGTAAGTGTCTTTTAAAGCTTTATTGTTTAATGTATACTGTCTGCTATGTAAATTGCTTTGTAAATCCTTATTTATTGTCTTTGGTTTACCTGTATGTTTTTTTTTGTATATTTTTCAGTTTACAACGAGGTATGTCCAGTAAAAGCCTTCAAGAAAGCTTACCCTTGTTGTTTTTATGTGGATGTGCCGAGTTGTTTAACCTCTCTGCAAGGACAGTGCAGATTGAGGCAGAAAAATGTAAAAAAAAAGTATATATTTATTGTGGTTTATATATTACTGTTAACAGTAAGTATATATTACTGTTGCTAGATTAGATGATCTAATCCTCTTTAATGCCTTTCCCATTATCTCTGAGAAAGCTTGTCACCACTTGTTTCACAAACAGCGTTTACACGTCTCCAGGGAACTGCAAATAGTCACAAAGGATGTCTATGTAAACAACATTTGAAAGGAAAGGACGTGCAGCAGAAACTGATTTGTCATGTTATAATCCAATATCTTTTTGTCCGTCCAGTTGCTATGTCTCTGTCATTCCAAAAGATGGCATATTTCAAACATTAACAGTGCTTTTATGAATTTCTTACCAAATAGCATATAACAGAGGTGCATGCATTGCATGGTGAGCTGCAAACATTGATGCCGAGGTCAATTTTGATTGCTTAGAGTTCAACACATCTTAGATGGTTAGCACAGCTAGTAGTATTATAATAGAAATTGCTCTTTAGCAATGACCAGTTATAATATCTGTGACAAAAGGAGCAGGGTTTATTAAATTTTAATCCTAGACAGAAATGAGTTCCCTTGTGTATTTCTGTGCTTTTAATTTCATTGGAAATTTCAGTGTAACTTTAGGGACACTCTAGCATGGACAAACTTGGTAAAATGCGTATGCTTACAATTTCTGATTAAGTCAGATTGTCTAAAATTACACATTTTAACAAGATGTAAGAAAAAATAATTCTCTTCTAGTTACATTGACCTTAACAGCAAAACTTCATATCATCGCACATCAAATCAAAGATTTTTGTCCTCTGTCAGGCATGTGTGTGTAATCAGAATATAAGTTTAATATGTCACTGTGCTCTTTCCAAATATTTTAAATCTGCGTTTCTTTGCTTCTCACATGTACAGCTAACACAAAGTCAGATTTAGTATGCGGCACAGCATTTAGAACTTCTAGGCAAGCATTTTAAGACAAGACAAGTTAAGGACAACTGCAAAATGGGCAATGGGCACTTTTTCAGTGTGTCAAACTCAGCATGAAATTGTATTATTCCTCTCTTTGCCTCGTTTGAAATTGTATTATTCACCTAAGTTGGGACTTGCACATGGAGAAAGAGTATAAAGCCTTGGAACATTGCCTGGCACATCTTTGAAGCCGATGGACGGATGGGAGATACCGTCATCCAATCCAGAAAATCCTTCCAATGCAGCAACGAAAATGGCAGACTGTATACATTGGGCCTCCATTTCAATGATGGTCTTGTCATGGCTTCCTTGTCTGTTGTATAGTGTAAACCATCATTAAAGAAAGCTAAGTTATTTCTCCTATGTGATTTCTTACTGCTGTATCACTAAGGGAGGGTTATCTGCGTTTTATATTATATCTATATAGTTTTGGGTTATGTAACTTATTCCAACAAGGGAGCTAGCGTCCCCTGCTGGATACAGCGTGTCGGAGGACCTTCTTATGTAATAACCCACAGAAATATCAGAGGGGGTGCTATTGCTAACATTGACATCTCCTGCTCTCCCTGCAGCCCTGGTAAACTACCCATTGAGGGCAACTGCTCTGCTCCTACCGGTTCCCCGTCCATTAAAGCCCTGGCTATCATAAAGGCTGTGTCATTTTGGCAACAGCTTCCAAACAGACTGACCCTGACTCAAGGCTAGAAGCTGAGTCTTGTTGCATTGTTTTTTCAGCCAAGACAAAGGGGCAAAGATGCCTAAGGAGTGTTCCTTTTATTTATTTTTTTGTTTGAATATTACTTGGGACCACCAGGTTTCCCCCCAAAATTTTCTTCCAGCATCCTGTCATTCCTGCACCTGGCCATACATCCACAAGATTATTTTGGGTTAAACATTGAGGAGGCCACTAGAACTGGATCCATATATTATCATTTTTTGTGCATTAGTCTTTCAGCAAGAAATGATTATAGTAAGAACTAGTAGTCTAAATGTGAATTTATGTTGTAGTGTTGTATGTATTAAGATTTTTCAGTAACAAAAGCAAAAGAAAAATTATAACACCTTTTTCTTTCTAGGTATTGAGAGTTTTTGGATTTGTACAGGGAGCTATTATTTAGGTTCTGAAACCTGCCTTCTGCATACTTATTGGAAGAAGTAGATTATTATAAAGAAAAGAGAGCCCAATACAAAAATAAGGACAATATGTTCACCAATAAAAACAGAATCCTAAATATATAAAGTAAATAAAACTGTTCTGAAATGCATCCCTCAAAATCTGTCCCATTCTTAATTCATTGTAAAAGTGTACTAATGCAGTCTTGTAAAATTAAATTCAAGATGTTTCCCTGCTTCTAAGCAAGAGTTCTTTGTTAAAGCTATTACAAAAATAGAAAAATGAGACATCTGAACACTTAGCTCCTTTACAGTTTCTGTATTGGAGCCTATGTCAGCAACAACACTTACAGGACAGAATCCCATTTTAGACTGGATGCCAGACCATGACAGTCCACTGTCACTGTCACACATACACACATTTCTTGAATCACCTGAAAGGAACAGATTGCATGATTTTGAACAGTGGGAACAAATTGAAGTCAAAATGAAAACACCCAAATACCAGGGAGATATGCTTCTATACTAATAAAAGGCAAAGCCCTCACTGACAGACTGATTGACTGACTCGCTCACTGACTCATCAGTAATTCTCCAACTTCCCATGTAGGTAGTAGGCTGAAATTTGGCAGGCTCATTCCTTACAGCTTACTTACAAAAGTTAGGCAGGTTTCATTTCGAAATTCTACACGTAATGGTCATAACTGGAACCTACTTACATACATATATAAGGCCATAGTCTGCAGCTCGGTCGCCGTGTGAGGCGGAGTTGCGTCCCTCATCGTCACGCCTCCCACATAATTGAGTGCCTGTCCATATAAGGCCATCCATCAGCAGGAATCCAATAGACACGCTGCCGCTAAATATTCGCGGGTGAAGGACTATGCTTATGCAAACGAAGATGAGATGGTCAGGGATAGAATAGTGTTTGGCACAAACTCAGCAAAAGTGTGAGAGAAACTTTTAAGTGCCGGGTCTTAGCTAACATTAAATAAAGCCGTGGACATCGCAAGATCGCACGAGATAGCACAAGCACAGCTGAGAACCTTCGATGCATGTACTCCGAGTGGCTCACGCGAACTGACTGTGAACGCAGTACACAGAGAACAAGCAAGAGCTCCAAAGAGCGCTGAACAAAAAATGCATTACACAATTGAGAAGGCAGCAAAATAATATGAAGCGAGTGACTCATACAAGCATATTCATAAGTGCAGCTACTGCGGAAACAAAGCACAGTGTAAACCTTAAGTTTAAATTAAGTTCATAGACACGCTGCCGCTGGCGTTTGTCATGACTATGATGAATACGATATTCGCGAGATACAAGTTTAATGAGAAGACGCTGGGTATAAACAAGACTTTTGATCACTTTGTAACGGAGTTAAAATTGCTGGTGAAGGACTGTGCTTATGCAAATGAAGATGAGATGATCAAGGATAGAATACTGTTTGGTACAAACTCAGCGAAAGTGTGACAGAAACTTTTAAGTGCCGGGTCTGAGCTAACATTAAATAAAGCCGCAGACATTGCAAGATTGCACGAAATATTCGCGAGATACAAGTTTAATGAGAAGACGCAGGATATAAACGAGACTTTTGATCACTTTGTAATGGAGTTAAAATTGCTGGTGAAGGACTGTGCTTATGCAAACAAAGATGAGATGATCAAGGATAGAATAGTGTTTGGCACAAACTCAGCAAAAGTGCGACAGAAACTTTTAAGTGCCGGGTCTGAGCTAACATTAAATAAAGCCATGGACATCGCAAGATCGCACGAGATAGCACAACCACAGCTGAGAACCTTCGATGCATGTACTCTGAGCAGCTCACGTGAACTGACTGTGAACACAGTACGCACACAAAAAGCAAGAGCTCCAAAGAGCGCTGAGCAAAAAACGCATTACACAATTGAGAAGGGAGCAAAAGAATATGAAGCGAGTGACAACCCTCTGAATCTGAACAAGCCTTTGTAGATATATCAATAGGAAAGCAAGGTGTAAAGCTTAAGTTTAAATTAAGTTCATAGACACGCTGCCGCTAAATATTCGCAGGCAAATCCACAACTTAATACCAGGAATGCCTGTTAAACATCTTAGATTCAGGAGTACCGATCCTTTCAAAACATTTGCTTACAAATGTACAGCATACCTTGTGGATTTCATATTAGCTCTTCCTTAAAAACAGCATTCATGTGTAACGGCGCTCAAGTGAATGTGTCCGCTCAGAAGTGATTGAATGCAAGACCCCATTGTTGAGCAGACTAGTTCCATTTATTATGAATGCTTGATTTCTGCAATCCAACATGATGGACACAGCAATCACTACTACCAGTAGTTACCAGTTATAAATTCAAAGATCAACGTGCTAACGTTATGGTGTCCATTTTAAGAAATTCTCCCCCTGGATACCGTATTAACAAAATACTTAACAACTTATTAATCATTTTTCCCTGGTTTCTGTCAAATGGCAGGTAGATGCTTTTCAAATTTACCAAGTCATACACCATAATTTTCTTTTAATGTTCAAACAGTGCTATGCTATAGTCACGGACCTGAAAAAAGCATCTTTCTCAGTCTCATTAGAACTCGATTGCATGCACGCTATATAGGATCGGTAGATAACTGAAGCCATTTGTAGAAAAAATTCATTTAAAGATAAATAAATATGACACTTTCCACCTTTATGGTTTTGTTAGTTTCTCCAACTTTATTACTACAGATGTAAGGCAATGCTTTTTGCTGTTCTTTGTTCAACCTACATTTGTGGAAAACTTTTTTGCAATCCTGTTCAATTGAAAGGCAGAAAATGCTGTGTGCCTTATCTTATGAGGTTGTGATTTTTCATAAACGGTAACCTCTGATGCCACTTCTGAAGGTGTGTAATGTAACAAGAGCATTGGACAAATTTTTAAAGCTGCCATTCACTGATCTCAAAGGCACAACACAAACGATTCAGAAACATGTGATGCCTTACAGAACTTCAGTCTGTTCATAAGAGACAGCGTGTTATACAGTATATAATAGAGAGATGTGGGCAGCAAATCAATCAGCACCGCACAGTAAAATCAAATTCCAGGGTGCTAATGTGTGTTAATGTTATTTTTATTTAATTATACTTTATTAATCCTGAAGGAAATTACTTGGTTTTTCGCATACCCCTTGGGGTCAGAGTGCAGGGTCAGCCATTGTACAGTGCCCCTGGAGCAATTGAAGGTTAAGGGCCTTGCTCAAGGGCCCAGCAGAGTAGCATCTCTTTTGGCAGTGATGGGGATTTGAACCTGAAACCTTTAGGATACCAGCGCAGATCCTTAGCCTCAGAGCCACCACTCCACCCGTTATGACAAGCTGCTGGCTTTCTTTGCACTTAATTTATATAATAATTCAAGAGCTTGATGTTAAAATGTATGGATCAACAACACTTGTGAACTATGCTGGATATGGATCATGAGTGAAAAACGTTCAGCTTACTTGTCAGGTGTTTGCATTTTGTTGACAACAACTTAACTGTACCTGTCACATCACACAGAAGAGAGAAATCATTTTGTAAAATAAAATTATTTTCTACACTTTACATACCTGTGCATATAGTTTGGAAAAGTCACTTGACAATTAATGACACAAACAGGACCTAATACAATTACTCAGTTGACCATATCTATGTTGAACAACAGGTGAAGGTTACTAGCGGCAGAGACTGCAAACTGGAGAAAGATTAAACCTGCTGATGAGCTTTTATATTTTTTTAAAGAAAGAAAGAAATGTGAGACAGAGGTTAAAGGAAAGAAGATTGAATATGGTAGGATTGGGAGACACTGGCGTGTGCTAGAGAGGAGACAGACAGCTGTGTAGAGAGTCCTGAGAAGAAGTGCATGGCCAGTGCTCATGGGAGTTGAAGGGGGTCACTTCGGCTGAGCATTTTGAGGCAGCTGGAGTGATTCATTGCTCAGGGGCTTTTGTGTAAGGCCAGGCAGTAGCAGAGAGAGTCAAAGGAGTAAGGCTCAGCACAGTGACTTGCTGGGAGCCTGGAACAGCAGCAGGGCCCATGCCAATTAAAAGGTTTGTTGTGCTTGTCCAAATGACATCTCCACTGGCAGTAGGATCCCATCTGTTGTAAGCAGAGGAGACGTTGAAACTGTAAAAGGATGCAAATTTTGAGATTTTAGAACTGTTTCCTGCTGTGTGTTTTAACCTCATTTTTATTGGTATATTTATTTGGATTTTAAACTCTACATGGACACTGCTTTTATTGTAGATTATTTATTTATTTAAGATCTTTTTTGCACTGCACTTTGGACACTGTTTGGTTTTAATAAAAGCACTTGAACCACTTTCCTTCAACCCCTTGTTGACTGTGCGTGCCTGGCTCTACCTAAGGTACAGTAATCCCTCCTCGATCGCGGGTGTTGTGTTCCAGAACCCCCCACAAAAGAAGAATAATCCGCAAAGTAAAAACCATATGTTCATATGTTTCATTTTATATATTTTAAGCCCTTATAAACTCTCCCACACTATTATAAACATTTCCCGCATAGTTATACAGCATAAACCCTTTGTATTCTCTTAGATATTAGGTAAGATTCGTTGAAATTATGTATGTAAACACACTGCTTATATACAGTAAAACCTAAATATTATTTTAAAGATATCGAGCGTCTCCGATATCACATATGTTACAGCCATTATGACAGACAGGCCACCAGCAATAAATACGTACAATGCAAGAAAAATTGTATACAGTAAAATGTGTGTACAGTGACACTAAACATATGTACATGTTGGACTGAGTACTGTACGTAGAAAATTAATTATGGTTACTCACCAACAATGACACAATGACTTGTCCGATAACGATGAGTTTAGTTTTACTGCACAACAAAGGAGAGCATTACAGCTCTTCTAAAGGAGCCTCTTCAGGCGACTGTGTAGCACCCCCATTGTTCCGGCAGTCTTCAATCCAAATCCCTAAAGTAGATTCCATCTGGACTACCGCCTTATTATATCCACTTACAACTCGTTTTGTGCCCTGGTTAAAGGACACTGCGGCTGTAGATCTTATATTCTTTTCCTCCTTTTTAAATAAAAGGAATCATGGACTCATTGATGCCATAATGGCGTTCTGCAGCCAACATATTCCCTTCCTTCAACATATCCAAAACTTTTACGTTTTTGGCAATCGTTAGCATCTTCCGTTGGCGCTTGGGCACGGCCCCTGAAGCAGTAGCAGGAGCATATCGTTTTGGAGACATAACGAAGGGCTTGACTATGCACAAAGATAAACACAAAAGAGCACAAAAGTTAACTCTTTACACAGCGAAACACATTGATGCTGAATGAGCGAGACGAGACTTCCTGGTTAACGCAGCAGAATTGAATTCTGCGCTTCGTCGCTGAGCCAATCAGCACACAGGAACTTAACTGCGTGCTCTGATTGGGCAGTTTCTCAGCCATCCGCCAATAGCGTCCTTTGTATGAAATCAACTGGGTAAACCAACTGAGGAAGCATGTACAGGAAGTAAAAAGACCCATTGTCCGCAGAAACCCGCAAAGCAGCGAAAAATCTGCATTATATATTTAGATATGCTTACATATAAAATTCGCGATAGAGTGAAGCCGCGAGAGTCGAAGCGTGATATAGTGAGGGATTACTGTACAGTGGTTCTGGATTCAAGAGGCTCCCAGAAGCAATCTTGGAGTGTGGAGGCAACCTGGAGCAGCTGTTGACTCTCAGCCTGGTACCTCTCCCAGGGTCAAGTCCTCTGAAACTCATGAAATATCTCCAGGTATCCCTGTACCCCTGAGCCCCATCATAAACTAAACAAAATATGCAACCATCAAGTAATTCAACCACCATAATGTACAATGGGGCCTCACCTCTTGGACTAAGGGGTTTTTTCTAAATGTGTGTCTTTACTCCTGGAGCAATCATTTTCAGGGTATTGTATGTAAACAGACCTTGTACCACTTTCTCTTGGTACTCCATTTGTCTTCCTAGCCTTTTTAATTCCTATGAAGCCTTAAAAAGGTTAACCTAGAGATAGTAATGCCATGATTCCAATGATGGTATGTCATTCTACACATAATTGATTCTTGCCTTGTTTTGTTTGCATCTCCTTAGGAGCTTGTGCTGAAACAGTTGATTTAAAAGGCGGAAAGCTAAGTGGAGGTGTGATTTAGACTACAAAACTGCATGCTGGCAAAGGGAGTTTACACACACACCTTGGGAATGTTGATTTGGTTTAGGCTGATTACTGGACTGTGAGGTATGAGCTATGAGCAAAGATTTAAGGGGGTTTTAAGGGGGGAAAACGTTTTCAGTTTAAACAAATGGAGCTTAAGCAGTGACATGATAGAAGTGTTCAGAATTATGATGAGATTTAGTATGGCAGATTGTGGCTGTTAGCTTAAAATAGTTTAGTAAATGGGGTCACAGGTGAAAACTTTGTATAAGGATATGTTTGCACAAATGGTAACCATTTTCATCAGAGAAAGAAGCCAAGAAACATTCAAACAAGTTACCAATCGTGATGAGAAAAAACAGGTAAGTTTCGATTCACATACAGTTTTGCAAAAACTGCTATTAAAACCAGTTTCTTAGGAGGTTTTGCAACTACAAAATGCAAAGCTCAATAAAGAGGATTTTTAAAGGGCTTTTTAAAGTATAAAACAAAGACTATTTTTAAAAAAAAAAAAGACACAACATGCACTGTCTTCCACATTACAATGTTTTCTCCACAGAAAAACTTGCCACTGCCTCATCACTCTCATAGTTACCCTTTCAGTGATTTTTATTCACTGACAATCTTTATTTAAATATTATAAATCAAATACACACTTAAAAAATAAAGGTGCCAGAGTGGTCATTCAGAGCAATAATAATAATAATAATAATAATAATAATAATAATAATAATAATAAGTTTTATTTATGTAGCAACTTTCATACATGCAAGGACACTTTACAATTCAACAAAAACACATTAGCAAGACAGTAGAAGTTACATGCAAGAAAATGAATAATACTCATTGAAAAGTGTTTTTAACAGGAGTTTGAAATGAATAATAGATTTTTCCTTGTGAAGAGTGAGAGGAAGAGCATTCCAAATTTTAAGGGCCATCACATTGAAAGCTCTGCCACCCATAGTTACTAACGTATATTTAGGTACAGTGAGTAAGTTAGCATCTGATGAATTTAATGCAGGGGCAGGGGCTAAACCATGAAGGGCTTTAAAGGATGCAATGCCATAGGGATGCAGAGAAACTTGTTCATGCCTTTGTCTCCTCCAGGTTAGACTATTGCAATGCGCTTTTTATCGGGATTCCTGGTAAGAGTATCCAGAGACTCCAGTATATTCAGTACTGTGCTGCCAGAATTCTGATGAGGGTGCGAAAGTATGACCACATCAATCCTATTTTGAAAACCCTTCACTGGCTCCCTGTTTCACTTAGAATAGAGTATAAGGTTTCTCTCCTTACTCATCAGTGTATTTTTGGGCATGCCCCCCATTATTTACAGGAACTCCTTACCCGTCATACTTCTTCACGTACCCTCCGCTCTGTACACATTAACACTCTTCAAGTTCCCAGAACTAAGCTCAGCAGCATGGGTGACAGGGCCTTTTCTTCTGTGGTGCCGAGACTGTGGAACGCCCTCCTGAATTATCTGAGAGCCCCACAGTCGATTGATGTTTTTAAATGAGATTTAAAAACTTATCTTTTTAGAAAGATATTTTATTATTGAAGTATTTTTTTTTAGTTTTTTTTTTTTTATTACTTTATTTTACTCTGTAGCACTTTGAGATTGTTTATATAAAGTGCAGTATAAATAAAATTTATTATTATTATTACTATTATTATAGGGGAACCATTTTTATTTCCCAAAAATTCCAATCCACATGAAAGGTTCCAGAAAGAACCTTTATTTATTGAGATCCATGACAGGCTTCATATTGCAAACAACCATGAATAGATGGTAAAATACCAACGGGACCTGATTTTAAAAGGACTCTTGTGCATACAATAACACACAGGAAAAGTTCAGGTTTTCTTAATCTGTTAGGGTCCTGCTAGGCAGCCTATATGTTAGAGATTTCAGATTTTTTTCTACATATTAGGAAGATTTTGAATGCACAAAGAACCAACTTCAAATGCAGACAACCCTTCCCAGAATGAAATGGTCCTTTTTTCAAGCAACAGAACTACGAGGAATCACACAAGCTAGTAAAGAACCATAAAATGCCAATAAAGAACCATTATATTTAAAAGTGCAGATGCATGTGGAAAACACTGCCAGACTGTAACTAACCACATTTCTTCTTCTGTGAATGACACAAATTTTGCTGGGAGCAAAACACAGTTTATTTTTCATTTTTATTGTTTAGCAGAACACTGAGTTTTGATGCAAATGTAATTTCATGTGAATCATTTTGTTTAGTACTAATTAACAGTATGTGGTGGGCTGACACCCTGCCCAGGGTTTGTTTCCTGCCTTGCGCCCTGTGTTGGCTGGGATTGGCTCCAGCAGACCCCTGTGACCCTGTAATTAGTATATCGCAGGTTGGATAATGGATGGATGGATAATTAACAGTATTGTGGTTGACAGTAAGACCTTTAGTCCTCAATAGAGAAGTTATTTGAATTACATTGATCTGCTTTGCTAGGCTAAATGCCCTGCTCTTGTCCACGTTGTTCTGAATTGTGGCCTGGAGACTATTTGTGTGGAGTTTGTATGCATAATTTTTCTCCTGGATAGTAAGGACATACATGATAGGTAATTACAGATCTGCCTGACATGAATTATTGTGTAATTTACTAAACTGCAGTCCCAGCCAAGGATGGCATTTATCTGGAAGGAAATATAGAAGAATAAGAAGTTATGAAAAGCAAAGGGAGGATTTCAGGAAAATGACATGGATTCATATGAATCACAAAGATTTTTTTAAATTAATAACTCAATCTGTATTTATTAGTTACAAATGGTGATCCTTAGCATTTTCTGACTTCCCCCAATGTTACCACACAAGTATCTGCTGTTCGACCACCATGATCATGAGTTGGATTAAATGGGTTCACTAATAAAATTATGGATTTAGGGATTGTAAATCTGCATTGTAAATCTATTTGCATGTCTTTGATTAGCCATGAACACTGTAAAATATTGAGTTATATACATGAGAAGGCATTCAAAATTTTGAAATTTTCAGTTAGAGGAATTACTCTATATATACTCTATATCTAGATATTTCAATTATTTCTTTCTGATATTCTTTTTGTCTATAACGAACCTGGCAAGTGGTATTATTGGAATAAATCGCAGGTTTGGTTACTAAGTAAATTCCCCGGGGGGAAACTTTTGGCCCAAAGCAAAAATTTCACTGACTAAACCCACTGTTGCGAGCATTTTTGCATACTTGAGCCACTTCCAACTAATGTCTCCAGGTTGCACTTCTCTAATAAAGTGCAGGTGCAGTTACTAAATAAAGTTCTGCATGGGGAAATAATTTCTGAATGAAACATACGGTCCTCTCCTGCACAAAGGGGTTATCTGTGAAAAATCTGGCAAAGACAGGTGTAACAACGTAGATTTGCATGTCAAATAAACACAAAACCACACACGCACAACTTTTAGCTTTATAATTTATATTACATTGAAATGTATTGCTGCATTTTCACTGCAATATTTAAAAAAATAAAATTTTAGAGATATGTATAATTATTCTTAAAATGTTATCCTACTTACTAGTTTTGGATTTGGCATGTTATAAAGTGTTTTCATATCCTGAGGGATCTTTCTTGTAAAACCAAGGTGGCTTCTACTTTGTGCTACAGACAATTTATTATTAAAGTGCCATTAGTTGAAATTCAATTAATTTAAATTCAGTTCAATTAATTCTTATTGAGTTATTGAGCACTTCCACTTATGTCATTTGGGGCCCAGTATGCTACAAAGTATATACATAAAAATATAAATAACGTTTTTAATCTACAATGATACAACAGAAAAGGAAAGCTCAGTGTAATTTTGCACCTGTTTGACTACCTGCTCAATTCTTTTGTTTTCAACAGTATTGAATTCCCCTCCACTCCTTATTTCAGCAAATAAGAAAAGACATCTTACAAACAAGAGGATAGCATTCAAACCATCAGGCACGCCTGTTTAGCTAATACTGTAGCTGTTTGTTAGGGAAAACGTTTGATGTATGTTTGTTAGAGCTCCTAAGTTTGCCTTTCTTGTACTTTTTGTCCCATTTGTTTCCAGGATATTCACTATGGAAATGATGTGATCATACAGCATTTAAACGTTCAATTATCTATCTATCTATCTATCTATCTATCTATCTATCTATCTATCTATCTATCTATCTATCTATCTATCTATCTATCT
>JANRMT010062791.1:158388985-158405255 GCA_026402145.1 Polypterus bichir lapradei | reverse complement strand
TCTATCTATCTATCTATCTATCTATCTATCTATCTATCTATCTATCTGCTGTTTTTTTTCTGTGAATTCACACATATCCTATATATAAATATCTTACGCTAGGTTACACTGTGGCTCTAAATTGCTCTGGTATGAGTGACGGGTGCCCTGTAGCAGATTGACACCATTTACAAGGCTTGCTCCTACTTTGTGAATGATTTGCTCTGAATTCTTAGGACCATGTAATGGATAAAGAATGTTTGAGAAATTAATATATTACTGTTGTTATACGATGACGCAGTAGTAGTGCTGCTGCTTTATAAATAGGAGGCCAGAGTTTATGACCCAGGCTCTCCCTGTGTGCAGTTTACATGTTCTACCCATGCCCATTGTGGGTTTCCTCATGTTCCCCTAGTTTCCTTCTACTGTCCAAATATGTGAAGGTTAGGTGGATTGACAACTCTGAATTTGCCTGTGTGCATGTGTCCACCCTACGATGGACAGGTGACCCATTGTGGGATTGTTCCTGCCTTGCACCCTATGCTTGCTGGGATAGGCTTAATCCCCTTGCGACCCATTCAGGGTTAAGTGGGTTTAAAAAGTGGTATCTATCAACAGCAATTTATCCAAGTTATGGCTAGAGAAGAATCCATCTTCCGTCTTTCACTTTCGCTTGTTTAAGGGTCAGATAAAGACACTGACTTCATTTTGCACTGGGTATATTCATTTTAGGACCCAAAAGGGGCCTGGCTTGGGAGGTCTGTAGGGGCATGGTCAGGTGATGTCTGGCTGCAGTCTTTTTGAACTGCAAATGAAAAGACAAGGTCCTGAGTGACAGCTCCCCATCTCGTCTCCAGATGGTATAGCTTTCCTTTTTAGTGACATGAAGGAACCCCTATCCGCACACATGTGGCACCCATCATAAAATAATTCTAATTAGTTTAAATGTAAAACATTTTTAAGCATTTCCTGTCCCCCCTAAAATGACCCTATTTGTATTCAAATAACACTGAACTACAAGATGATTGGCAGAATGTGCTTAATAATAACATGAGTCATATCAGACCAAACCCTAAAAATCTTATATATAAACGTCTACGCGTGGAAGTGTGTGTGCCTGTCCAGCTCGGAAGTGAGAGGTGGAGTCGGGGTAAGGGCTCCACCTCCGAGGATACACATGCCAGGCCAGCACGTCAGCAAAGCGAAACCTCAGAAAAAAGAGTCACTCGCTTAGTGCTAATACAGAAGCGAGGTGAACACATCAACAAAACAGTATCCCTTTTAATTTTCTACCCGCCACTAATACACAAGCAAGCTGGCAAACGGAAACCTCCGAAGAACGATAGTCATTTAACCGCTAATGCACAAACGATGTGAGCATGTCAGCAACACAAAACCTCCAAGAAGAGAGATGCCCAGAGTTGTTCCTTTCAATTACCTGACATGTCTACATTTCAATTTTTTTTCTGACGATTTTAATAGTTTCTTGGATCCCGTGCTTTTTACAGAATGGGTTTACACAGCTAGTGTTTAATAAAGTGCTTTACACAGACTTTATCACTTCTAGTGTCATGTCCAAAGCAATGTCCTCTGGTGTTTATTGGGCTTTTCCACCCAGTTCATGATCTGTTTGGGAGCTGTGTTGCACAGGATAATGTGAGAAGACAAGGAAGCAACATAAATGAGAAGGGGAATGAACTACAGCTTGAGAACACACAAGCATACCTCACTTAAGGAAGCAGATCAAACCCACTCCCATGTCTGCATGTTTTTTTTTCTAGTTTTCCTCACAAATCTCAAAGACATACTTTAATGTTGATTGCCAACTTTAAATCGGCTCAGTATAAGCGAGTGTGGGTATGTGCATTGGTGTGTGTCATGGTGAACTGCAACCCCATTCAACTTGTATAATTAGTGTGGGTTTTATTATGCCTAGATTCATTTTTGATAATTTTTGTCTAGGTTTATTACATTTTTCTGATAAAAACATTACATATGTGAATTCACTGCTACATTATTATGCTTCACTTGGTTCTGACAGCTGCTTCTGTTTCTACTCACTTGTTAATGATCATGACCATGTTGTTGATGGATATAAGGCCATTTGCAGGTCATGTGGTGTCGCTATGCATGATATGATTGTCCACGCATTGTTTAAACTAACAACATGGTTATTTAAAAAACCTCAACCTAAATTCTATTGATTTAGATAGGGACAGGCTATTAGACAACTCGTTTGCTTTATTTATTTAATTTGAAGTGTTGAAGTTTCTTCTTTTTTGACTTTGGTGATTGCTGTAGTTTCCCAAAGTTTGACTTTCCTGGTAATCTGACCTATGGCCTCTCCCTTCTGTTTTCCCCTTAACTATAAAATGAATCTACTGGCTCATTTTATTTATCAGTGTGATATAGAAGTGAAGTAGAAATACTGCGTTTCTGTAGTTGAGTAATTTTTGAAAATATTTCTACTTTATATGAGAATATTTTTTTTTTTCACACTTACTTCACTACATTTTCAAATGCAAATGGTCACTTTTACTCCAACACATTCTGCTATACACATTTGTTATTGCGTCATTAAAGAAGAAACCAAAAGAAATACACAAATTAACACAATTCGCAAAGTTTGCAGATATGAAGAATCTGCAATTATCATGAACTAGTTAGAAAAGCCCGAGGAAAACCAAAAGGCCAATCCTTTGAGTGTGATTCTAGAAGTGGTAAAGCCCAGGTAAAGTGCTATATTGAAAAATTATTTAATGAAAGGCAATGTCTTGTTGGGTTTGTTTTGTTAACCAGTGCCCACTATGTACTCAGTATTACTTTGCTAAAATGAATATTACTTTAAAAAAGAAAGAAAGAGAAAGAAAGAAAGAAAGAAATTCCTACATTGCTTTTATATGAATATGTTATTTCCTTATATGTGCAAGAATATTACATAAAAAAGACTGTTGAATTTTAATTGTGTTCAATTTTTTATTTACTCCTGGCTGAAAATGGACAATGAATATTATAAAAAGAAGAAAACCTAAAGCAGCATTAGTAGAGTGTGTCACCTAGAGGTCATTTTGTGAACTTACATCCATTAATTCATTTCCTGAAGCTGCCTAATTCAGTTCCTAGTTCCACAAAACCACAGCTAGTCTAAATAGGGCAAAAAGAGTTCAGTATTTATACACAAGGCTTATTTAAAGTCAGATTAAACTAGCACGCACACACACACACATTTGAGATGTGGGAAGAAAAAGCAAAGTACCAGAGGAAAAAGGCAGTCAGTCATTAACAGAACTCACCACAGAAAGCAAACAGTCCTGAATCTGAATCCATATCGCAGGAGTGATGAGGCAACAACATTGACACAAATGAGTTTTTGTCTACATGTTTACTTGTGATGTTTAACTTCTTGAGTAACTTTCTTTTGGCCTTGCTCCCATTTTTGCACATTGTCACACCAAAAACAAGTAACTGTAGTGCTTTTGGTGGGAATTCATCTACTCTCCCCTGTCATTGCCTTGAGTAACAGCTCTTCTGTCAATCTTAAAATTCTAAATCTATTCACGTATGTTCTTTCTTTACCACATTTTCATTATTTTATCCATTTCTCTGTCTTACCGACTACTCATTCTCTAAACTGTCATTTTCTATTGCAGGTTCTGATAGAGACCTGGGTTTGCTTCCCGGGTCCTCCCTGTGTGGAGTCTGCATGTTCTCCCCGTGTCTGCGTGGGTTTCCTCCGGGTACTCCGGTTTCCTCCCACAGTCCAAAGACTTGCAGGTTAGGTGCATTGGCGATTCTAAATTGTCTCTAGTGTGTGCTTGGTGGGTGTGTGTGTGCCCTGAGGTGGACTGGCGCCTTGAGCCCTGTGTTGACTGGGATTGGCTCCAGCAGACCCCTGTAACCCTGTAGTTAGGATATAGCGGGTTGGATAATGGATGGATGGAAGGTTCTGATAGAACTAGCCCTAGACAGGATGTCATTGTATCATAGGGCACACTTGCAAACAACCATATTCCCACTCATGCCTACCTTGGTTAAGAGTAAACAGTTGGCTTTATCACATATGCTTAGACTGTAAGAGAAAACTGGGGTTCCTTGGGAGAAATCTGCAAGAATCAATGCATAGTCCAATTAAAAAGTTTACCATTTGGGTGGTAAACCATAATTTTAAAACACTGATTAACTTTGATAATATTATACTGCATGTTCTTCTCTTTTGAAGTAACTTACTGTCTCTTTCTTCACTCTCCAACTTGATACTCTAACTGACACCATGAATCACAACCAGATCATTTCTGACAAGTGATACTCCTGTTCCAAGTGTTTTAGCCACTTGCAGGAACACAAGACTCAGACTGAGAAGGCAAAGAAACAATGCAGTCAAAAACCATAAGTAGCTATCATCTGCTTACTGCCTGCACTGCAAGAAAATTAAAGTCTGTTAGAGTGCAGCATTTTATTTTCAGGATGTGGTTGTAAGCTATGAGACATCCTGTTCAAGATAACTATCAGTAGCCTGTTCACAGCAGACCACTTATATTATTATCTTAGCAGTCTTGAATTACAAATTAATATAAGCTTTATGTTCCTCTGTAGGAAAATATTACCTTTCATTCTGCTTTTCTCAGCATTCTTGGTACTGTCACCCCTTGACATAAGATGACAAAAAAGTGTTGATCACGAAGCCACCAGATTTGTTACTTAGTACCACACCCTGCAATTGGACTTAGCATGTGTAAATTAGCAGCTTTACTCTATCTGTACTGATCTTCAACACAGACACCCTACAAGGCAGTGTGGTAAGCCCCTGATATCACTATGTGGCAAGACTCCACTCCAACTTCATCATTAAATTTGCTGATGACATCACCATTGTGAGCCTGATCACCGTAATCACCTGACATCAATCCATCCATTTTCTAAACTTGCCTATCTAGAGCAGGAAGCTCTGAAGTATGTACAGGCAAATGATCATTCAGCTAAAAGGTAAAAATAAATAATTGGGGAGAAACTGTCTTCTGGAAATTCAGTAAGGCTAAAAACAATTCACAATGTGACAAATGCTATAATCCAGTGAGACAATGAAATTATTACTCAGATTAGTTGAGAAGAAAACACTGTACCTGTGGCCTTAGATGAGTTCTTTCTCTGGATAGTACAAAAGTTTATATTTTGGCCCTTGACTAACCCAGTGGTTAAATGAGAAATAAATATACACATCATTATTGTTCAAATTAAACCCGCTATAACAAATACTAATGTAGTGGATACAGGGAAGGGTAGGTTGGGGAGTTTGGGGGAAACCAGAAGAAGATTCAACTTAGGGCTACAGTTTTGCAGGGACAACATTGGCAAACTTCAATTGCTTTTATATATAATATGGATGAACTGTCTGCTCTCATAATAAGTCACAGCACATTCAACTGTTGTGGTCTTTTGAGTATTACGAGAGCTGGTTTAAACCCAATAATCCTGTTGGATAGAATTTCACTAATTAGATCTGAAAGAGATCCATGAAAAGGAACATACTATAATTAAAACTAAAATTTGCCATCTAGAAATTGAAATATTGACTGTCAGAATCCATTTTCATTATTTACCAAGAGTTACATCACTCTCATTAATTTTAACTTGCCTTACTCTGCAACTGGAAATCCAGCAAAAGATATAATTAATTCTGTTACTAGCACTCTAAAGATGAATTATTCTAACTCCACAGTTACAATATGTGGTGATTTTAGAAGGAACAATGAGAAATTTCCATCATTAGGTACCATGATCAACTTGTGGACACAGCGAGCAAGACCAGCCTTATGCATCTGTTAAAGGTGCATGTAAATGAAAACCTGTGGGACCATTGAGAAGAGCTGATCACAATCTATTCCATCGTACACAATACGTTCCATCTTACAATGCAATATCAGTAATAACCTAATTAGAAGGAACAATGACAAACTTCCATCATTAAGTGCCATGATCAGATTTTTGGTCTCATCCATTTCGAGGGATGGACTTCTGAGACGGAACTCCATTAGCAGCAATGTTATTTTTCCTTTTTTTTTTACATTATCCAGATGTTTCCTCTATTTACTCAACCTGAGCGGCTTCAATTACAGTATATGAAAAAGTATATATAAGCATGAGTGGCAGAAAAAAGGCTCAGAAAGAAACGGAAAAGACAGCTAAAGCTTCATCCAAGCCTAAACAGTCCTCAAGTTCAAGTTCAAGGTATAACCTGCTAGAGACTGACCTGGAGCAGACAGGTGAAAGCACAGATATCCTGGAACCTGATACTGTAACATCACCTAAAGGTGGGATGCATTTTCTTCCTTCAGGAGAACTCGTAGATTCCAGAAGGTTCATTGAAACTGAAAATGGGCTTACTTTCAGTATTGTCAACTACCCACCATGAGTCAGCGGCACTGACTCCGACTGGTCTTACTAATCCACCTGCAGAGCACAGAGAAGATCGAAATGAAGCTGAAGGTAATAACCACCGCAATAACTACCGCATTCAGGGGGGACATAAATGAGATAGAGTAATATAAAGAAGATTACAATGAATACAAGGAAAAAAAATGAAGGACATAAACATGACAAATGAGAAGCTACTTCAGGATACTAATGATGGAAAAATGTTTAAGTAATCAGTGTGAGGCAAACTTTAAAGGTATGCCAGAAAAAATAAAGGAAGAAATACAGGAAAACGCAAGTAAATTTGAAAATAAATTTAGAGCACTTGGTGCTCCTCTTGAATACGTTAAGCAAATGTTTATGACTCATATTGAAATAGTTGAGTAGCAATGGCTACAAAATCCAAATGGCTAATAGAGTTGACCAGGGTACCACCCTAGAAATTGAACCAGATCTCTCCAGTGAGGGTGACTCCTTTGATTTTCTTGAGCGGCTGCCCGGTCCTTCTTGCTGTTCAGAGGTGGCCGCTGCCCAGGCCCCCCAGGAGCCATCGGCTAGCGAGCAGACGGATTTTGTTAGCAGTTCGTGAATCACCACAGGCTTCTAATAACAATAATAAGTTTTATTTATGTAGTGCCTTTCATACACTCAAGGACACTTTACAATCCAATACACACATTAACAAGACAGAAGAAATTACATACATGAAAAAGAATAATACTCATTGAAAAGATGTGTTTTTAACAGAAGTTTGAAATTAATAATAGATTTTTCCTGGATTGGAGGTCTGCAGATTAATATAATGTGCAGTGAATCCTTTCCAGTGATTTTAACAACCAGGTATTCAAAAGACGTAATGTTGTGAAAATCAACAGTGGTTGCTTTAAGACAATCACACTGAACCACCGCCAATCCACCACCTCGGCCCGCCAGACAGGGTTTAGACAGGTAACTGTAACCAGCGGGTGTAAGCAGATTTAATTGTAAGTAATCATCTGGATTTTGCCACGCTTGTACAAGGAACAATATGTCCAGTTTTTTAGAAGTTGATAAGTCATTAAAGAAAGTAGTTTTATTAGTTACTGATCTGCAGTTCAGGAGCGCACAGTGGAAAGTTATGTCAGATTATAATCCTTGGTTACTCCAGTCCGGCATTTCCGGCAGGTGTCTCAGTTAATTCATCTGCCTACACTATCGTCTTGCGGATTGTCTTTTTGAGAAAACAGGTCTGACAGACCAAATCGTGGAAATAGTCTCAGCCGATGCAGAGGTGATATTAAAATGACCCAAAGAGGAGCAGTGTAAATACCGTGGACAAGCAATGCCAAGCTCCATGCATAACCTGTAAGTCACTGTATCTAGTCTGGAGTGTATATGGTAAGCGCATAATTGTGTTGTAGAGTAGGTAATCATCTTCAGAAAAAGCAGTAACAGCTACTACCACGTTAGCCAGAACCCATAAACTAACTCCAATTGAGCAGAAAACAAAGTCAGCTAAGAGAGTCTTAATCCTAATCAACTAAGAAAGTAAAGACTTACTCACCAACCATGCTGGCTCAGGAAGAGTAGGCCTACAGGGGAGAGGGCTTGTGGAATATAGGCAGCGAACTGAATAAAACTTTACAAAAGGACCAGTATGAATCCAGTGAGATTCCGTCCATAAACATAAAAAGCATGAGCGAGGCAGAGGATGTAGTAACAGCAACAAAGCAAAACAGAGCAAAAAGACACCGGTGAGAAGTGGCAGCCAGATTGCGCATAGTGTACTCTCATCTGGAACTGGCAGCAGATCCTATAGCTTGTATGGGCTTGAGTCCCTTTAAGTTATTGTTTGGCAGGCATCCGTGCAGTGTCTTGGATGTTATTTGTGAGGAATGGACGGGTGTGTGTTCTAATGCTAATGGCCCTAGCTTTGCAGACTGGGTTGTTTCCCTGCAGGATCAAATTTCTAGACTTTCTTCTATTGCTGTGGAGCACCAGCGGCATGAGTAAGATGCCCAAAAACACCATTATGATAAGAGGAGCAAACTTCGAGAATTCAAGCCTGGCGATTAAATCCTGGTTCTGCTTCCTTCTGACCCGCATAAGTACCTTGCAAAATGGCAGGGTCCTGCTGTCATTGAGGAATGTATGGGATCAGTAAATTACAAAGTCAGAATACCTGGCAGACGGAGGCCTGTGCAGGTTTTTCATGTTAATCTCTTGAAAGAGTGGCATGAACCCCAGGAGGTGCTGATGTTCGTGGCTGCTGTGTCCCAGACAGGTGTTACTATTGGTGATGATTTGACTGGCTCGCAGAAGCAGAGCTGCTATCTCTGATATGTTGGAACACAATGTCTTTTCTGCCATTCTGGGCCTGACTGGGCTTGCCGAACATAAGAGTGTTACGGAGCCTGGTGTTAAGGTGCAGATGAGCCCTTTTCGGATACCCAAGGCGAAACAGAATGTAGTGCGCTATGAATTCAGACAGATGCTTGAATTGGATGTTATTCCCAAAAGTAAAAGCGACTGGTATAGTTTGATCACTTTGGTCCAAAAACCAAATGGTTCAATTTGGTTCTGTACCCATTTAAGACACTTATATAAGGTTTCGTAATTTGATGCTTATCCTGTGCCATGTGTTGATGAGTTATTGGAGAAATTGGGACAGGCATCGTATATCTCTACACTCAATCTTACAAAAGGGTACTAGCAGGTGCCTCTTGAAGTTTCCAGTTGTGAAAAAACAGTATTTGCCACCCCTAATGGGTTATACGAGTTTATTAGACTCTTGTTTGGTCTGCATGGCACCCCTCTTACTTTCCAGCATATGATGGATCAGATTGTGTTTCCCCATTCTGAATATTCCAGGGCGTATCTCGATGATGTTGTCATTTTCAGTAATAATTGGCACTCACGTTTGGAACGGCTTCAGACTGTAGTAGACAGCTTGAGGCCAGCTGGGATGACAGCTAACCCTCAGAAATGTAAGATGAGTATGTCTGAAACACTGTGTAGGTTACTATATGGGCGAGGGGTTGCTTAGGCCTCAGTTAAAGAAGGGGGATGAGGTGTTCGCTTTCCCCCATCCAGAAATGCAGAGACAGGTTCTTGCCTTCCTCAGTCTTGCCGGTTAATATAGGAGAGTCAGCCTAAATTTTTCAAATAGAGCTGCTAATGAAACTGATCTTAAGAAGGATAAAAAGAACCGCTTTGTCATCTGGTCGGATGATTGTGAAAGGTCCTTCAATGATTTAAAGTCCACTTTGTCAACGTACCCAGTTTTGAGAAACCCAGACTTCTCTCAGGAGATTGTCCTGCAGATGGACACTAATACGTTTGGTTTAGGTGCTGTCCTGTCTCAGGTTCTTAATGGTGAGGAGCACCCTATCATGTTTTTAAGCAGGAAGCTTCTTCCCAGGGATTTTAAATATTTGACTATTGAGTGTTTGGCGATCAAATGGCCCATGGGAGTGCTCCGTTATTATTTGTAAGTTTACCTTGGTCACCAATCACGCTCCCCTTCAATGACTCTACAGACAGAAGTATACAAGCTTTCTGGTGGTTCTTGAGCTTGTAGCCATTTAATTTTATTGTCTGTCATCATCCCGGCTCTGTACACATCAATGCCAATGTCCTTTCTCACCTGGCAGAGCCCGTTTTTGTGGATCGCTTGGTAAACAAAGGAGTGAACAAAGCTGAGGGAGGGAGTGTGACTGCTGCTTCAGGGGGATGCGGCAGCCCTTCAGAAAGCTGAGCTTAAAAAGTTTTTCAATGGGAAACAAACTCCCTCTTATAGCTCCTCTTTGTGGGATCAGCTGCTGGCTTGCTATCTTGCTGCAAAACGTGTTCCTTGCATGGGGCTTCAAACATTTAAAAAAACAGAGCCGCAGCCATCCTCAGGTCTCACTATCCTGTTTCTATTCCCCCAGACTCCCTCTGCTACCCGGCCACTGGACCCCTTGATGAAGAAGACTTTCTGTTCTTTTGAGCAGGAGCTGGGGCTAATGCATCAAGATTGACAGCTGTTCCTTGTGAGGCCAGAGACTTGTGTTTGTATCTGGCAGAACAGCAATAAATTTTCTACTTCTTGGAAAACCTGCTGAACTCTCCTGTGCAACTTTATGACCCAAGCTTCACTATATACATATATACTAGCAAAATACCCGCACTTCGCAGCAGCAAAGTACTGCCTTAAAATTTTTATTAAGAAGAAAAGTAAACCTTTTTAAACTGAGGGAAAATATACCAATAATTATTTGTTAAGGATCTCTTTGTATGCCACGTTGTCAGTTCAGCCCTCCGGTTATAATATGGCCAGGCTGTGCACTGAGCTTACTCTTGAGCATGCAACGTACAGTTGGCCATGTGAAAAGCAATCTTGCCTCAAATCTCACAGCTTGGATTGCTGCTGTCATAATTGGTTTGAGTTTCATGGTTTGTTTCAATTACATTAGTGTTTGCAGGACTTGTGTTGAAGTGACATTCAGCATCTGTCAAGCGTTGTAAGCATACAACCGGCTTCATCGATAGCTTTGCATCCAGCTTTTGAGAGTTTAAACATTCATAAACATCAAAGTGTCCACTACTCAAATCGTCACCTGTGAATCTAAGGTGTTTAAGAGGCATTGGCGGTTGTCCAAAGGTGTAAAATATTTGACCATTTCGGTACACTTGAAAGCGACAACTGAACAATTCAGCAGCGGCCATCAACTCACATGCAGAACCATAGGTGAAGGGCTTAAGCATTTCATTCTTATAGTGCCCCTGTGTAGTATAATTATCTCCTGTACCGTCATCAGTCTACACCTTGAACCTGTCCCAGTCATTCAATACATAAGACACAATGTTCCTCCGGATATCAAGAGTGAGCCTGATATGGCCGTGCAATATGTAACACAGAGAATGGAAAAGGCAAGTGCCATCTCCGGGCATGGAAACCACTCGGTAAGTGACAGTTCTTTGATTAATGGTGATCACCTCGATAGACATGTTAATGGGGGTTCGGTTGGAACGATAAAGGAAATGGGTACCTGAACAATGTAAAGTAAGTCTAAAATACCTACACAATAACTATAATCGTAATAAATGAACAATAAAACAACGGAGAAGCCGTGGATTAAATAAAAAGGCTGCAGTTTTCAGCAGTAAGACGTGAATCCCGTGGCGAAGTAATGAAGGGAATGAAGAGACTGGAGCGACGGATGGCCTTATATAGGCAGGCAGCCAACTACGTGGGAGGCGTGGGGATGGGGGACCCAACGCCGCCTAACACAGAGACCGAACTACAGGCTATGGACGTATATATGTACGTAAGTAGGATTCAGTTAGCGCTGAGAACCCGCATACCAAATTTCTTGAAGATGGGCCCATAAGTAACAAAGACCGTTGGAAAGTTCAATATGGCAGCCGACAGTGGCGTCATACCACCGAAATAAGTACGTACTTTGGTTTCGGTTAGCGCAGGGAAGCCGCATACCAAATTTCGTGAAGATGGGGCCATAAATAGGAAAGTTCAACATGGCGGACGTTGTCGACCGTTATGACCGTTACGCGTAGAATTTAGAAATGAAACCTGCTTAACTCTTGTAAGTAAGCTGTAAGGAATGAGCCTGCCAAATTTCAGTCTTCTACCTACACGGGAAGTTGGAGAATTAGTGATGAGTGAGTCAGTGAGTCTGACATTGGAAAGTTCAATATGGCGGCCGACAGTGGCGTCATACCACTGAAATAAGTAGATACATCAGTTTCGGTTAGCGCAGGGAAGCCGCCTACCAAATTTCGTGAAGATGGGGCCATAAATAAGAATGTTTAACATGGCAGACGTTCTCGACCGTTATGACCATTATGTGTAGAATTTCGAAATGAAACCTGCTTAACTTTTGTAAGTAAGCTGTAAGGAATGAGCCTGCCAAATTTCAGCCTTCTACCTACACAGGAATTTGGAGAATTAGTGATCAGTCAGTCAGTCAGTCAGTCAGTGAGGGCTTTGCCTTTTATTAGTATACATGTATTGTCACACACGTGCGCATGCGAGGCAGCTAAAGGGCTTGAGTAAGGGCAGTTCCAAGACATACCGGGATGTGGACTGACTCTTTTTCTCCCTTGCCTGCAGACCATTCACGGGAGATTCCACCTGGTCCTTTTGATGTCCCTTCCGGGACAGAGCCTATGGAAGGAGACCTTCCTGGCTCTGGCCCCTGTGATTTCACGTCCATGCTCGAACCAATGGCTGAAGACCTTCATGAGCCCGACCACTTTGACTTCACTTCCTGTCTTCCCCTTTAAAAGCCTCCACCTTTTCCCTATTCCCTCAGTTCTGTTTTGGACTCGATTTTGTGCACATCAGTGCTATATCTATTTGAGCAACTTTGCAGTCAGGAAACCAATTATACGGGTGACTTCCCCAAACCTTTGTATGACTCTGTGTTGAGTTTGTGATTTTATTTATATATATATATATATATATATATATATATATATATATATATATATATATATATATCACACGCTTGGTTTATTGTATTAGGGTTGTACTATCATACGTTATCTGCTTCTTCAAGGGTACTTTTTAACATAATAGTCTATGTTTATTCTTTTGGCCCTGTTCAAGATTATATTCTAGGTTTTCAGAATTTGGACTGTATTGCCAATAAATATCTCTACTTTATTCCTTTTTCACTGCTGCTTGGGAGCTTATTTTGTTCTTCACATGCTTTGTCTCTAGATATGTCAGAAGACTGGGACTTCATGAAGTGTGGTCTTGCCTGACTTGGACGTGGAAAAATAGGGAGGCAGGGCATCTGGTGGAGGATAGAAAGAGAGCAAGCTATTTCTCATCTGTCCTTTTTATCCCCATAATTGTAAGTGCCAGCACAACAATAGGCTTAATAACCATAACTCCTGGCAGTATTAGAAATTAAGGTTAAAGGTATCATATGTAAGATATTTACAAAGGAACAATGAAATTGAAGGTGCTGTCAAATCAGTGTGAGGCAAAATTAATAATGTACTACCATAACTTAAGACTATAAAATGACAGAAGCAATCCCTGTATGACCAAACAGTGAATTTTGTGAGCTGGAATGTCAAATGCCTCAATCACAAATTAAAGAGTAAGAAAGCATTCTCTCACGTAAACAGGTCTAAATGCCAAGTTAGTATTTTTACAAAAGACTCACTTAATCAGCAAGGATCAGTTTCAGTTGCAAAGATATTGGAGTACCAAATATTCCACTCCAGATATACAGAAGAAAATCAGAGGTGAGGGAATCTTAATTCATAGAACAATTTCATTTGTAGTATTAGATGTAGTTTCAGATCCTAAAGGGTGATATGTGATGGGTATTAATTTAGTTGTAAAGTGATTTTGATAAAAATCTACGCATCCAATGTGGATGATAGAAACTTCATCCAAAGCGTCTTTGCATCCTTTCCTAATTTGAACACTCATAAAATTATAATGGATGTAGACTTTAGTTATGTTTTAAATTCAGACCTGGATAGGTCTTCAGCTACACAGGCGATAACATCTAATACTGCAAAAATAATCACACAGTTTATAATTGATCATAACTTATTAGACCCTTGGAGGTTTCTAAATCTATACTTAAGAGCATATTCCTTCTTCTCACCAGCACATCATTGTTACTCAAGAATTGATTATTTCTTTATAGCTAGTGCTATTTCTGACCATGCCCCTCTGATCATGGAGCTCAAATCACTATGCTCCACATACTCTTGTCATAGCTGGCGTCTTAACTTTTTATTAACTCTTTTATTAGCTGATGAGAATTGTACAGAATTTATATCCAAACAAACTGATTCTTTTTTAGAAACAAATGCATCCTCAGAGGTGTCTACAGAAATAGTTTGGGGAACTCTGAAGGTATTTTTAGGCAGACAGATTTTCTCATATCTCTCTCACAAAAATAAATCGAAAACCAAGAAGGCCTCAGAGTTAATCGGTGAAATTACCAGAATATGTCAAGAACATGCCAGGTCTCCAAATGAGGCACTTTTTAAGAAAAGACAGGCTTTCAATCAGATTTCAACCTCTTGACAACAAAAGAAATAAATAAAAACATAAAACAACTCATTGTTAAATTGCAACATAAATTACTATGAACTTGGAGAGAAGGCTAATAAGAACTTAGCTCAACATATCCACAAGCAGGAAGTTCACAATGCATTATCAGTAATCACCTAATTGGAAGGAACAAGGACAAACGTCCATCAAGGTAGACCAGCTGTATGCATCTGTTAAAGATGCATGTAAATGAAAACCTGTGGCACCATTGAGAAGATCTGATCAAAATCTGTGAGATCTTATTTCTATCAACAAGCTTGTTATTATTAGACAACTTGTTGCCATTCAGATAGTATGAAGTGAAACCTGTAGTTATAAATAGCTCTGAATGACTGCTTTGAATTGACAGACAGGGAAATGATGCATAATGGGGATGGTATTGAGGGACTCAGTCAATGTATCACAGACTATGTTATCTGCTCTTTCAATACTACTGTATCTTCAATAACAGTGCACAGGCTATCTAAACAACAAGCCCTGGAGTACTAAGCAGCTAAAATACTTCCTAAGTGATAAAATGAGATCATTCAGATCTTCTGACAAAGAAGCTCTGAAGGGCATACAGAGTACTAAAGAAAAAACTGATTGAAGGGAAAGAAGCTTATAGAGCTAAACAGAAAACAAACTTACTCAGAATAACATGATAGATGTTTGGAATGGACTGGATTGGACTCATGCAATCCAGGGCTCAGGTCAATGTGATCAGAACTAATACCGTGGTGCAATTTTTTAATAGATATTTCCTTTTAACTAAAACTTCAACTAGTATGGACAGTGATGAGTCCATCTCTGATCACTAGTCCAGTATGTGCTGTGCATAAATGCTGACCAAGTGAGGTGACAACTGAGGAGGCTACACAAAAGAAAAACCATGTGACTGGATTCTGTCAGTCCTCGAGTACTAAAGGCCTGTGTTGGCCAACTATGTGGTCTCCTCTGCTACCATTTCAGCCCATCAGTAATGTTCCAGAAAATGCTACTGCAGTGGAAAACATTTTGTTAAACCAAATCAAAAGACAGGGATTCTTCACTTAATAACTACAACAGACCAATAGCCTTTATGTTCCACATCATAAAAACTGTTGAAAGGCTGGTCCAGGACTATAAGAGTCATGTGAAAGACCATTTGCTCCCACTGCAGTTTGCCTATCATAGAAAGACTGGAGTGGAAGACAATGCAGACCACAGTTTGTAAGGTTAAAGTACTGTGTAACATTAACTGGAGCATAACAAGAAACATTCCTGTCTTTTTTTGTCTTCACTCTGAACACCACAGACTATAAATATAACACCAGGTTATAGCACATGCATAAATCCTCTGAAGATTCTGAACTAATGGGGTGTATTGACAAGGGGAATAAGACTCAGGGGAGAACTTTGAGAATTGTCTGCAACTTAACATCAGCAAATCAAGGAACATGATGACTTCCCCTGCAAAAAATGGCCTCATTCTCTGTTCACGGTGTGGAATATGAGGTGGTCCACCTCTACAAGTACTTGAGGTACCACTAACACAGAGGAAATATGCAAGAAATAGGCAGAGCAGACTGTATTTGTTTTTAGGAAACCTTGTTCCTTTAATGTGTGTAGTGACATCTTTTATCTTTTACATGTTATAATTCTCTGCGATGGCCAGTGTGATTGGTTTTTTGTTTTGCACTGTATCCTGGTGGCCTGGTAAAAAAGCTCATGGAATCAACAGACCAAATAAGAAGGCATATCAAAAATGCTCCATATGCCATTTCTGACACTCTATCTATCTATCTATCTATCTATCTATCTATCTATCTATCTATCTATCTATCTATCTAT
>JANRMT010062791.1:158363656-158379036 GCA_026402145.1 Polypterus bichir lapradei | reverse complement strand
GGTCCTGTTCAAAGCAGTGACATGTCATAGGAGTGACATAACAAAGGAGTGAAACCTCAGATATAAATTTCAAAGGAGTGACAACCAACCATCCAAGTGGTAGGTGAGACGACAACAATTTTTTTGGCGAGCGTTCTTTCAGTTGTGTGTCGTAGTTGACTTGTTATGTCACTCCAATAAAATGTCACTTTAATATGGTATTTATGTCACTCCTATGAAGTGTCACTCCTTCGATACAGACCCATATATATATATATGGGTAGTGTTCACATTTATCCATTTTGGAAATAACATATTTCCAGTTGTAGTGTTTTTTAATTTAGGTTTTATAATTTTCCTCTTTGAAGAAGAGCATTGTTAATTTAATTTTTGCTATGTAGTTTCTTTATCAGTTGCCAGGATGCATCACCCACTTGTTGGGTGTATAGCTTTGCAAGATGCGACATGTGACATCATTATCACGATGCTTTATATACTGACGCAACACGTCTTCTCGCTATACATGATTGGATATGTGACTGAAATAAAACAATGGATTGTGCGTGCATACTTTCTGTTTGACTTTCTGGATTTTAATTTTATTGCTTGTCCTTTTCTACTAGACTTTTGGTTATATTTACAGCTTTGCTTTTTTAGCTATCTCGTCCTATTGGTTTCAAATCCTGTTTTGACTTTGACCTTGTTTCATTTCCTGGTTATTTTTCTTCCATGTTCAGCTCAAATGCAACACTTGGGAGCTGCCCAATAAGTACTGGAGCTTCCTCAGGGGGATCACCCTCTTCATTTACGTTCTACACTGCATAGGACACCCTTGCTTTCTTTTTGACTCCAGCCTGCCATGCTGCTCAGTGCAACTATTTTTATGTTAACTCAGCATGCTTGACTCCACTTTCCTGCATGGCCTTCCCTTCATATTTTCTTATACGTCAGAGTTCATACACTACACTTTGGTATTAATCCAGATATTAAAAAAACAGGTTTACTAAGTTTAAATTAAAATGTAGTAAACATGTATTTAAGTTGCATGTGAATGATGTTGAGTTTTTAAATCTTGGTTTTTAAGATTTTTCTCACAATTGATTTTTATTCTGTTTATCTATGTGTTCTGGTTATTTGAGCCATTATTAGGAGGTCACTAGCAGGTTTGACATTAAGGGTTAGGGCTATGGTTAGGGTTGGCCTTTAATCGATAATTGCCATTATTAGGATAAAATTAAAGGACCAAACCACACATAGAAAAGGTGAGGAAATATTAAATTTGAAAAGGACATTAAAGGGGTTAAAGCTATGGGAAATATGCAAATATCTGTAAATATTTAAAACATGTCCAATAAATGTAAATGTCTTACTTCTGTGCTTTTCTGAATGCTGCATAAGTCGATACTCGCTAATTAAACAATGAGATCAGTTAGAATTAAAAGAAAACAGCACACTGATTGTGGAATTGGCAGGCTGGAAACCTGCAATCACAATGGACCCACAGTACTGAACTTGGGAACCAAATGCTTTAATGAACATCAAAACCTTTACTTTGGAAATAAATCTTTTACCTTCATGAGCATAACTGGAGTGTTGGAGACACAAAAACTGCCACCAATGTTCCACAGCAAAGGGTTTGAAAACCTAAATTAACGAGAGTGCTCAGTTTTGGTTTTTAATAAATTTACAAACCTTTCTTACTTACAAAACAAAAAAAAAAAAAAGATTTAAACATCATTGGCTGCCATGAATCCGAAAACAGTCATGAAGCCTGTCATCATTTTCTTGAGTTTTATAAACATGTGTAATCCTAATTGTGTTGTGAAGTAAATAACATTTCACCCCCATCTGTAAATCTTTGACCTGAGCCACCAATGATTCACGGTATGAACACTGACCAATGCATTACACATTCACATTGTTTCATCATATCTATAGCAAATAGCTTGATGAAATCTAAACTGGCACTTTATTTATTATTTATTTTGCAGGCAACACACTTTTTTCTGCTTGACTGTGTGATTAGGTCCTGCAAAGAACAGGCATACTGGTACTGTACGTGTGCTTCTTGCCTTACCCCCAGTGCTGGTGGGATAGTAATAATGTAGTTAGAACGTTAGAACAATCTAAATGAGAACAGACCCTCCAGCCCAATAAAGCTCGCCGGTCTTATCTACTTAATTCTTCCAAAATAAAATCAAGTTTTGAAAGTCCCTAAAGTCCTACTGTCTACCATACTAGTTGAGAACCTATTCCATGTGTCAATGGTTCTCTGTGTAAAGATAAAGCTCCTAACATTTGTGCAAAATTAACTCCTAACGCGTCTCTAAATATTTTGCCGTGTTCTTGTTGAACTCATTTTAAAATAACAGTCGCATTCCCAATGGTCAAATTTCCTTCATAGTTTTAAACACTTCAGTCAGGTCTCCTCTTAATCTCCTTTTTCGTAAACTGAAATGGCTCAGCTGTTTTAATCTTTCTTTATAATTCATCACCTGTAGGCCTGGAATCAGCCTAATTACTTTTCTGGACTTTTTCTAGCATTTCAAAGTCCTTTATGTAGACTGGAGCAATTACAGGTTAAGGGTCTTGCTCAATGGCCCAGAAGAGTAGGATCTCTTTTGGCAGTGACGGGGATTCAAACTGGCAACCTTTTGGATACCAGCACAGATCCTTAGCCTCAGAGCCACCACTCCACCCAAACAGTTTACTGACAATGAATGGCTTTAAACATCTCCCCCTCATGTAAGTCACCTCAGACAATGTCCAGCATAGGGCCGGCCCAAGGTATAGTCAAGCTAGGCAACCTGGTAGAGCACCAAAATTTTAAGGGGTGGCAGAAACAAGGCAGGGATGCCATTTTTTTTTTACATAAAATGAATGATTAAAATTAAATTACACAATAAATAAATCTGCTACAGAACATTTTCTGTGCTAGCATCTATTTTTTAAGGTTTTTCTTAAAAAGATAAAATAAAATTTGCTTCTCAGATTAATAATCTTCTCCTTGCTCCCTTAAAAATATTTGCATCATGTGGCACTTGCAAAGCCTTGGCTACCTCATTAGTTTTACCACTTAATTTGGCAAAGGTTTCAAGATGTGCCTTGTTCCCCTGTCATTTAAAATGAACAGTCTCTTCAAAATCATTATTTCAATTAGACTACCACCTATTCACCACAAATTGAAACTCATTATGGTTCATCCAAAAGAAAATTTAATGCTGACATTGCTACCAGAGCTCAACTCTAGCGTAATGAGGAAATGGGAGTTCAGAGGGAAGGAATGCTGCCGAGTGCAGTCTAGAATGGGAGGAAATTTGAAAAGGAAAAAAAAAATTCTATAATTTCTCATATTAATCAGTGCATCTCAGTACTCAAGAAAACTGAATGGTAGCCATTTAAAAACCATCTGGAAAAAAAAGTTGAGCAACGATTCTACCTTTTCATTCTATTGATTTGTTTGGTATCGATAGCAAGGCCCAGTTGAATGCCCCAATGAATTACCATAAACGTATGACTATAGACATCAAACAATTTTGTTATACCTATCAAGAGTGTTTAAGAGGCTTGGCAACTCTTTCAAGTGAACACCAATTAGCGCAAGAACTTCATCTCAAAGAGATGGTTAATGAACTTGCACACCACAAAGTGTGAAACATATTCCTGCCTCGCCAGTAAAAGATAAAAGGTCTATCTGGTGAATAATAAATGATACTACCATGTAACTAAAACAAGTTTGTATAGCACAGTGCTAACTGGTATGAGATCTATGGATAACATTGCATAAGAAAAATGTTTTTCTGTCTACTTTTTCTTAATTAAAACATTCTAATAGACTATGCCTCTGAGCAATCCATATGCTCTCAAAACGTTTAAAAATCTGTCAAAAATCTCAAGGCAACATGTATCATTTCTAGACACACTGGACCCTTTAGCTATTCTGCGGAAACCCTGTGGACACTCTTTCTCAGTCATATGAACTTCATTCACACTCTGTCAGCAACCTGGATGGTTACCTCATTAAATTATTTTGTCTAGGGTGCCAGAGGCCCTTGGGCTGACCCTGGTCCAGCATATCACAGATTGAAGCCTAGAGCTCACTAGAATGGTTCCATGGGCTCTCTATACTTGTAAATTGCTAATATCCCTTAAAATGCTGGTTCTTCAAAGTAGATCTCCAGCTGCATATCTTAAACTAACCACACGATCACATTCATGGCAGTCAGTGATTTGACACAGTTCTTGATTCTAAAAAAAGGACTACATGCTGCCAACTTTACCATACAGGGACCTTCTATTACCATTTGTCAGCAGGAAAGTTTTGTGTTCTTTCACCAGCCCACCATGCTCCTGCTGTCTCTCTTTGTCTTCCTGTCACAATCTTTGAACAGAATGCCAGTCACGCCTTCTCTGTAGCATGTTGAAATAATTAACTGAAATCTGTCATTTTCCACCACAGTCTCTCTCTCTCTCTCTCTCATTTTCATTTTCGAATGCAGATAGTGGAAGCTACACCTAATAGTAACTAAAGTTCCTTGGCTGCTCTTCCCCACACACTTGTGTATAGTAGACCTTTTCTTTTACAGTTGTGGTTCTTCTTCTTATTTTGAGTTTTTATGTAGGCATTTACCATATTTTACAAAATAATGGTTGTTTCCTTTGGCCCCCTGCAAACACTTCCCAGCCCTCCAACCCATCAAAATACTTACATTGTTGTAGAAAAACTTGAGTTGCACAGTGCCCGTCAATCAACGTTGTGAAATGTCTAATTGCATGCTGGTGTTTTAGAATTTTCCGTAGTGTAGCAATTTGGAATTGAGCAACATGGACATCCATGCTCTTGCATTAGTCTTCTCTATTGACAGCTTCCGCTGAGTCATCTTTACACTTACAAATCGCCAGATAAAAATATGAATGATGTCAGCACTCTTAGGTCTTGAAATATTAATTTCCTGTTGTAGTGTTACTGCATACTGCATATTCCTGTAAATTCATTTTTGTATAGATGTTACTAAATGCTTACTGAAATGTACAACATTAACTAAATACCTATAGGTCAATGGATGAGTTTTACAATGCAAAAGCTGAAAGAGTCTGGGTTCATTATGCAATTTCAGTTACAGCCAAACTTCAGAAGTGTTTTGCAACTAACGTCTATTTTCTTGTCTCTGATGAAAGCAGAGAAGGCCACATTGTGTAGGATTAAAACTGAGTAAAATAAGAATTGTGTACGTAGACAAGATGAATATCAGAGTACAATTTAACTTCAGTCTGTTCAGAAAGAAATGTGTGCCAAAAATCCAACAATTTTCTGAATCTGTTCATTCATCTCTGCTTATTTCATTTTAGGACAGTACTATTTCAAAGTGGGGAGCCACCTTACACCAACCAATTCCTCAAACTATAATCCCTCTTTATGTCCGTTCATCCATTTTCATAATCAACTTATCCAGGTAAGCTTGGGCCTATACTTTGTCACACATGTGCGAGTAGGAGGCAGCTAAAGGGATTGAGTAATGGTAATACCATATCAGACCAGGGGGCAGCAGGGTGTGCTGTCTTTCTCAGTTCCTTGCAGACTGTTGCCAGGAAATCCCAACAGGTCCCGGAGTCTTTGATGACGCCACTTCCGGTTCCAGGACCTTTGATGATGTCACTTCCGGTCACGATGATGTCACGTCTGGTTCCGTCCCCAATGACAACACTTCCTCTTCAGGGGCCTCATGTATAAATGGTGCGTACGCACAAAAATGTTGCGTAAGCTCGTTTCTATGCTCAAATCGCGATGTATAAAATCTAAACTTGATGTAAAGCCACAAACATTTTCACGCTAGCTTAAACTCTGGCATACGCAAGTTTTCCTCTCAGTTTTGCAAATTGGCAGCACCCAGCATCAAAGCAGTGCTGTTGTTCCAGTGTGGTTTCCCTTTTTGTTTTTAGATGCACATCCCTGACACAGAATTATAAATACACTGAAATTAACAGCAATATTGTTTATTAGTTTAAGGCATGTGGTCCCCGGCCGGGCTCAGGAGGACGAGAGGAGGGCTTGTGCCTCATCCAGACCGCGAGGGGGCGTCCGTCCTGGTTATGTTGGGGGCCTCGGGTAGAGGGCTTAGAAGCCCAGCCCTGCAGGGGCCCGTGGCCACTGGCAGGCGGCGCCCCGATGCCGGTTTATCCCGTGTGGTCCCCGGCCGGGCTTGGAGGACCAGAGGAGGGCGTGTGCCTCCTCCAGACCGAGAGGGGGCGTCCGTCCTGGTTATGCAGGAGGCCTCGGGTAGGGGGCTTGGAAGCCCAGCCCTGTAGGGACCCGTGGCCGCCGCCAGGCGGCGCCCCAGTGCCTATTTATCCCAGGAGCCCGGCACTTCCGCCACACCAGGAAGTGCCCGGGGGAAGACGACAGGGGACACCCGGACGGCTTCCGGGTGCGCAACCGGCACTTCCGCCATACAGGGGTTCCTATAAGAGGGGCTGCCTCCCTCCAGTCATGAGTGGATTTCGGGTGGAAGAGGACAGAGCTGGAGAGAGGACGGGAGGCGGTCAAGAGAAAGGCACAGTGACTGAGAGGCCTGGACTTTGGGGGAATCGGTGCGAGAGGCACTGGGGGTGCACGTGAGCACAAACTTTGTAAATAATTGTAAATAAACAGTGTGTTGGGTGAACTTATGATGTCCGTCTGTGTGTGTCCGGGCCAGCGTTTACAGTGGCGTAGTCGGCAGGATGCTCCGCCTGGTGCAAGGCGGGGACCTGCGTTAACAACAAGACATATTTCTGTGAACGGCCCGGCGCAGCAGCGGACCCCACACACTGGCAGCAGGAGCGGCCCGTGCACAACCCCGCGGGAGCGGTTAAACCCCGAGATCGCCGCCGGTCCGCAGAAAGGCCATCCCCGGGTGCGGAGGAGGAACCGACGTCGCCGGAGCGCAGCGGGCCCCGAGAGTCGCGCTGTCGGGACGGACAGCCAGGCCGGCGTTGCAACACAGAAGGCCACACCGAGGCAGGGGCCTCGGCATGACGGGATCTGGGAGGTGAGTGCCCTGCCCTGCTATAATCGGCCCTTCGGGGTCATACATACCTTGTTTTCCACAGGGAGGGACGAACCGGATCCACGTCCGTGGCAGGAGCACGCCAGGCCACGGGTTGTCGGCAGCGCGGCGGCGGCAGCAGAGGAGGCTGCGTATTCAGAGCCGCTGCAGCTCAAAGAATCGCCGCAGCTGCGGAGCTGCGAGGAGGCAAGTCTCTGCACCCAGAGCAGGGGAGACAAGATGGCCGCAGGCCGGATGTCCCGCCCGCTGACAGGCACGGGATTGGCTGGTGTGTCTGGTGTGCCCGCCGATGATTGGATGGAGGCGGGACCTAGGAACGGCAGTCTCGTGTCGAAGAGGGACCCGATTGGGCCAGAGGGAGTGGCCCACAGGAGGCAGGCGTCACGTGGAGCTGATGGACAGGTAAGCTCACCGACGTCTGTCTCTTTCTTTCCACCAGCGGCTCGGCGCGTGTCGGAGGAATCCCTTCAGCCCGCCGAGCCGTCTTTAGAGCAGGTGCTTGGTGATCTCGTGCTCCACTTGGAGCAGCTGGAGGGGAAGGCGGTTGCGTCGGGAGAGACGCCGCGTCTGACGGAGGATCGGTGCGACACTGGAGCCTTTGACAATCAAGACACCGCGGGGAAGTTAGGTTGTATCGTCCCCGTAAAGCATAAAGGGGGATCTGCCGAACATGGCCGCGACTTATTTAAGGAGGACCGGCTTCGAGTAAGCGATCCCCCCACAGCGGATGCGGCGGTGCAGACGGCCGATTGGGCGAGGAGAGCGAGCACGCAGGCACTGGCAGGACAGGGGCTGATGAGTGCCCTGGGTCCTAGCACCCTGCGCTCCAAGCCAGCGTCAGTCTCCTGTCGCTCTGCAGGGACGCAGACGGGGCTGGATTTGAGCTATTGCCATGCTCAGACCCAGACCGTCAAGCCGTCCAAGAATAGAAGGAGGAACCGAGGGATGAATGCTGGGACCTCCGATATGAAGGGCCATCCTCTGTGGGGGCAGAGGAAATCCCCTGGGCGGCTGGGCGAGCCGCCTTCGAAAGCGGTCCCGCGGACAACGAGAGAACGGGCATGGAACCTGCGGCGGAGGACTTTGGCAGGCCCGGAGCCCCGACGAGCGCTGAAGCCGACGTCGTTAGGGACCTGCCCTCCTGGAACGAGCCGCTCCGCGGGAGGGCTTCACGCCGGGAGGCCACTAGTGACCCAGCTGGTGGGGACAGTGGGGGCGAGAGCGGCGCAGACCAGAGGGGCACGTTTGCGTCGGAGGGGGTGCCGAAAGGAGATGTCCCAGGGTGCAGTGTTGGAGTCTGGGGACATAGTAGGACTCTCTCTGGGGACGTGCTGCCCTTTCGGGACGTGCCGTTCAGACCCACGTGTCCTCGCTAGCGGTGGGGCACTGTGGTCCCCGGCCGGGGCTGGAGCCCGGCCGGGACGCCCAGGAGGACGAGAGGAGGGCTTGTGCCTCCTCCAGACCGAGAGGGGGCGTCTGTCCTGGTTATGTTGGGGGCCTCGGGTAGAGGGCTTGGAAGCCCAGCCCTGTAGGGGCCCGTGGCCACCGCCAGGCGGTGCCCTAGTGCCTTATCATCCCGGGAGCCCGGCACTTCCGCCACACCAGGAAGTGCCGGGGGGAAGACGACAGGGGACACCCGGACGGCTTCCGGGTGCGCAGCCGGCACTTCTGCCACACAGGGGTGTGGCCAACTCTAATTGCCGGGAAGCAGCTGGAGCCCATCCGGGTTCCTATAAGAGGGGCCGCCTCCCTCCAGTCATGAGTGGATGTCGGGTGGAAGAGGACAGAGCTGGAGAGAGGACAGGAGGCGGCCAGAGGAAAGGCACAAGGACTGTGAGCCCTGGACTTTGGGGGAATCGGTGCAAGAGGCACTGGGGTTGCGCGTGAGCAAAAGTTGTAAATAATTGTAAATAAACAGTGTGTTGGGTGAACTTATGATGTCCGTCTGTGTGTGTCCGGGCCAGCGTTTACAATATTTACATATGATGACAATATCATTTTTAAGGTGAAATGCAGCAAAATATGTTTATTACATTATACAGATAAAATGTTAACATCATTTAAATAATCTATATTGTTAATAATTAAACATGTGAGGACACGGTGGCGCAGCGCTAGCTAGTTCAGGGATTGTTCTTGCCTCGCGCTGTATTCTTGCTGGGGCTGGCGTAACACTGGAAGGATAGATGGATAGAATAATTAAACATGTACTATGAAGATATTTCAATGTTCCTTAATAGTTTTGAAGAATCGGATTCTTTGCACATGAAGTTGGTACTTTTAAAAATTTCCCAATATGTAGGAAAAAACCCTGAAATCTTTAAAGAATGGCAGGCTACTTAGCAGGACACTAACTGATTTAAAAATCTGAATTTAGTCTGTGTTACTGTATGCAGCAGGAGTCCTTTTAAAATCATAACCAATTGGTATTTTACATGGCTATTTAGGTTATCTGTAACAGATCTAAACAAATAAAAAAAGGTTCATCCTGAAACCTTCATGTGGAAGGGTCTTTTGGGTACCCAAAATGGTTTCCCTATGGCATCGCTCTGAAGAACCACCTGGGCAACTTTCTTTTTAAGAGTGTACATACAGCAAGTAGTGCCTATTCAATAATAAGATTTTTTGTCCAAAAATGTTTAAACGTTCCAGGGGTTTGTAACCTTTCATATCCATAGAAGGTATAGGGTGTGAGAAGGCCTAAAGTATTGCATTAACCTTGTTTTGTGTAGAAAGATATGCTGCACAAAAAAAATTCAGTCTTTATTATTCCAAGTATTTTCATATTATTATATTAATTGGCATTTGTCATAGTGATCTCAGGCAGCTCATATGGCAAGGCTCCTTCATCCATCCATCCTTTATCCAACCCGCTATATCCTAACTACAGGGTCACGGGGGTCTGCTGGAGCCAATCCCAGCCAACACAGGGCGCAAGGCAGCAAACAAACCCTGGGCAGGACGCCAGCCCACCACAGGGCTCCTTCAAGTTTGTTTAATAAAAGATTTCCATTGGAACTGCTGCAGTGGTGATCTAAGACATTGTTTAATACTAAATTTCCAAACAGCTTTTATACTGTGTATCTTTTTGGTGTTACTGAAAATTTCCACCAAACACTAACAAGACGCACATATATCAGGAAAAAAAAAATGTAAAATGTTATTTTCAGGAAATTATAGTCTAAGAAGGAAACTCCCACAAATAAACATAGATCAAATTAACTTCACTAAAAACAGAGCCACAGACAGAAATCTAACCAATGAGTTACAATGTGAAATGTGAATTCCACCTATTGTTCCACTGTCCCAGATATTTGGTAAGGATGCACTCTATATCTGTAGCCATTAGAGGGCAGCAGCACATTTTATTCATTCATTCATTTTAGGAACAAGTTTTCACCTTGAATGTCACAGGGAGATCATCATGTGGATTAAAGATCTGGCTGAAAGCTTCACTGAGTTGTTCTTCAGTTCATTGTAAGACACTCTTTACACGCACTAATTAAGCTCACACAGTTCCTTTTTTTTGCCAATTAATCCAGTATTTGGAATGTGAAAAGAATCTAAAGATACTGAAAGAGACAGCATGTTAACTGTCAGCAGAACTGAAGTCAGGTATGTTGGAATTGCAGAAGTAACCTACTAACCACTGAGCCACAGTCAGCTCAAGCAGAATTTACGTCTGAGTGGCTCCAAGAAATGCTTATACATAACATTAGGAATTCTTAGGGCTACATAACAAATTGTCCATATGTTGTATTAAATAGCTTTATGAAGTCAAGTAAAAGCTTTCTTAGGTTTAGCAACTTCCACTTTTCGCATCACTGAGAAATTGAATAATGGGACAAAGAGAAAAAACATATTATGAGAGTACATCTATTTTTGAGTTTAAAAATAATACACAATATGTGTTATATTTTGCTTCATGTACTCTTGAATGAGAAATGTATAACAAATTTAATTTGTGCTTAGTAAGCCTTTCAACTTTTTGGTTCAGTTTCTGAGATAAGAGGCATTTTAGTACTATAAGTGAAAGAACCTGAATATACAATAACTTTAAATGACTTATCAAAGTTATAAAAATCACATAAGATTAAAAGCAACCTGTGAAGAACTTTTATATTGAAAGAAAAAGAAATGATATTGGAAAGAATTTTGCAAATTGGTTTCAGAGCCACAAGAGGGTGGCATCAGCCTTTCAAAGACTTGAGGATCTTCCACCTGTAGCCTCTTTCGGAAAGGCAGAATGGTCTTATTGTACTGCAAATGGGCTTCTTTTTGTAGTCTCTCTCTCTCCCTTTTTTAATCCATCCATCCATCAATCCTCCCATTCATTTTCTACTCCTGCTGTATCCAAGGTCTGATTCCTTGGATGCCCACTGGACATAATGCATGGAATGTTTTAAGATCCAGCTAAGGATCACAAATTAACCTAACATGCATTTTTATTTTTGTAAAAATAAATCCCTTAATTTATTTTCAACTGATAAGCTTGAAGTATTGTATATATTTCCAAATACATCCTTGCATTAAACCTCCATCCATCTATTATCCAACCTGCTATCTTGTAACTACAGGGTCATGGGGGTCTGCTGGAGCCAATCCCAGCCAACACAGGGCGCAAGGCAGGAAACAAACCCCGGGCAGGGGCCAGTCCACCGCAGTCCACTAAACCTGATTAAACTAATTTGGAGGCTATGGTATCTATCTATCTATCTATCTATCTATCTATCTATCTATCTATCTATCTATCTATCTATCTATCCTTTTGCTGTTTTTTTTTTCTGTGAATTCACACATATCCTATATGTAAAATTCTTATGCTAGGTTACACTGTGGCTCTAAATTGCTCTGGTGTGAGTGACGGGTCCCCTGTAATGGATTGACACCATTTACAAGGCTTGCTGCTACCTTTTGAATGATTTGCTCTGAATTCTTAAGACCATGTAATGGATAAAGAATGTTTGAGAAATTAATATATTACTATTGTTATATGTGGCGCAGTAGTAGTGCTGCTGCTTTATAAATTTATGACCCAGGCCCTCCCTGAGTGGAGTTTGCATGTTCTACCCATGCCCATTGTGGGTTTCCTCATGTTCCTCTAGCTTTCCTTTACCATCCAAAGATGTGAAGGTTAGGTGGATTGACAACTCTGAATTTGTCTGTGTGCATGTATTCACCCTACGATGGACAGGTGACCCATTGTGGGATTGTTCCTGCCTTGCACCCTATGCTTGCTGGGATAGGCTTTTTCCCCATGCGACCCCGTTCAGGGTTAAGTGGGCTTAAAAAGTGGTATGGTATTATTATTATTATTATTATTATTATTATTATTATTAACCCCTTGTAGACGATTGTCGCGAATTCGCATCAAACCGCTTGCAGGCTGATTGCAGCCGCGGCGGCACATGTATCCAGCTAATGCCGGTTGCTGCGTATTCGATACGTTCCAAGCATTGTATTGAAAGCGCTTCTCATCCCATCTAGTGGTCGTAGTGGAAACTACAACTGCCTGATGGAAGCGAAGTGTTGGTATTTCCGTGCGCGTGGATTTTGGCTGCTTTCTTTGAGAAATTCTCCACATTTGAGGTAAATTGCGCTAAGATAAAAATACATATAAGCTTATTGTTTTCTTCTATTGCTGATATTTTAGAATAAGCTACATGTGACGAAAATTCCGGAAGTTATACGCTGTTTTCGCTATGTCGCTTTTTCGCTACATTCGGCAATAACGGCTGCATATGAATAATAATGTATTTAGGTGCAATATCGTAGAAATTCGAATTCCTGTGCATAGATTTCAAATGCTTTGCATTTTTATCCTAGTTAATTTCTAGAATTAATGTAAAAATAGCATACTGAGATATAAATGAGATTTCTGCCTTTTATTTTGAGGCAGAACTAAATGAACACATCAACTTTCTACAGGAAGCGAGCTGGTGGACTTCAGATCAGGGTTCCACCAGTTGAAAGTGATGACAGCTGTCTCAGTGATAGTGAGGATAGCGATGAAGACTACATACCTACACATTTATCACAAGGTGATGTTTCTGAAGATGAAAGCAGCAGTAATGAGAGTACTGACAATGAATAAGCTTTTCAAAATCAGGCCAATTATTGGTTCACTTCTCCCATAATTTCATGGTCTCCCACAAGATCAAATGTTGTCTATTGATGAGCAAATGGTGCCATTCAAAGGTAGATCTAGCCTAAAGCAATATATCCCCAAGAAGCCATACAAATGGGGATACAAAATCTTTGTGCTTTGTGATACTAAAGGCCTGGTGCATTCATTTGACATATTTGCAGGGAAAATAGATCCTGTACCTGGAGAACCTAACATTGCTGCAAGAAGAAACATTGTGCTAAAGCTTGCATAAGCTATTCGTGGTGCTCTCAATCACTTACTGTATTTTGACAACTGGTTTTCTTTCTTGGATTTGTTTGTTGCCCTTGCAAACAAGGGAATACTAGCCCTTGGGACTGTGAAGCAAAGTTGCCTGCAAGGGTGCAATTTCAGTGTAAGCACTGATATGAAGAAGAAGGGAAGAGGGACATTTGAAGAGAAAAAGGTTGTTGTAATCAATGTAGAAATAAGAGCAGTAAAATGGTGTGATAATAGAGGAGTTATCGTTGCCAGCACTTTTGCCAGTGCTCAGCCTATTTCTAATATAGAAACATGGGACAGAAAGTCAAAAAAGAAAGTGTCTATAGAATGCCCAAACATCATCAGCCTGTACAACAAGTCCATGGGCGGCTTTGATGCTCTTGACGCACTGATTGCATATTATCGCATCCACATAAGGAGAAAAAAGTACTATCATAGGTTTTTTTTCATTTTGTTGATAACAAGAACAGCTGCTTTTGAGAATTCCATGAATAAGACTGTTTCTCCTCATGTGACTTGTTATTAATTTCATGACATTCTACTGATTTTTGGAAAATTTGGATTGTTGCCTGGAGGAACTGATCAATAACAGCATCAATAAAATAACCTACATACCTGAGAGTGGAAAATTTGTTTAATTACTATTATACCCAGTTATGCCTAATGTCGCTAATTTGCATCATACCTAAATTTATATTTAATATATGTGCTATATTCAAATTAACAATGGCCACTTAATTTAGCATCTATTTGACAGCAAAAACACAATTAATTTTTTTTTTTTATATAATTGTAAATAAATTCAGGCAACAAGGGGTTAACGATTCACATTCATTTCCATACACTGATCCATACACTCCATTTAAATTCTAAGAAAAATTAAAGGAGTCAGGTTTTCTCCAATTATTTATATTGTACCATTTATGCTAAGAGATATACTTAGGGAAAGGTGGTATATAAATAAAATGTATTATTATTATTATTTGAAAATAAAGACCTAAATCTGATTTGTAATTAATGGTTGTGAATATTTGTATGGCCTCGTAGTTAGGACACCTGGGTTTGCTTCCCAGGTCCTCCCTGCATGGAGTTTGCATGTTCTCCCCGTGTCTGTGTAGGTTTCCTCTGGATACTCCGGTTTCCTCCCACAGTCCAAAGACATGCAGTATAGGTGGATTGGTGATCCTAAATTGTCCCTAGTGTGTGCTTGGTGTGTGATTGTGTTTGCGTGTGTGTGCCCTGCGTTAGGCTGGTGCCCTGGCCGGGATTTGTTCCTGCTTTGTGCTCTTTGTTGGCTGGGATTGGCTCCATCAGACCCCCGTGACCCTGCAGTTAGGACAGCGTTTCTCAACCTTTAAGTATTTGCGACCCGAGTTTTCATAACAGTTTTAATCACGTCCCCCCCTAACATATTTTTGAAATGTAGATGCATATTTTATTATACCTACTTAACTTTTATTGACATTTATCTAACTTTATATTTATTGTTCTAATATCAGAATGTAGTTAAAGTTAATTTGTTTTTGGTTTCAACAGATGTTTTTTTCATATTTTTGATTCTTGTTTTCTTTTTTCACATCTTTGCACCCCCCTAGGGGGGCCCGCCCCACAGGTTAAAAAGCGCTGAGTTAGGATATAGTGGGTTGTATAATGGATGGATGGATGGATGGAATATTTATATGTCTTTCTATTTGTCTGTTTTATATACTCACTGATCAAATCAGCCTCATGTCTTCATGGCATGGATTCCATAAGATGTTGGAAATATTACTTCAAGATTTTGGTCTATGGTGACAAGATTGCATAATGCAGTTTCTGCAGATTTGTCACCTCACATTAATTCAATAAATGGCAAGTTAAGAGCACTAAAAACAGAGTAGAACAAGAAAGAAAGAAAGAAAGAAAGAAAGAAAGAAAGAAAGAAAGAAAGAAAGAAAGAAAGAAAGAAAGAAAGAAAGAAAGAAAGA
>JANRMT010062791.1:158347251-158359372 GCA_026402145.1 Polypterus bichir lapradei | reverse complement strand
GTTTTGATGCCTTCAGTCATGAAAATAAAGAAAACACATTGAATGAGGAGGTGTGTCGAAACTTTTGGCCTGTACTGTATTCCAATTTAGACATCCTTTGGTGGACAAACCTGTCCTGGCAACATTCGACTATTGTGTGCCAGACTGTAGCATAGGACGGATACGCTCACACCGGCCAGAATACCCCATGTACACAGTAAGGACCAGGTCAAAAGTGGAAAAAGAAATGGACAATTTTCTCTTTTATGTGCACTACATGTTGTAATCAGGCATAACTGTGAGCCTCGATGTATTTGCCTTCTCCTTACTCCGTGCCTTTCATTCAAGAAGGCAAACTACTCTTTAGCAATTCAGTGCAGCCATTTAAAGCAGAAGCCCTATAATATGTGCTTCTGCTTCTAGCAGCAAGTCTTTCTTTCTTTCTTTCTTTCTTTCTTTTATAGACCCTACAGTTTTTGTTTCCAGTATCCCCAAAGACACGAGTGTTAGATTAATTGGGGATACTAGCTGTTTGTGCTTGAGTTAGCCCAGAAGGACATTCCGTCCAGGCCGGGTCCCTTCGTGCCTCAAGCAGATTTAAGAATATTCCAATATGCAGCATTCTTACGTATCGTTAAATTGCACTTCTAAATGCTATCTAAAGCAAACCCAGTTAGGGACTAGTATGTTTAACAGTAAAATCCTGCAGTCATTTTTCTTAATTTATGTATTGTATTACACCCTGTGATTATCCCTGTTTTGCATGTTTTGAGCTTATCAAAGTACTATTTAAGTATATTAAGTGTGGTTGTGTTTTTGTTTAGATCAAAGTGGCACATAGACGTTTATATGTGTGTGTTGTGGTCATGCAGAATTCGATAAGAAATACAAGAAACAATTGATGAAATTCATAAGCCATTTTTAATACGCTGGACATAACAATTCTTGACAGTTACAACACAATGGTTAATAAAATTGCATACTTTACTAAAAATACAAAAAACTTTCAGTTTTGTTATGAAACAAGGCTTATGTGAAGTAAAGCATAAAGAAGAGAAATAAAATTAATGTAAAATTATATAAAAAATCAACAAATGCCATTTTTATTAATCAGTGCAGAAAATGAAAATAATACTTTTGGTAAATGCAAACATAAATTTTATATTGAGAGTAAGAAAACAATGATTTCAGGTTCATTCATCATTGGAAATCTTTTGAGTGCAGCTGCTAAAGAAAACAAAGAAGGTCAATGAGACTCATTTCATTTCATCATTTTTCAATCTGCTTTGTCCTGAAGTGGATCAGAGTGGCTGCTGGAGCCTTTCCCAGCTAGCGTAGGGTACAAGGCAGGAAGAAGTCCTGGACAGGGCACCAGTCCATCGCTGGGCAAACACACACAAACACACATACCAGGGACAATTTAGGATTGACAAACCACCCAAACTGCATGTCTTTGGACTGTGGGAGGAAGCCAGACCACCTGGAGGAAACCCACATAGACATGAGGAGAACATACAAACTCCATGCAAGGAGGACAAGGAACATAAATCCTGGTCTCCCTATTGCAAGGCAGCAGCACTACCACTGCGCTGCACATGCCACCCACAGGCTCATTAGGAAAAGCAGAATTGTTTAGACACAGTAAGCATGAATACATATTTATTTCAAAAACTTGGAGCATTTCTGAAACTGATAGTCATGTCTGACTATGTAATAACTCTCAAAAATTCAAAATGCAAAAGAAAAATAGTTAAAGCAATGTGCTGGATGAGTGAATATTTATTTACTTTATTTAAACAACGCTTTAGTATGTATTTGGCATGAACAAGCCATAGATTTAAGAATGATTACACATATCAGTTTGAACTTTATTAAGTTTAGTAAGTCTCCATACTGACAGGAATATTGCTTACCTTTGTTTTCCACAAAAAACTTGTAAGTAGGAATCCATACAGCACACTTTTTCCAATAAATATTAGATATGCAAATGTCACAGTTTTGCTGTTTTTCTTAACTGATTCTGAAAATAGAAAAAGGAAATAAAAAATCAAAAACAATTATATGATAATTACAGGAACGGTTGTATGAAAATAGTTAAATCAGACTTGTTAAGCAGTGTTGTGTATGTCTCAGTAAATACATAATCCTTAACATACTCAAACCAGTTAATCCAATCCGGTGTCTTGGAAAGCTGAAGCCTATCTGAGCAGCACAGGAATTCAGAATAGGCAACAGAACTGAACAGTATCAGTCTATTGAAGGTTTATTTTAACACAGGTGTTACATAAACAAAATGCATTATAATAATAATAATTATTATTATTATTATTATTATTAATAATAATAATATTCAGTGCTACCATTTGCATTGCATCTATTGGGATGTTTTTTTGTAATGCATGAAGTAATAAGAAATTAAGTAACTAGGGTGGAGTGATGGCACAGTGGCAAAGGATCTGCGCTGGTGTCTGGAAGGTTGCCAGTTCAAATCCTGTTACTGCCAGAAGTGATCCTACTCTGTTGGGCCCTGGAGCAAGGCCCTTAACCTGAACGTTGCTCCAGGAATGCTGACCCTGTACTCTGACCCTCAAAGATCATGTGAAAAGACAAAGTACAGGGTGGCCCATATTTATGTACTGTATATGATGTTTCACAGGCTGTAGCATTTAAACTACTGTGCATGCACCTATCTGGATCATCCTCATTGACAACATTAACCAAACAAGGATGATACGGCTTTAAGTTCAGGTACTTCATTATTCTCTGCAGCGTTGTGTGAGAAATGTTCAGCACTTTTTACACACGCCGCTGTGATTTTGGTTTCTCAGGGGAATTTTGAAAGGCATTCACCACAAGAGCTGTGTTGGCATCAGTACGTACACTCCTGGGCCTACCTGCTTTCCTATGGGGTTACCTAAAAGACAAGGTGTATCAAAATTGCATCCACAATGTGGCTGAGCTACGTGCAACAATCACAGAAGAATTTCAGAGGATACCAGTACAGACGTGCCAATCCGCCTGTGACATCATTGTCTTCGTCTTCAGGCATGTATCAATCTGGATGGCGTATTGGTGGAGCACGCCATGGAGAACAGGGCATGAAAAAACATTTAAGGTTCTTAAAGTTCATCTTCCATTATGTAACTTGATAATCACATTGGTAGTTTTCTGACAATAACACATTTTCAATCACATACATAAATATGGAACACCCTGTATGTTAATAAAATGCATTGCACTTTTCATGCTAACAGATGGCGCACCACAAACATTAACACTTTAATGAATGGCATATAACATAGACATAGCAGCTACAAACAGACACTTGTCCTTTAATTAGGGTGGATTATTATTACAATGACACGCATATGGAGCCAATTTGGAAACACTCCATGCCCATCTTCAGGTATTGTAGACTAAGGATCTGTGCTGGTATCCAGAAGGTTGCCGGTTCGAATCCCCGTCACTGCCAAAAGAGATCCTACTCTGCTGGGCCCTTGAGCAAGACCCTTAACCTGTAATTGCTCCAGGGGTGCTATACAATGGCTGACCCTGTGCTCTGACCCCATGGGGTATAGGGAAACTAACAAATTCCTAATACAAGAAATTGTATAAGGCAAAATAAATAACAAAACAAAAACCAAAAATTGGCCATGGAATTAAACTAAAGGATAGAGAGTCCATGTGGCAGATGCGCTTCTCTGAATCACCATGCTGCCCATGCCTTAATACAGCATCCCAGTAAATACAGGATTCATTAAAAACAAAATCATTGCAGCTTATTTGTAATGTTCTTGAGACCAATAAAATTCTGTAAACTAATTATTTGCACTTGCTAAAATAGTCGAACATTTTAGAGTGTACTTATAAATATGAATTATATAATTTCTCCTTATACAAGAAATAAAACAGAAAACTAAATCTTCAAATATTGACTAAACATGATGTAGGCATCAAGTAGAACTAAGGCCTACATAAGTAAAACAGGCACAGAAACTCAAAAATGTAGTGCACTGAACACAGTGAATAAATACTTACCTGTCCTCTTCACACAATCTGAAAAATTGTAAAAGGAAAAAGAAGGAGTTATTATATTAAAACTCCATTTTGCTGAATTGTGTATTTAAGTATAAAGCTTTGTTTGTAGGCAGGCTTTTTAAAAAAGACTCAACAGCTTTTAAGATGTTATGCTTTTACTGGTCATACCTTGTGATCCGTGTATAGATCTCCTGTAAGTCTCAGTTCCATTCTCCATGCCAAACGTCACAATGCAGGTAAACTTGTTATCAGGGTTGCACCAGACACTTTTTGGCACTCTTAACCGGCTGCTGACACTATACGACTTTGTGTGGCCATTCAGCACTGGGGTGTCAGTTTTAATTCTTGTCGGCTCGTTCAGTTGTGGCAAATCCCAGGTAATACTTATGTGGTCAGGATAAAAATCAGTCGCTAGACAAATCAGTGTCACCCGATTCCTTTTGCAAAGTTCATCTTGTGATGGACTGAGGATTTCCAGAGTCGGTTCAGTGACATTCTTCTCTAAAAAAAAAATGTATTTTAGGTTCTACAGTCTTTAAGTGTTAAGTGTTTATCATTCCCATTCATCTGCATCCCGCCTCAAGGAAAAACACAGTATTTTTAGAATTTTCTCATTTATCAAAAAAAAAAAAAAATACATATACAAGCTGAGCATTTATTATACTTATGAATAAACATTTGTTTTCATTGTCATTTTTTTTATTGTGGTGCAGTCATTTCTAATGAAGCAAATAGTAATAATATATGTGTGACTCTTTATATATATAGATGATATACTTTAATAAATTATCTTCATTTTAGAATTTTTTCCAACAAATAAGTAAATAGACATTTTACGGCCTCTATACAGCCCAGATAAATCAGTACCACTTTAGAATAAGGGCTCTAATGGCTACCTAAACTTTTGAAATTGCACACTTGTACACACACAGACACACACGCACCTATGTGATTTCTTTTTTGAATACTTATTTCTGACTGTTCATCTAAATGTAAAATAAAAATGCACTTGGCAGGAATGACCCTCATCCCGGATTTTCATCACTTTGTAGGGAGAAAATATTATATTCTACAGCTGAAGTGTCCTTCATAACCTCATAGTTATATGTTTATTATTTCAAAGCGCAATAATGTCTTACTTTGTAGTTGTATTCTTTTTTTTTTTTTTTTTTTTTTATGAGTGGCAAAGACTGCAAAGGTTTCACGTTAAAATCCACGTTTAGTAATTTTTGCTTGTCATGCGGAGGAGAATTAAATTTTATTGTTTCTTAATCAGACATGAAAGTAAGAATTTTACTGTACCTTGATTATGAAGCTAAACTCACGTTTTCCAATTTAGACATCCTTGGTGGACAAACCTGTCCTGGCAACATTCGACTATTGTGTGTCAGACTGTAGCATAGGATAAGTTCATACCGGCCAGAATACCCCATGTAGATAGTACGGACCAGGTAAGAAGTAGAAGACAAAATGGAGAATTGTCTGTTTTATGTGCAGTACATGTTGTAATCAGGCATAACTGCGAAACTCGATGTATCTTCCTTATCCTTTCTCCGTATCTTTCATTCGAGAAGGCAAACTACTGTTTAGCAATTCAGTGCAGCCATTTAAAGCGGAAGCCCTATAATATGCGCTGCTGCTTCTAGTAGCAAGTCTTTCTTTCTTTCTTTCTTTCTTTCTTTCTTTCTTTCTTTCTTTCTTTCTTTCTTTCTTTCTTTTATACACCCTACATTTTTGTTTCCAGTATCCCCAAAGACACGAGTGTTAGATTAATTGGGGATACTGGCCGTTTGTGCTTGAGTTAGCCCAGAAGGACATTCCGTCCAGGTCGGGTTCCTTCGTGCCTGAAGCAGGTTTAAGAATATTTCAATAAGCAGCATTTTCACATATCGTTAAATTGCACTTCTAAATGCAATCTAAAGCTACCTAGACCCTCATCTCACGTTAAACTGCTAGCTGTGTCTCTGTCAAACCTTTTACAATCTCTACTGCAACATGTTAAGCACAAACATTTTTCGGATTACTAAACTTCTAGTGGCTTATGTCAGCGTTTCTCAACCTTTAAGTATTTGCGACCCGAGTTTTCATAACAGTTTTAATCGCGCCACTCTAAACATTTTGAAAGGTAGATGCATATTTTATTATACCTACTTAACTTTTATTGACATTTATCTAACTCTATATGTATTGTTCTAGTATCAGAATGTAGTTTAAGTCAACTTGTTTTGGTTTCAACAGATTTTTTTTCATATTTTTGATTCTTGTTTTCTTTTTTTCACATCTTCGCGCCCCCGTTTTTGTTACTTCGCGCCCCCTTAGGGGGGCCCGCCCCACAGGTTGAGAACCACTGACTTATGTCGAATAAGGAAATGTCATGTTAATTTATTTATTTATCTTTTTAAATTACTTTAAATGCTTTAAATAAATAAACTGTGAGAAGTACCGGTATGTGCTATTTAAATATTTTATACTTTTTCATGCCGCTAATTATTTCTATACGGATTCGGATATCTGAACTCTCACTTTAAACAAACTGAGGAAATGATTCGAAAACAGGCAACAATCTGTCCTGCAATAATAATAATAATAATAATAATAATAATAATAATAATAATAATAATAATAAAGAAGAAGAAGTTAATCTAAGAAATTAATAAAAAAAGTAAAAGTGACAGATCGGTCTCATGCAACCCATTCGAAACATATATTACAGTTTTGTTTTCTATGTTTAACTTCTAATTTAGTTTTTACTTTTAGTTGTGTGGTTACTCTTTGAATCTTTGCTTGACAAACAACCATTTGATTTTATAATGGATTCTTTGCCTATTGGGTGCTTGTCCTTTGAAAATGTTCCAAATCTGTAAACTAAACAGACATCTTTGGTATTTATTACACTAAGAGAACAGAGACAGAACAAGAAAACAAGAGCATGCTTTACTGTATGCAGCAGGAGTCATTTCAAAGTCATGAATATAGTAGTATTTTAAAAATCTGTTACCATGTCATGGCTTGTTATGGAAACTGTTGCAGGTCTAAAGTTAAATAAAGGTTCTTTCTGGAACCACTTTGGCCCGTTCAGTTTTAGGAGTGCACTTGCGGCATTTCGATACAGATGTACAGTTTGATTTAAGAAATATGTTTGTTATATTTTTCCATAGACAGTACGAGTAATAGCCAGGGCTAATTCCTGGATTTTAAACCTGGAAATAAATTTCAGCAATGCTCAATACTAGTTGCACACGATCAACTACTAGAGCACAAAAATGTTACCTGAAGTTTATATTACAAAAAGACTTAATCGAAAATGAAAATTCGCAAAATGACCCAGGAGAGAACGTTAACTAACAAAAGTTTTAAAACAATTTTTTTCTTTTTTTTAAATATACAAAAGACTTAAGAATCGTGTCTTTAACAATACCATTAAAATAGAAATCCTCAAATTGGTTAAATATAAACACTCCAAATTGGATTAAATTGGAAACTTTATAATTGTTCACTATATGAAGAATTTTCATTTAATAAATTGCTTACATAAACATATTCCTTACCTAGAACAGTTATTCTGGTGCCACTTCCAAAATAACTTATGTCGCTAGCAGCACAGCGAGCTTTAACTACAGGAAAACTGTCAACGCTTTTGTAATTTCATTAGTGGTTTAAATTTATTACCTTGCTTATATGCATTTATACTTTCTTTTTTAGTTTTCTTTGGGAAAAAAATGCTATCCCTGGACAGTATGTACATAGAAGGGCAGTGACAAGGGGTGCACAGAGTCCACAGAGGCACTTTTATTTTAATTTTAACCGTTTATAACTTAGGGAAACGATTTTCAAAGATGACATAACCGATAAGTCTTTAATGTCTTACCTGTCAGGTACCAAATCCAAAACAGGTTACTTTTTTATTTTTTTTCACCGAAGAGATATTCGAATTTAGGATTTTGACCTAACCAATATGTCTTCCATTTCCATTTCTGATTTATCAGTCTGGTTCCCTATCCGAACGTTTATGAAAAAACAATGGTACATGTGCCACAGTCACAAACCTGCATGTGAGTTAGATTACTCGAAAATGAGTGGACTGAACGAAAAAAGAGACGAATGAAAATAACAAAAAATAAACAAATAGACGATTTTCTTACCTAGTATAGTTAACTTTGTTCCTTTACCAAAAATCAGGGGGGAAGTATTTGATCACAGTTGTGTAAGCCTTTTCTAAAACTGCACCTTCTCTGCCTCTTTTCTTAAGTAAACACTTATTTTGCCTTTAATTTCCCCATTTTGTTCAGAAATAAAAATTTGCTTACCAAAGACCATCACTTTAGTTCCTTTTTCAAAGTAAATTGGATTGTAACTCACAGCATTTAAAATTAAGTGAAAAATTCTTGTGCATCATTTAACAGGGAGTCAGTCTGAAAAGCTTCAAGTACGAGAGGCAGAATTTTCACAGGGTTGTCAACGGCCTGCCTTTGTTAATACGAGTTAATATTCTTTCAAGAGAAAATTATAATTTCTAATTTTGAGTCTAAGTTTTACCACACGATGGAAAGATTTTAAAACTTGGCCTGATCAATATGTCCTTTATTTCTTCTCCAAACGTTAACTGAGCAAATTACGCGCAGCTGCATTACTTTTAACTGAATCCTTTGTAGAAATTAAACTGGAGGAAATAATATAAAAAAATGAACAGTCCTCTTTATAATATTCGCAATGTATGCGGCAACTTACCAAGAACGATCAGCTTTGTGCCTTTTCCAAAGTAAGCAGGCTGGTTAGAGCACAGAGCTAACGAGCCATACTGAAAGGTATAGCAGCCATCGGGGCTGCATATATCACTTTTAAAAATCAAGTGCCGAAGAGGATCTTCAGAGAGATGCCATAGGGAGCACTTTTTAGTTTCCTAAAGACCCATCCACATTAAAGTTCCAGAAATAAATTTGTATTTATTTGCATTTTTTACATGCTCCTAAAATACCAGGAATAGATGGTGACAGATCTGTGAAATAATAGTGAGTCATGATTTTAGTCTATTGCAGATCAACTAATAACATCACTTTAACGAGAAACGGGTAAACACGTACGTTTCATATTTTATACTGTAGATAACCAGCGGAGGATAAAGGTAATAATATAAGAGATACATTATAATAAAAGATTCAGATTTACCTAAAACAGTGAGTTTCGTTCCTTTTCCAAAGTACACTTCTCTTCCAGCAGCACAGGGTTAAATCCCTTAACAAAATACAAGCTTATTATGCTAGTCTTGTGCAGATGCTATTGAGTCTATACAGGCAATGTACACGTAAGGATTGCTAAAGAAATGAAGAAAATGTAGGCAGTGTAAAACAATCGATTCCTTCGATTTCGATTTATTTAGTTAAAGGGACAAAACAACTTTAGGAAATAAGCCTTTTTAGTAAACTATTGTCTTTAATTGTGTTGAGCAAAGTCAGGTCTGGGCTTAACTTTTTAGATACGTGGGTCTGAGAGAGATTCAAAATGTGCTGTTTGATTCTTTAGAGACTCCATCGGTTGTTTTCTGCCAGTGACACAATTTGTACTTGTGACGTTTTTGTACAGGCAGTCTATGGAAATGTATCATGGTGTCCCCCCATCCCCACAACATTGGAGTGTCATACAAAAACAAGACACCAGCTGCAGATGATTTCCTGTTGCAGTTTCAGGTAACTGTAGTACTAAGTTATCCGCCAGGTAATTCTGCAGGTTAACAACCAACACATACAGCATCATCATCCGACCACAACACTCATTTCCAAAAAAATGATACGGAGGACAAACAACAGGGATCATTCGATTATTTATTTGTCTCAGACAAAAAAAAAAAAAAAAAAGACAAATATATTGATAAGTAACCAATGCCAAGTGCTACTTTCAATACAGAGTTAAAGTAAGTCTTTCAAATGCAGAATGTAAATGATAATTGCATAAAATCATAAACACATAGTTCAAATTATACAGAACGGCTCTGTACCATACTTTATTAATTAAAAAAATAATAGCAATCATAAATGTTGGAGCTTATCTCCTACTGTTCTTGATTCATAATAGAAAACCTGGAATACTAAAATCCAGAAGTAAGTGTTCGAAAACTACGAACGCTGTCAAACTGCTCAGTCTTCAGGGATATGGTGAAAAATCGCATAAACGGAGAAAACCCTGTCAGCCGCGGAGGAAAGGTACATCTTCCACACACAACAGCTTGTCTGCACATTCTACCTGTGTAACTGTGTGTGTGAAGAAAAGGCTCTTGAATCTTGGGGCATCAGCACAGAACTCGGCTCCGCCCATAAACAAGAGCACAAAAGCTTGGAATCCCTTAGAGAGGGGAACCACCTCACAATTTTTTCGTCCATGAAAAGTCTAAAGTACTCATTTTATAAGTTAAAGATTTTAGATTTGTAGTATTCTAGCCACAACTTGTTTGTATATAGTAATACCTGGTTTTAAAAAAAGTTTTTAATATATGATAGTATATGATCATTTTTAAATATGATATGTTTGGCAAATGTAAAATAAGTAAACAAAAACTAACTCACAAACACAAGAAATAATTATTTTAGTTTATCTAAAAGAAAGAAAGAAAGAAAGAAAGAAAGAAAGAGAAAAAAACATCTGCGCTGGAATTTCTCATGTCTTCAATTAGACGGAAGGTTTGCGACTTAGTACCTTCATTGAGTTAAGATGTCAACTTGAGATAGTTATAGTGACTAGAGATGTATACACGCTTAAAAATGTTTGTTTAATATCGTTTTTGATTCTATACTTAGTTGTGTGGTTTCTCATAGAAGTGTTGCTTGACAAAACACCATTTCAGTTTGGGACGGGCTTCTCGCATATGAAGTTGGTTCTTTTGTGTTTTGAAAAACTTCCTACTATGCAGGGAAAAAAAGCTCTTTAAAGGCTACATATTTAACAAACTTATATTTACTTTCATACAAGTATCGTATGACTTTCATATTAAAGAATGATTAGAACTGCAATGATTACTGTATCTGCAAATCAGTGCATATAAGACCGCTGTTTTGTTTATTGTGTTGGTATTGTTTCACCAAGGTTGCCTTAAGTAATGAAGTTTGAAATCAATACATACATACATACATACATACATACATACATACATAAATAAATAAATAAATAAATAAATAAATAAATAAATAAATAAATATCTAAAGTTGCTCTAATCTGAATTCACTCTGTGACAGGCACTCCCATTTGCTTTTTTATCAGGCGCCTGAAAGGCTTTTAACAGAATTAAGAAGTTTTGAACTTTTGAATCCCACTGAACCTTAATCACTATTTAAAAGATATGCCAATTAGCCATTCAAATGATTTAAAGCTCCGCTTATGCACGTTAAAATCAAGAACGTCAATTGTCAATCAGTGCACAACGTGTGCAGTACAAGTGGTTTAGCAAAAGTCCAATTAAATGCAAGGCTCTGGGGTTAAAAGGGGGGTTATTTTCTTCATTTAAATGCATTTTTAAAGCAGTTTACATCTCGTTCAGGGTTTGAATTTCAGTGGTTTATAGGAAAACTGTTGAAACTTTCCGTTTTTGTATATCTAATCTTAAAATACATTACAGCCATTCAAAAATGTAGATTGCGTCATATCTGAGAACGGCAAGTCTGTTTCAGTTTTCCTACTGTTGAGAACAAATGTAAGAAAGATGTAAGATTATACAGCAAAAGAACTATACAGTAAAATGAAATCTTCTCTGCATAAACTAGATCAAACTGGAAAAAAGAAATACCAAATTGTTCATACTATTTAACGACATTACATCTATCAACTAAGATCCCGTATGCTGCGTTATAGTCAAGTATTCACATATTTGATTGAATTTGCTGTTTTTAGACGACAGAGGGCGTAATCGCATAGCACAAAAGCGAGTAGTCACGAAACCCGAGATCCATAACTGATAGATGGACTTTGCTGTGGGAAATTTCACTCATGTTGGGATGCAATCACAGGAAGTATTCCCTGAAACAAGCCATCTATATATATCTCTTATACAGTGCCTTTCACATCTATCTATCTATCTATCTATCTATCTATCTATCTATCTATCTATCTATCTATCTAT
>JANRMT010062791.1:158304931-158334296 GCA_026402145.1 Polypterus bichir lapradei | reverse complement strand
CTTATCAGGGTTATTTAGTGGAATTTCTTGCTTTATCAATGGGGTTGGGACCAGCAGTTGTGTTGTGCAGAAGTCAGGTTAGTTGGACGATCATTTATTTTTCAACAGGACAATGACCCCAAACACACCTCTAGGCTGTATAAGGGCTATTTGACCAAGAAGAAGAGTGATGGAGTGCTGTAAATGGTCATGAAAATAAAGAAAACACATTGAATGAGGAGGTGTGTCCAAACTTTTGGCCTGTACTGTACATTACAGTCACATGACGGTTTTTAACACAGTGATGTCTGAGCGATCAGAGATCACACTCATTCAGAAGCGTTTTTGATTTTTATGTATAAAGATTAAACCAGATTCATTGAATCTTTTAATTATATTGTGCATAGTAGAGGGTGAAATGCCCAAACTCCTACTGACATGTCTTTGGGGGAAATGGTTCTCTAGGGGCTGGATTATTTGCTGATGCATCACATTTGCTCAAAATTTGCTGTACCAAAGATAAACTTAACAGTTTAATCTTTGCATCAGCACTCTAACATAACACTGAGAATTGTATTATATTATGGTTACTTGACCCTAGTGGTTCAATCACTTCTACACCCTCAATTCTATCCTGATTATTACAAAATACTCAACCTAGACAAGCTTCACCCTGCATTGGTGCTTTCACATACTGTGTTAAAAAACAGTCACTGATTACTTTGAAAAATTCCTGCTTTTGTGCTTTGCTATTCAAGATTCAAGTAGTTTTAATTGTCACACAAAGCTATTTGCAAGGTTATTCCTCTTAATATTAAGAGTATATTATTGTCCTGTAAAATTGCATTTTTATTATTACTAAAAAGATGCATCTAATGCTTTCCAGGCAAAGCCACATGTACTGAATAAGATGGGGCTTATCGTCCAACTGAAGAGGACTTGCATTAAAATTCTGTTTGAAAATAAATATACAAATAACTCCTTTTTGCTTTTATTAGCATTTTCCACTTTCCTCCATAATCCATTCCCGTGGCTGAAAAATCTTAATTTTTGTATCTATAAAGTGTATCATACTTTTGCTTCCCAAAATTTAAACTTAGGAGATGTGTAGAAAAGAATATTCTTAAAGTTGATAATTTGCATATATTCAAAGAGAATCATAAGCATATATGAAAATGATTACTACAGTATATCCTAATGCACGCTAGTGCAGTAAGGGTTAAACCACAAAAAGCTATTGCCTGAATATTTTATTATTTTCCTCTTTGCAGCTGCAAACCACCAATATGTTGCTGCTAAGCTTAAAAAACTTTAGGCAAGGACACTGTGTACTTTGAGAAGGCTGAACAGGCCATTGTTTTAAGAAATGCTGCTACTGAGGCCTTAACCATGCGACGAAGCCAGATAGGCTACTTACTTTCACTTGCAGCGGCTAGGCCTCTACCTCCCTGTCTGCCTGCCACTAGAGGTGATGACAAGCCAAGGAAAGTGTGGTCAATAAGAAACAGTACTATTCTCTTAGATATACAGGTGCCTAGATGTCTAGCCTTAAGGGATTTTTGTGCAACAAGAAACTGTTTATTTGATTGGGTCTGCCTGATTTGGACTTGCTGGTGGGAATCGATCGATAAAAAGATCTTAGACACCTGCACATGGCAACGGGGCATGATGAGCAAAACAAAGCACTGTTCCCATTAGACTGGGAAATAATGGTGAAACTAATTGGGGGCATGTCCACAGCTTCAAGATGTTTGAGAGTCAGATGAGGATGAGTAATGGGTTCTATGATAAGAACTGTAATAAAAATATGGTATGTCCATCTTTGGGTGCTCTTTTCACTTGATTTGAGTCCGTGTATGCATCACGCAAAAAAAGCTTGATTCTGCTGCCTTCCTGAGACTCCGTGTGCCTTCTTTGTGCTGCATGTTTCTGCCACAACAGATGCAGCTCTTCAAAAGGAAAAATGACTACTGAAGAAATGTGAGGTGAAAGCTATAGCCAAATAGTGTGGAGGAGGTGCAGAACATGAGCAGCTACAAGCAGGTCACTAAATATACAGTCGAGGGGAATTTGTTCTGGTTCAATAAAATAAATATGCTTTTACAATTTAGGGCCCTCATCTAGCATACCATCCACTGCCTATTCATTAGCTATCTCTATATGTATCCTTCCATTTAGCCTTTGATGCTGCACCCACAACTCCTTTCATGCACTATCTGTCTTGGCTGATCCAGTGAGTGCTGTGTTAGAGCTATATTTTATTCCTATTGCTTGTATTTATTTGTTGTTTAATTATGACTTTTAAGTTATTATTTTTCATTTTTGATGATATTTCTATTAGAATTTGTTATTATTTGCTATTTGTAATCCATCCCATTAAATGTAAATCTGTTCCTTGTATTCTGTGGGTGGTACCCCAAGAAGTGGGGCCATTCCAACATCACCAATCCTGAGACCTCTCCCCAGCTATTTAGTTGGATCTCAGAAGCAGTGCTTTGAAATTACTGGAGTTAATTGTAAGTTGTTTTGTTTTTTGCATTAAATTTACTGGTTATTTTGACTTTCTTTTGTTCTATTTTTGAAGGTTGAATTTTTGGATTGCATATTTGGACTTCACTTAAGATTTCCTTTTAGGCAGAACCATTTTGTCCTTTTTGATTTCTTTGTTATATTTTTTATTTTTGAATACATTTTCTCATTTATGAAGATTTCTTATGTTTCTCGAACAAAGGTTTTTTTATAGTTCTTTACAGGCACTGGGAGATATTTTAGGATATTTAGATTTTTAGGTCAAGCAGCCCGAGATGAAGTCTATACTGGGTAGGCTAGTATTTGGATCCTATTTGAGGCTACAGACCAGGGGCCTCATGCATAACACCATACTCAGAATTCACACTAAAACATGGCATACAGACAAAAGTTGAAATGTCCGTACACACAAAAAAATTCAGATGCACAAAACCATGCATAAGCCAACTTCCAAGCACTTCCATTACATAAATCCCAGTCAGTGTGCATGTGCCTGCCTCCCCACCCCGACTCCTCTCATAATTTTGCATATTTTAATAGGCAAATCAATATAAATAGCCCTTTCCATTCAGTATTTGGTTAAAAGACAATGGAAAAAGCATGGGGAAAAACGAAGAATTTCAGTGAATACCAAGTTTAGGCAAGGTAAAACTTACTATTTGTTGGTATTAACAACAAAAGGAAGTTGATTGGGTGACATAGAGTGGCGGAGAAGCTCGAAAGTTCAAGTTCAGAAAGTCGCACAGTGCCCAAAATAAAAAAGAAGTGCTCCGATATCAAAGTCTCCATGAAAAGGTGAGTCATAGCCCACCGTCAGAGTGTCATATAGAAGTGTATTAGGGTACAGAAAAAAGAAAAACAAAATTGGGACACAGTAGAAAAAAATGTAGAAGTTTAAACTTTAATCTTGAAATTTCCACTTTAATCATGTAGTTTATTTTATCATTAAAGTAGAACATCATAAACTTAATCTTAAAATCATTTAATTTACTAGTTTCTCAAACCCTATCGTAACTAAAGTAGCACGTTAAATGCTTAGTCCTCTATGTGTTCTTGTATGTACTCTAAGTCACTATGTGTTACTTAAACGGGCTTTGTCTTATGTCAACAGGACACAGAATACATTACATTCATGATATTACAACTATCTGAACAATTTAAATACTAAGATGTATACTTGATAACATTTTCATGATGATAAGAATTAAAGTATGTATTAAACATGGGGGCATGGTGGCGCAGTGGAGCAGTGGTAGCGACGAGCTAGAACCCCAACCAGAGATTTTTCCTGCTTGCCGCAAGATGCTTGCTCGCATGTGCGACCCTCGATGAAATAATTTATTGCAGCAGTATTGTCTCTTTCAAACGTACTAACCCCCAATTCCTGTCCTTCCTTTTCTTTCTCAAAGTAACCAATCACCACACAATCAGCTTTGATTTAATTGTCAAGCTATTCTGTAAGCTTAGAAAGCCGATTCTTCAAAACATTTAAGGAACATTGGAATATCTTCATTGTACATGTTTAATTATTACATCCATCTATCCATCCAGGGTTGCATCAGTCCCAGCAAACATACAGTGCGAGGCAGGAAAAATCCTTGAATGGGGTGCCAGTTCATCACTACAGATGAGCCACAGTGCCTTCACATGTTAAGTTTTAACAATATACATTATTTAAATTAAGTTAAAAATGTGTCTGTTTAATGTAATATACATACATACTGCATTTCATCTTAAAAATGATATCAAGAGCTTCAAGAAGATAACGCTTGGAAATCTACATCGACTTAGAAGCCAGTTGTCATCATCTGTAAATACACGCTTTTCCTTTGTTGTTATTGTATGGTAGAATGAGATTAAATATGCAAATCCTTCATTAACTTAATTTTCTATTCAATGATAAAATAACAACAACAACAATAATAATAATAATAATAATATGATTAAAAAAACAGTGAAAAATATACAATATGAAAGCATGTACATATAGTGCAGATAGTGAAATGGTTCATAAAGTGTCTCAGGTTGTGCAATATTACAACTGTAATGCAAGTTTTCAGTGAGGTAATTGTACTTATAAGTACAAACAGTTCTACCAGGAGCACTCGATGGAATAATTGAGTTTGTTTAGAGCTTTTGGGATGAAATTGTTTCTGAACCGCGATGTCCCTACAGGAAAGGCTCTGAAGCATTTGCCATATGACAGAAGTTCAAATAGACCTGCTGTATCCCAATAATTCTCTTTCTGATCTGCTGCTGTAGAGCTTTGATTTCACACTCAGATACAGTGGGTTAAAATATTGTGAGTGTTGCACTGAAAGTAACAATGCTAAAGCAGTTATGGTATTTGGAATATTCTGGCCATTCCGTGAACCATTATATTATTAAAGGTTGATTACAATCAGATGCCTTCATCTAATAAACAATAAGTGTTTAACTTTAGTGTATTTGACAAAGCCGCGTCAGGGATGTGAATCTAAAAGTAAAGGGAAACCACACAGGAACAGTAGCACTGCTTTCATGATGGGTGCCGCCAGTTTGCAAAACCAAGCCGAAAACTTGCTTACATAATGGTTTGATCTGGCATGAGAATGTGCGTGGCTTTAAACCAAGTTTAGGTTTTATACATTGTGATGTGAGCATGGAAACGGGCATACGCTACATTTTTTGTGCAAACATACCATTTATACATGAGGCCCCAGGACTCCAAGTCATAACAGTGAGGAGAGCTGGAGAAACTCTACCCAGGTAAATAAGCTGGGCATGATGGCATCAGTGTGAGGGTGTTTACTGCATGTGCAAGAATCTGTAAGGTTCTTCAGCCCCATTGACTGTCATAATCCTCCACTGAAAGATATTGGATATGAACTGTCAAATATAAAAAACAGACACCTCAGGCTTAAAACAAAATGGTGAAAAAGGACATGCAACAATAAAATAGAAAGAACCCAGAGACTACACACACTGCATGACGTAAAGACAAGACTCTAGACAGTAGCAGTGCTAGTTACTTTTTGGTCAGGTGTTTGCTGGAGAACTCAAAGCCAGTAAACATTTGAAAAACGTATTTTCTGAATGCTTTCCTCATCAAAGCTCCATGTTTATTTGAAACAGAAACATTTTATGCATAGCTTCTTTTCAATTAAGTGTGGCGAGCACTCATAAGGCTTCCTTTGTGAATTAAAAAAAAAAATTGCCATCAGGTGATCCTCCTCAGCAATAGGTAAGGGTGTCACTCTGCCCAAACAGAATAAGGTCATAAATTCAATTAATTTCTGAAACTGCAAATTTTCAAATAACTATGACTACCTCTACAGGAGGAAATAGTAATAGCTATTGTCTACCTCGTTATTGTCTTTTGCTAAAAAACATTGGCTGGAACAAATGCAAACTGGATCTGTAAGTGCAAGCACATTATTAAAAAATGAATAAATAAAAGATAACTCTCATTTTAATACTGGGCCTCTGACCTTCAAGCTCCATCAATAAACTGAAAAGTTCAGGCTGAACACGTTCCCACATATCCAACACTAGTAAACCATCCAGAACAAGGCTTGCAGCATCCAGAATGAGGACAGTTTCAAAAACTGCAAAAACAAAGATTTTCATAGATAAGAAAAATTAACATATAATGGAAAACTAAAAAAAAAAAAAAGAAGAAGAATGCTAATTTGAAGGTTGTTATAAGTATATACAGTAATGATAGGTCACTGAGGAAAGCTGCTTACTAACTTTGCACAACATCTGGTGGGGCTGTGTGCTACTGGCCTTTAATACAAAAATAACTGAAAATAATTGGCACTGCAGGTTTGCGAATCCAGGTTCATCTGTAATTTGCTTCTGAATGATGTGTATTCAGGCCTTGCTTTAGAGGGTCATTTAAGTGAGTTTAGAACTGCTTTTTTTGTTTTGAGTTCATTATACCCTTTCCCACCCCGTTACTTCAGGTACCTCCCTTACTATTTTAGTTTTTAGATGGGGCTGCACCCAAGACTGTACTTTAATCATAGCATGAAACATGTTTTTATTTTTTAATACACCTGATTATTTTGAGTTTTCTAAATTCAACATAAGTCAGGAGAGATTAAATTTGCTTAAAAATAAATATCTAGATATATGAAATTGTTATCACACAGAATGACTGCAAAATTAATGGAAGTTTGCATTTCATCATTTATGTGGGCAGAGTAAGTCAGTCACCTTGATATCATCATTAAAATGGTATTGTAATCTTTTTTCTTATTTTTTTCAAAATTTGATTATAGTTGGGGCGGCACGGTGGGTAGCACTGCTGCCTCGCAGTAAGGTGACCTGGGTTCACTTCCCGGGTCCACCTTGTGTGGAGTCTGCATGTTCTCCCTGTGTCTACATGGGTTTCCTCTGGGTGCTCTGGTTTCCTCCCACAGTCCAAAGACATGCAGGTTAGGTGCATTTGTGATTCTAAATTGTCTCTAATGTGTGTGTGTGTGTGTGCGCCCTGCAGTGGGCTGGCGCCCTACTCAGGGTTTTTTTCCTGCCTTGTGCCCAGTGTCAGCTGGGATTGGCTCCAACAGACCCCCATGATCCTGTAGTTAGGATATAGCAGGTTGGATAATGGATGGATGGATTGATTATAGTCACAAAATAATGTGGTTTACATATTTATCTTCATTATTAAAGCTTAATTTTCTTTGTCAATTTGCACATCAACTTTACATAACCAGTTCAGGTGTTTCTAAGATATAGAGGTTGGTCAATTAACACCACTCTTAACTTCATTCAGCGGCTAAATAAGGCAAGCAAACCCCTCCCACAACCACCCCCACCTCACCACCCAATTATCACAACATTCAACAGGGCCACCAATGAGAGTGTCCTGCCCAACTGCATCACTGTCTGGTTTGGGAACTGCAAGGTCCCTGACCATAAGGTCCTAAAACCCTTGTCACATTCTCTTTGTCCCACTTCCATCTGGCAGGAGGTGTTGTAGCATCCAAAACCAGTTCTGTCAGGTTCTGCAACAGCTTCTGCCCCTTGGCTGTTCAGACTCTGAACTCTGTGCTGCACCTCTGCCCTCACAGAGCTCCAGGTAGTTTATTTATATGCAGTTTTCTGTATTTCTGTATTTTTTGGATACCCTAACTTACTCTTCAGACAGTTTTGAGGTTAGAGTGCAATGTCAGCTATTTGTACAGCAACTCAGAACAATTGCAGGTTAAAGGCCTTGCTGAAGGGCCCAATGGTGTAGCATTTCTTCTGTCAGTGCCAGGATTCGAACTTGAAACCTTTGAGTTACCAGCCCAGAGAGACACCACTCTTTTCTAGTCAGAGATATACAGTATATTCACTTACCTACTAATTATTTATTTATCTATCCATTTATAGTATACCATTGGTTTTTATTTACCTGTCTTGCACAAATATGTTTATGTATTTGTTGCACTGCAGTCCTGGGGAATGTTATTTCATGCCACTGTATGCTGCCTGAGAATAAAGTCAATTAACTTGTTTTTAAAAAGGGACATTCATAAACCTGATAAAGTGCAATTCAGAGTCATACCACATTGTGTAGGAGCCAGCCCTGAACAGCTTTACAGGGCCATTCACACAGTGTAATTAATGTAATATGTATATACCAGCTGCTTGTGGTCTTCGGGACAAAAAGACAACGTGAAGACTCCCTAGCAGTTTTATTATATTTGTGAACTTGGAGAGGCGTCAGCTTACTCTTAAGAACTCCCCAAGGCAGGGTACATGCTTGCTGCCTCACTAGCTTTCATAAGAATGCACTGGAAATACCATATCTTAGCCGTATCACTGGCACGTGAGTCCTATTAATCTTTGTCTCAAGAAAATACCTCCAGAAAGACAGAGTTTTTAGTGAAAATGTCAAGACTTGCCATCTGTTGCTGAGGTGTTTCACCTGCAAGTTGCTGAGCCACGGCGTTTGCTTCCTTTGTCATTGTTGCACAACGGTGTCTGCTGCACACAGGTGAGTAGTGAGGTGCATGCATGCACCATCTAGTGGCTGTGGTTGATCATGAGTAGAGCAGACTGCTCCATACACACACACACAAACACACACGCACACACACTGGTCTTTTCATTTATAAATGTCTAATTTGGTATAGGAAAACTGAAGTACCTGGAGAAAAAATTAAAAAAGCACACACATGTGGTGAGTAATTTGTAATCAGGAGGACTTTTTTTTTTCTGTCTTCCCTGTCCATCTGACTTTATCATTGGACTCTTCTTTGGAGACTAAAAAATTAATTCTATATATAAGGACTCTAATTCTATATCTATTTTATGTAAGTGTATATTAATTTATTTTGCATGTTATAATTCCTATCTAATTATAATTTATTTTTCTTTATTTCTAATTTTTTCTTTGACATATCCTGCAAAGCACTTTCAGCTGAGACTAATTTTTTTGTTGTGAGACTATTCAAACATCTCACAGACACACACTGGGTTCAAGATTCAAATCAAACAGACTGGCTCTGAGAGTCAGTGGTGCCCACAAATGTGACCCCCAATATTGGCTACTAGCTTTTGGTAGATTATAATACTTAGTCTTGTAGTCATCTGCACAAAGCACAGACATTTTGGGATGTGTGTGTGGAAATCAGGAGAGCCAAAGAAACTGGACCCATACTTGAACCCTGCACTCTAGAGATGTGAGACAGCAGGTTTAAGCACAAGACTGATCAGACTGAGCAACCACACCCACATCGTCTTCTTGTCAGAAAGGCACAATGCAGCTGTTTTACTGCTCCTGGCTTGTGAGTTACTTAACGGTTTCCAATGTAATAATGCTGTACTTAAATGAATGCAATTAAATACATTCGTGTAAATGCAAGAAGGCATTTACTGTACGAATGATGAAGATCTAACAATAATATGTTTTAGAAAGTGCAGTTTCATTGGCGCACTCATTTTCTTTATTGAAAGTGTGCACAATGTGTGCTGACACATTATTTTAATAAGTTACCCTGTAATCTATTTTTATTTTAGGTGACGTTCACAGCACTGTTGTGAAGCAAAAGGAGCACATTATACTAAAATTTGGAGAAAACACAGACATTGCATGTGAGCAGGACAGCTCAAATGAGTGGATGTATTGGCACCGACAAACTAAAATGCAGGGACTGCCACTTTTACAATACATGAGACTATGGATGTTGATAAAGAGACCAGCAATGAAAGATTTTCAGGCACCAGGAAAGACAGAAAAAGGTTTGTTTTGCACATCAGCAATGTTCAGAAGAACAACTCCACTGTGTACTTTTGTACTAGCAGTAGGCACAGTGCTTTACATAAGCTGAGCTATTCTGCAAAAACTGAAAAAATAAATACAGTTATGAAGTTGAGCAGTAGATAGCAAGATTGAGTAAGAAAGGTCAGCACAGGCCTGGAGCACACGTCCTTGCACATTATCAGGACCTGCTGACTTCCTTGTATTGATGTTTTCCAGTGCCCGCCGCAACAACAACAACTACAACAACATTTATTTATATACCACATTTTCATACAGATAATGTAGCTCAAAGTGCTTTACATAATGAAGAAAAGAGAAATAAAAGACAAAGTAAGAATTAGAATAAGACAACACTAATTAACATAGAATAAGAGTAAGGTCCAATGGCCAGGGAGGACAGAAAAAACAAACAAAAAAAAAACTCCAGATGGCTGGAGAGAAAAAAATAAAATCTGCAGGGATTCCAGACCATGAGACCGCCCAGCCCCCTCTGGGCATTCTACCTAACATAAATGAAACAGTCCTCTTTGTATTTAGGGTTCTCACGGAAGGGCTTGATGATGATGGTCATGTGGACTTCTGGCTTTTAATCCATCAATGTAGGAACATCACGGTGCTTTGATTAGGTGGTGGTGGCGCAGATCGCCTCCACAGAAAACCAGGAAAAGAAACAGAAGAGAGAGTTGGGGTCAGTACGGATTCTAGAGCCACCATGAATAGTTATTATAATGAATTGAATATACAGAGTATCAGGATTAAATGAAGGTGAAGTTAGCAGAAAGCCATGTTAAAGTAAAGTGTTTTTAGCAGTTTTTTTAAAGTGCTCCACTGTATTAACCTGGTGAATTCCTACTGGCAGGCTATTCCAAATTTTAGGTGCATAACAGCAGAAGGCCACCACACCACTTCTTTTAAGTTTTGCTCTTGGAATTCTAAGCAGACACTCATTTGAAGATCTAAGGTTACGATTTAGAATGTAAGGTGTCAGACATTCCGATATATAAGATGGAGCGAGATTATTTAAGGCTTTGTAAACCATAAGCAGTATTTTAAAGTCAATTCTGAATGACACAGGTAACCAGTGTGGTGACATCAAAACTGGAGAGATGTGCTCAGATTTTCTTTTCCTAGTTAAGATTCTAGCAGCTGCATTCTGCACTAGTTGCAAACGATTTATGTTTTTTTGGGGTAGTCCTGAGAGGAGTGCATTACAGTAATCTAGACGACTGAAAACAAAAGCATGAATTAATTTCTCAGCATCTTTCAGTGATATAAGAGGTCTAACTTTTGTTTTATTTCTTAAGTGAAAAAATGCTGTCCTAGTGATCTGATTAACATGTGATTTAAAATTCAGGTCAGAGTCAATAGTTACCCCTAAATTCTTGAATATTTAATACAAAAGGAAATCAGGAGCACAACACTTTTAATTCTGTTGAATTTTATAACTTATGCGAAACATAAACATGACTAAATACGTTATTCTCAGTAAACATATAAATGTCTATTTCTCAGAGTTCCCAAAACTATATTTGTGCATACCTATTAGGAACCTGTCACAATCAGCAAAAACGTTTCAGGAAGCAAGACTTTAAAAAAAAATTGTTGTGCTGTGTTACATGCAAAAATTTTCTTATCCAAATTCAGTTGATTTCTGAAAAGTTGCATGCCAGTATGTTTACGTGTGCATTTTGCATTAATGTGGATTAGAGATTAAAGATGATAGTTTAGAATTCAATTTTTGTTAAACCTGAATGCAATGTCAGAGGGATGCTCTTATACCATTTCTCAATTTTATGTATAAATCTAATGCTTCATAGATGTCTTTTGAGAAAGCCAGTTGCAATTTCACCAAGGTGATATTACAGAGCTCGTAAACATCAGGGTCACATGGGACTGTTGATCGAAATACACAAGCACTCTGACATAGCTGAAGATCAGCTCTGTCTATAGGAGACAAAACGTTTTCAGCCCCATATAATTCCTCATCAAGTACATGATGTTTGGACGACCACTGGGAACTTTGTCATTTTTTTGAAGGTCTGATAATATGTGAATTCCATACTTGCACAGTCTCATCAAGTTCATCCTATTAAAAAATGTAAAAATAAACCAATTATCTAAAAAGCATTACCACTTGTATATCTAAAAAAATAGAATTTATTCATTGGTATTCAGGCCTTTTACCCTATATAAAATTACATTTACTTACATTTTTCTTACTTAATAACATTTGAAAATGACAGACAAGATAATGGAGTAGGATATACATTTATGAGGAACATGTAGCTATAGCTGCAGAAATTGGGCAGTGGAAAATTGCTTTGTGAAACCAAATTAAATAGGTGCGGCTGCAGAGATAGCAGAAGTAGGTTTAGTGCACCTTGCCAACCCCTGGCCTGGCGGGTAATTACCTCCACTCGGTCCACTCAGCTTTTACATAATCGCACGTGTGTGATAGCTGTTAACCACTTCAATGTTGTACATTCTTAAAGCTTTACATTCTAAGGAAGTTGTGGCATCACAATCTTATCAGATTGAGGTACCACATCCATTTTTTCTTCTTGTCTGAAAGTCATGATGTTCACTGCAGTTGTTTTACTCTTTCTGACTTGTGAGTTACTTAACTGCTTTCACCCTCATAACTCTGCTTTTGAAATAATTCAACAGAACAAGTTTTTGTAAATACAAAACAGTATTTATGATTGAGGTCTGTCTCAAAACAGCAAATGTCTGGATTCATTGTCATTCTGAATTTCTTTATTGGAAGTGTTCACAATGTGTTCTAGCACACTGTTTGTTGGTAGTTGGCATAAATTGTTCTCTGCTTTTATTTTAGATGGAGCTCATAGTACCATTATAAAACAAAAGGAGAATGTTATACTGAAACCTGGAGAAAACACAGACATGACATGTGAACAGGTTGGCTCACATGAGCACATGTACTGGTACAGACAAATTAACTTGCACGGAGTGCAACTGAGGCTTGAGAATATAGACATTGAAAAAGAGAGTGGATATGAAAGATTTTCAGGCACCAGGAAAGAAATAAGGAGCTTCCCTTAACACATCAGCGATATTCAGAAGAGCGACTCTTCTGTGTAATTCTGTGCTAGCAGCAGACATAGTGCTTTAATTAAGCTGAGCTATTATACAAAAACTGAAAAAAAGAACTATATACAATTAAAAGCTTGAGCAGTAGATGGCATGATTTAGCAAGAATGAGCATTTGAGGGAATAAAAGTACACAATCAAGAACAAAGGGATGCTGCAAGGGTAGGCCCTGTCATCCCATGGTCCCAAACTGTATTAGTGGGTAAAGAAAAACATGGCTAAATTGTGGATTGATTCCACATAGAAACTCAAGAAATAAAGCAGCTAAAGAAAATCTGAGCCCAAAAAATATCCAAAAAAAAAATCCCATTAATGCCAAGAGTGTAATCATGTTTTAAATCAGTCTCTATGTTGAGATATAAAAAATAACTCAGGCCATATTTTTCATGCTGTATTTGTCACACCTGTTCATTAGAATTTATGTAGGCTCGGGAGAAAAGTTGTGTTCGAAAAACAAAACAAAGGTCTAGAAAGAAGAGAAACAGCAATTTCTCTAAAACCATGAACATTAATTGCACCGATACCAAAGTCAAAAGACACTCCAAAAGACTGAAAGTAAACACAAAGTTAGCAAGTAATTGGTTGTTATAAGTTATCTGCTTTGTTGGATAGACAGGGATAACCTTTCATCCCATCACGCAAGTGACGTCATGTGCACTGTGAATACCTGGATGTTTTTAAGGTGACAAATAAGCAAACTCTCAAAATATGATGGCACCTGTGATAAACCAAATTATCATTGGATACAGGATAAATAATAATAATAATAATAATAATAATAATAATAATAATAATTACACAGAGCAAATAGAAACAACTGTTTTATTTAGATTTTCTAGAAATCAAAACCCCAAATGCTAATAAAACAATAAGAAAGGCAAGAGAAAATTCAATACAAGTTAAATTAATAAGTGTCATATTACTGTACAATTTCATTTTGAAGCAGAGAGATAATGTTTATATTACAGATAATATAGATAAACTAGTGGAAGATAAGGACCTCCAGTCTTCAAATAACAAGGGATTGAAGGGGGTAATGTCCACCATTAGAATGGCAAACTTGAATATAAAATTTGAACTCTGTTACAGGACAAATGATGAGCAGGGCAAATGACAAATGCTTGGGGTGCCAACTGGGCAAAATTCCATTTGATTTCAACAAAAAATAAATTGTTAAACAAAACACATTCGACGGCGCTCTTTCGTCGGAACAATTCCCTTGGCATAGTGATCTGTACACAGGATGCACTATCTTCTCTCTCTATAATATAATCATAAAATAATTTTAAATGATTTTGGCATATTCTTGGTAGCAAATTGTTGTGGATTAAATGAATGAGCCATTCCTGCTGAACTACATCCACACTGTATTACATCACCCCATGAGAGCTAAAGACATGACGTCACGGTTCGCTTGTGACCCAAGGTATGTACACAAGAGTTGAGTTCCTGGGTATTCTCCTGAGGATTATTTCTTGCATGCTTAATACCTTCATAATAGTTTAGAAGCCACAGCAGCCTCTCTATCTGTCTCTTTTGATATTGGTCAACTTCTACTGTTGTGCCATTGAGGGTATTTTTAACCATCTGGATCCCAGTGTGTTATGGCAACTGCACTTTCTGTGACTAGCAGGCTTTTTAGTGGGTGGTGAAAGCTGCCCAGTACATCACTGGCACCTCACTAGCTGCAATCAAAAATTTACAGTGGTGTCTGTGGAAGCCAAACAGAATTATCATGGACTCCTCACTTCTCAGTCATGGATGATTTACTGTCCTACCATCAAGGACAGTGTACAGGAGTCATTGTGCTAGAACCAACAGGCTCACCTGCTGAACACAACACCTTAGTGTTAGACGCGACCCCCACCCACTTTTTCTTTATCCCTTTCAATTAGTTTACAAACTAATTATTAGTTTTACTCACTTCTTTAAAAAATATTATTTTAATTGAATGGAAGACTTTTTGAGACTTCTGAAATGATGACTTATTTGAATCCTTTAAACTGCTTTTATCGTTAATGTAAATTCTCATTAAAAGATTTCATTCATTATGTACAAACCATACATTTTGGCTACATCTTCTTATTAAGATATGGTGAACTGCTTACTAAAATGGAAATCTGATTTGGTGTCGGAAAAGGCATCCAGTCATATACATACTGCCACAATCTCTATAGGAGAAATTTATTAAAAAAAAAAAAAGAAACACCCATATAAAAATGTGAATAGCTACAGAAGAAGAAGATCATCTCCTGTTTCATTCCAAATTAGGGAAAATTACATTTACTCTAAAATGAACCCTTCCAAAATATTTCAGTATATATAAGAAACTGGTTAATGGCTCCCCTCAGGTGGCAGTCTTTATACAGTATATCAATCATAGAACAGACAACATGTTATAGTCACTATAAAAATTATTAACCTACTCAGAAGGTTACACATTTTATTGTTAAACAAAGCCACTGGCTTGTGCTTTTCAATCACCTTTTCATGGAGTTATTTGATGTGTTTGTCTTCATTGTGAAGGTTAAGTTTAAGTCATGATACTGGCTTATGACAAGTTGGACCTTCCAGATCCAGGAGAATGTATATTACAACCCCATTCACTGCAGACAGGTAATCCTTTGAACTGATTCTGTGATTTCTAAAATTGATTGGTTGCACCTGATGATTAAGGGGTGCCATATTAAAGGGCATGAATGCTTATGTAATCCATTATTTTGTGCTTGTGACTATCCATCCATCCATTATCCAACCCGCTATATCCAAACTACAGGGACACAGGGGTCTGCTGGAGCCAATCCCAGCCAGCACTGGGCACCAGGCAGGAAACAAGCCCCAGGCAGAGTGCCAGCCCACCACAGGGCACGCACATACACACACCAAGCACACACTAGCGACAATTTAGAATTGCCAATGCACCTAACCTGCATGTCTTTGGACTGTGGGAGAAAACCCACGCAGACATGGGGAGAACATGCAGACTCCACACAGGGAAGACCCGGGAAGCGAACCCGAGTCTCCTAACTGCAAGGCAGCAGCGCTACCCACTGTGCCACCATGCCGCCCTGCTTGTGACTAATTTAAATTAATTACAGAGATTTGTTTTCACTTTGACATTAAAGTTGATCAGTGTCAAAAATAAAATCAATCAATCAATCAACCAGCTCGGATTTAATATTATATCAAAATAAAATGTAAAAACTTCCAAGGGCTGATAACTTTTTCTTGGCATTGTATCTTACTCTACTAACTTTCACAATACTCATCTTAGCTTTTGATCTCTCCTGTTCAGTTAGGAAGGGAGATTTCAGTATGATTTTACAATAATTTTAGTTAACTGATTTATAATGTTTGTATTAATTAAGATATTAAATCAATAAAAGAAAACTGAAAAAAAATGAATAATTGTTTTATTTAGTATCCTTCATATAGCATATCACAAGACAAAGTAAAAAAATACAGATTTTAAAAGTCAAAAAATAAAAGATCACTTCAAACAAATTTTGACAACTTAGGAAAATACAAATTGAGAGCTTATGGAAGTTGATGGATGCTGTGAATTGATAAAAAAGTACAATCAGGATTAATGTTGTACAGTATGTACCAAAGAGTGAAGCAGAGAATTAAAAATGCCTGTATAGGAAATTAAAATGGCAAAGTAAAAAAATCAAATATGTAGGTATGATTTGAAAAAGGGAGAAAATGTTCCACAAACCAGGTGCTAAAAACATAAATGAGTGTGGCATTGTAAATGTTCAGGTTAGAGGGAAGATTGCCATTGCATAATTTACTTAGCAAGAGCAATGAAATGATGATAGGAAGTTGTGTGCAGTAAAATTAACAGTTTTGTAAGTCAGTAGCCAATTTCTGAAGATTATGTAATATCACATGCAATACTATTTACTCATAATAATGTATTTCAGAAGGCAACTTCAGTTATAACCAGTTAAGAGATTTTCATGTATCATTAAAAAAGCTTGTTCTTAATAAAAAGTGCTTATCTTTATAAGATTAAACAAAATACTATTTATTACCTAATATTGAATGATAAATAAGTAAAAACAAATTACCAATGAAAGACACAAGACAGGAATAAATTGGAGATTTCTGAGTGTTGTACTAGACTTATTTAGTGAAACTGCATACCATCTACTTATGTGTCATTTGGCTCTACTCTTTCTACAAACTTTATAATACATTAACCTGCATGAGATGGTGATAAATATAAAGAAGAAGGTGATCCCAAATAGTAAAACCAATATAATATCCACACAGTGGTATTCATACCATGGCATAAGGTATGACTCAGTACGCAGATGAGCAGCTCCTTTGTTATTTATCACAGACTCAATCCAGAATATGGCAGCATCCAGTGGTTTAATAGGCCGGTCATGATGGAGCCTGGACAGTCGCTGCATGTTATTTCGATAAGATGAATTTTCAAGGACATCTTTCAAAACCTGCAGTACATATTCAGTTTTTATGTTACTGATATCAAGCACCCTAGCTGCTCCTCTCTCCGTCAGCCTGACAAAGTTATCAAATTGGTCAAACAGAAGTGGCAGTCCTACCATGGGTACGCCATGGTAAATTGCTTCATATATTCCATTAGTGCCACCATGGGACACAAATATTCTGGTCTTAGGATGTCCTAAGAGATCATTTTGGGGTATCCATTTGACCAGAAGTGTATTGTTACCCAAACTGGAAGGGGTTTCCCCAGGATATCTCCAAATCACTTTTTGAGGCAGCTGGGCAAAAGCAGCAGCTATCTGATTTGCAATATCTTTTGGTAGGTTGTTTACTAGAGTCCCTAGTGACATGACAATGACACCATGCTCTCCTGAGCTTTCCATAAATTGTTCTAAGTCTGACGGCAAAGGCTTAGAAGGTTGGCACTGGAAACCACCTACATAGACAACATTTGGCATAGTGGGTCTTGGAAATTCAAAGACAAAGTCAACCCTTGTGAGCCAGATGTCTGCAGATTGAATGAGAGTATTGATATTGACATCAGGACCAAAGTACCGTAAGCACACTTCACTGTAATGTGGTCTTACGAAAAACCTCTCAAAGCATATATTAAATCCATAATTTACAACATTCGTGAATCTTTCAAAAAAAGTCATTTTATCAGTTAATTCAGTCCATGTTAATGGGATGTAAGAAATTGGAGATGGAGCAATAAAGAAATGTGCCTCACCACTGATTAACCAGCGGACGTTAAAGACCATTGGCAGCTGGAGATATTGGGCAATAAGAACTCCTCCACCCAGACCTGGGTCTGTGAGAGCCATATCAAACTGTGCATCTTTGAGCCTCTTCATAATTTCCTGGTTTTCAAATATGGTGGCAGCCATTACACAAGACATTTGGTGACCCATTGATAGAAAGGTGAACATTTCAAATTGCAGGGCAACTAAAGAAAACCAAGATCCTATACTTCTGTGGTAAACCATGTTATCGACCATTTGATCAAACTGTTTACCTCTGGTTGTGTTTTGAATAAGGGGAAGAGTTATTTTGAGTGAAGTGTAGTACGGAGACTCTTCATTCATATACATGCTGGAGTAGGGCATCACTACTGTAATGTTGTGTCCTCTGTTGTGCAGCTCCTGAATAAGAATTTTCATATTCACCCAATGGCTACCATAAACTGGAATAACTAGAATCTTTCCAGCCTGACAATAATAGCAAAAAAAGAGAAGTCTTATCCAAATAATGGTTTTCAGAAATTTTGTCCAAGATGACAACTCCATTTTACACCTGAAAGAATAAGGATACAATAAATTCTGAATTAATACTTGAAAAAACAAGCAATAACTATCCATCTACTGTAGCAAAACCCTAAAAAAGCTTGAATAAATATTAAATTATCCACTCATTTTCTAGGACAACTACACCACTATATCTCTAGCAGATGTATTAATCTCTTGCAATGGAATTCCTAGATGCTCACAGAGCAAACGATATGGCATATTTCCTTCCAATGGATCCTTTGTCTTCTCAGGAGACACTTATGTACATGTCCAAAACAATTCCACTGACTCCTTTTGGAGTTGTATTATGTGGTTCTCCTATATTCCTAACACAGAAATTAAATCTAACACTTCTGAATAGAAGTCTCATTTAGGCACTTGTACTTATTCTTTTCATCAGTGAAATAGAAAATGGCCATGAATTGGGGTGCAGACCATTAGGTATATATAGGTCCACTCCTGTGCTATAGCATGGGACAGGAGTGGACTATAAGATTCCCTGTGCAGAGTATTTATTAAACATTGATGTATTAAGCTACAATTAACAGTGGCACTATATATCTTATATGGTGAGTAGTTAGTTTATAAAAAGGCAGTAGGGGAACAGTGGTAATGGAATAAACAGCAATAATATCTCGGACTGCTAATAGGTGTGATAGGAGGATGGGTCCTTCTGTTTCCAGTTTCTCGTCTGGAACTCAGTAGTTATTAAAAGGTTGAACGTGTAGGTAGTTTCTAGCCATGCATTGGTTAATTGCATATGGGAGCTCCTAAAGAGCATCAAATTGCAATACCACTCTTACTACCCAAAGATCATTACCATAATGTGAGGATGGGGAATGCATGCTCACTGATAAATCAAAAGCTTTGCTGAAGATAGGTTAGGATCAGTTCCTTGACCTAATATAATATTGGCAAAAATACTGACACTGAACCAATTTACCAGTCAATCCAGAAATCATTCCTACCATACGTTAATTCAGTCCATGTTAATGGGATTTAAGAAATTGGAGATGGAGCAACAGAGAAATGTGCCTCAGCACTGATTACCCAGTGGATGTTAAAGACATTAAATTCTTGGACTCCCTGACACAGGGCAGATAGTACGGGACATGCAAACGTTTTTCTCTTTAAAAGATCATTGAGATTTTAATTCTTCTAAGAATCCCATCCCAAATAGCCAAAAACTGTTCCAATGTGTATTGGAAATCACTCTTTTAAAAGGTCATGATGGCAAGATCATCTGCAAGCAGAATGGGTGCAACCCTCAACTTCCCAATCTGACCCTCTAAACCTCAGCTGTGTCTCGATGTCTTGTCCCTGCACTTATTCATTATTTGCTTGGACAAGTCAAATACCTACATTAAGGAGAGTTAAATTAGTATCACATTTGCACATACAACATTTCCCAGAGCCTTTACACCTGAAACACCACCCACAAGGAACTATGAAGTACATGGTCAGAATCTTTTTCCAACTATCAAAGTGCCTATAGAGAGGAATGCCATTGGTCATGATTCATCAACTATCTTTGCAAAGACAAAGAGTTGTTCTACTGCCATCATTATTTTAATGGAGACTTCATTTTAGCAACTTGGCTTTGGTTTTGCTATGTTATATTGTGTCACACATGTGTGCATGGGAGGAAAATATAGGGCCTGAATAAGAGTGATTCCATGCCAGACCAGGGCACTGACTCTTTTTCTCATTTCTCTGCAGACCATTTATGGGAAATCCCGCCTGGCCCTGATGATGTCATTTCCAGTTCTGGCCCCACTAATGATGCCACTTCTGGTTCCAGCCTAAATGATGACGTCACTTCCTTCACTGTACCGTAAAGCTGCCATCTTTGTGCTATTGAATCAGTTCTGTTTTGAACTCTAACCTGTACACATCTATACATCAAAATTATCCATTTTGCAGCCAGGAACAATATATGGGTTGGCTGCCCCAAACCTTTTCGTGGCTCCTTTTTGTTTGTCTTTAACAAGTGAGATGAAGATTTCAAGGTGTGAAGTTTAAACATTTCCAAAGTCTGTAAGGTTTTTATGGATGTAGTCTAGACTCTCCTTTTCAAAGAGATGCTTATTAGGTTAATCACAAAGTCTAAATCTAAGTATGGATTGTTTTACAATTGTTATGCTCTGCAATGAACTGTACCCCATTCAGAGTTGATTTCCTTCAGCAACAGAAAATCCTGTACTGAGGAAAACTGTTCAGAAAATGAATAAATAAAGGAAGATATCTATCCATCCTCTTCCGCTTATCCGAGGTTGGGTCGCAGGGGCAGCAGCTTGAGCAGAGAGGCCCAGACTTCCCTTTCCTCGGCCACTTCTTCTAGCTCTTCCGGGAGAATCCCAAGGTGTTCCCAGGCCAGCTGGGAGACATAGTCCCTCCAGTGTGACCTGGGTCTTCCCCAGGGCCTCCTCCCAGTTGGACGTGCCCGGAACACCTCACCAGGGATAAAGGAAGATATTAGAACTTTTTTATACTAGTTTATAAATCACAATGTCAGGTAAAAAAACAAAGGTTTTGAAATAAAAGTTAAGTAGTGCCCTGGACTATCAATGCAAGATCATCTAAGGATATTGGACTTGGAGTATTTGTGCTTGTCTTTTAAAATTAGGAACAAAAACAGTGTCAAACACTCCCGAGAACAGATACAAATAAATCATTGTTGTGGTCAGTGACACATGCGAAGGCCTTTCAACAACATGGCAGGTCACTTATACTATACTTAAGAACATGGCTATTTCTGCAACTTGCATGAGACTAAATGAAAGGAGTCAATAAGAGGGGCTCTGAGGGGGACCCAGAGACTCCAATATCTCTCTCTGCTGCATCCCTACCTGGGTAGAGTGGTGGCTGTGAGTCTAGGGGTCTGTGCTGGCAATTGGAAGGTTTTTGGTTCAAATCGTGCAAATGACAGAAGTGACTCTTCTCCATTGGGCCCTTCAGCCAGGCCCTTAACCTGAATATGATGTTAATCTGCATCTAGCCCTGCAAGCAGGTCCTCCAACTTACAGAGAAAACATGGAGGTTGGTGGCAGTACTGGCACTCCAGCTACTGCAAAAAACACCTCACACTGTTGCAGTGTGGTGCTGAGGTGTCATCTGTTCTAATTCATTGGGAGGAGTGGCAAATCCAAGTACATACTCTCAAGCTTCCCTAGCTCAGAAAGCACATCAGATGATGAAACCTTAAAACTACCAACCAATCTGCTCTTATCAGAAAACAATCTCTGAAACTATTTAAGATGACCACAGAAGGTCTGAATGGGGTCTTTTGACCATACCTCGATTAAGGACACCTTTTTTTTGGAAAGCTTTAAAATTGCAGCAAAGTTTCCACATTAAAAGTAAAAGTATTCGCCATTTGATGTTTCTTGGCCAAATAACTCATAATTGGAGCATCTGTTGGACTTCATCATATATCACTTTCCTTGTTGCCTCGGGTAGGCAATACAGGAGCACCTGTATAGACACAACGGGTGGAGTGACAATCTTGTGTTCTGCAATCGTCGTCAGGCCAGGTGTTGCTGAAAAAATGTCTGAGTTCATATCGATCAATGATAGCAACTCCGCTTTCTGGATGTCAGTTAAATCATCCCCAATGGCAACCTCTTTCAATCGGACCGCTACGGCTGTGACCAGGGACCTCATGCATAACGCAGTGCGTAGAATTCACACTACAACATGGTGTACGGACAAAAGCAGAAATGTGCGTATGTACCAAAAAATCCAGATGGATAAATCTGGGCGTATACAAACTTCCACATTCTTCCACTCAATAAATCCCAGTCAGCATGAAAAGTAACACATGTGCACGCACCTGCCATCACTCCCCAACTCTTCCAAGAATTACGCCCCTTTGAATATGCAAATCAATATAAACAGCTCTTAAGATCAGCATTAAGACAATGACAAAAGCATGGAGAAAATAAAAGAATTTCAGCGAATACCAAGTGGAGGAAAGGAAAAACGTAAACAGTGGTACAAACAACAAAAGGAAGTTGATTGAGTTGACAGAGTGTCGGGGAAACTCGAAAGTTCAAGTTCACAAAGTCACACAGTGCCCAAAATAAAAAAGAATTTGTCAGATATCAAAGTCCACCGTCTGTGAGTCAAATGGAAGCTTATTAGAGTACAGAGAAAAGAAAAAAAAAATAGGCAAACAGTGGGGAAAAAAGCACGGAACTTTAATCTCGAACTTTTTTAATTTTAAAAAAATTTTAATCATGTAGTTTATTTTGTCATTGAAGTAGAACATCGTAAACTTCATCTTAAAATCTTTAATTTACTAGTTTCTTAAATACCATCGTAACTAAAGTAGCACATATGTATACTTGATATCATTTTCATGATAGGAATTAAAGCATGTTATTAAACATGGGAGCACAGTGGCACAGTGATAGTGATGAGCTGGCACCCTGTCCTGAGATTGTTCCTGCCACCCGCAAGATGCTTGCTGTGCCTTGTGTGACCTAGGATGAAATGATTTATTGCATTTATTTCAAATTTACTAACCCCAGTTCCTGTCCTTCCTTTTCTTTCTCCAAGTACCCAATTGCCACACAATCAGCTCTGTAATAGATGTCAAGCCATCTGTAAGCTTAGAATGCTGATTCTTCAAAACTTTTAAGGAACATTGAAATATTTTCGTAGTACATGTTTAATTATTCTGTCCATCTATCCAACCAGTGTCGCGCCAGCCCCAGCAAGAATACAGCGCGAGGCAGGAACAATTACTGAACGGGGCACCAGCTCGTTGCTAGCACTGCGACACAGTGTCCTCACATGTTTAATTATTAACAATATAGATTATTTAAATGATGTTAACATTTTATCTGTATAATGTAATAAACATATTTTGCTGCATTTCATCTTAAGAATAATATCGTCATCATATGTAAATACGCACTTTATAAAGTGGCACAGGTTGTGCAATATTATAACTGTATTGCAAGTTTACAGTGAGGTAATTGTACTTACAAGTTCAAACAGTTCTGCAAGGAGCACTTGATAGACTGATTGAGTGCATTTTATAGTTCTTGGGATGAAACTGTTTCTTAACCGTGAGGTCCGTACAGGAAAGGCTCTGAAGTGTTTGTCATATGAGAGCAGTTGTATAAACAGTGTGCATGGCTGAGGCAGCATGAGCTTGATGCTGTATACCGATTCTTTTCTTTCCAATGAGCTGCTTTAGATCTGTGATTACACATTCAGATAAATACTCTGAGTGGTGCATTGAGAGGAGCAACACTAAAGCAGCTATGGTATTTGGAATAGTGTGGCAATTCCATGGACCATTATATTGTTACAGGGTAATTACAATCAGATGCCTTAAACTAATAAACAATATGTGGTTAATTTCAGTGTGTTAGATAAAGCCATGTCAGGGATGTGGATTTTAAAAATGTGAGCGTGGAAATGGAAGAACACAACATTTTTGTGCATACATGCCGTTTATACATGAGGCCCCAGGACTTTGTAATGGTTGTGCCACTCCTTTAAAAGATTAATATGCAAAATCTGTATGTGTTTCCACTGTCTGGGTTTATTCAGCAGGTGGTGTTAGCTCCCTTGCTGGAATGAGTTCTTTTGTAATTGCGGCATGTTACATAACCCAAATCTATATAAATATGATATTAAAAGGTGATACCTCTCCCTTAGTGATACGGCAGTAAGAAATCACAAAGGAGAAATAACTTAGCTTTCTTTAATGATGGCTTACATTGTATAACAGACAAAGGAAGCCAATGGCAAGAACCCAATTTGGGAGTAGGGGCCCGATGTGTAGAGTCTGCCATTTTTACTGCTGCGTTGGAGGGCATCCCGTCTGTCAGTTTCAAAGGTGTGCTGGGCAATGTTCCAAGGCTTTATACTCTTTCTTCATGTGCAGGCCCTCACTTAGGTGAATCATGTCATTCCAAACAAGGCAAAGAGGATACAATTTCATGCTGAGTTTGACACACAGAAATAGTATTTAATGGTCATCAGTCTGACTGCCCATTTCGCAGTTGTCCTTGTCTTGTCTTAAAATGCTTACCTAGCAGTTCTCATATGGTGAACTCCTGTGTGCTGAATCTGGCTCTGTGTCAACTGTGCACATGAGTAGAGAAAGATAGATTTATAAAATATATTTGCACATAGCACAGTGACATATTAAACTTATACACTTATTACACCTGACTATAATTCACTAGGGACACATACACTCTTCTATCACTGCCGGCCCTTGTCATTCGGCCCGAAATTTATGTGTATCAGATGGAATCAAAAGAAGCATGTAATCCCCATTCTTAAACTCGCGGAGTTTACTCGTCTTGTCATAATTACATTTTTGCACCTCCTGGTCGTGCTGCTGATGTTCTACCACAATAAAGGACAATCTGTTCCTGAAGTAAAACAACTCGGTCGACAAACCTCCCCCCAGGGGTTGCCTCACGAGTCCCCGTCCATTCATCCCAAAAAATGTCCAACACCTCACACGGTCGCTGGCCAAATAATAGTTTGAAAAGAATCATGCAAATGGAAGGTTGCAGGGCCTCCCGGACAGCAAACAGGAGGAAAGGTAGTACAGTGTCCCAGGAAGTTGGATCATCATGGGCTACCCGGCGAATAATCTGTTTTAGGGTTTTATTAAATTGTTCAGTCAGGCCATTCGTCTGCGGATGATAAACCGTGGAGTGCAACTGCTTAATTCTAAAACTTTCTCAGAGCTTCTTCATGATACAAGACATAAAGCGTGTGCCCTGATAATACGGATCTCGCAAGGGATACCAATATGTGTGAACACATCAGAGATTGCTTTTGCAATAGTCCACGTGTCCGCCCATCGCAGCATTGCTTCTTCTGGGTATTTTGTAGCATAATCGATTAACACGAGCATATACTGAAAGCCACTTTAACTCTTGGGAAGTGAGCCAACAATATCTAATCCCACCCTCTAAAAGGGAATGTCTAAAATAGGCATTGGTACAAGGGATGCCCTGGCGGGTCTGTGAGGGGAGACTATTTGACAGTTGGGAAAGGCTTTACAAAATCATTCCACATTCTGGCCCATATTCACCCAATAAAAGCATTTAGAAATGCATTCTTTCGTCTTTTCCACGTCAAGGTGACTCTCCAAAACGTGACTGTGAGCAATTTTTAAAACCGTCTCCCTATGCTCACTTGGTACTACCAATTGCTTGATATGTCCATCACCCATGCAATTAGAAATCACAGATACAGAAAACCATCCTTAAGTAAAAAATTTGGTGTTTTAAAATTCAATTCCTCACTCTCCAGATAGTAAAAGTAATTTGCAACGTAGGCTTATCTGAATGCAAAATCCAAGTTGTTATCATCTCATTGTTGGCAAGCAAACTCTCTCTGAATGCCAGTCTCTGCTTCCTCTGTGTCTGATGCAGAGTTGCCCTCGCCTCCCACTGCTACCGTGTCCAATGCAGCATCTCACTCACCTCCCACTGCTACTTTGTTTTTGTCTGTGCCCATATTGAGTCTCCGGTCTGTGGAGGCTGTTGGCACTTGTGACAGGGCAGAAATGTTTGCCAGCTGTCCCAGGACTTCACTTGAGGATTCCTCCCTCAGCTCGCTGGACAACTACGGTTCAATTTCAAATCCATTTCCTTGACTGACATTGTTTACGGCTAGCCCCTCTCTATCCACTATGGGGGTAGGTGTTCTGCAGGTGGCCAAGACCTGTGGGAAGAGGGCATTCCTTTTTTCTATCAGAAATGGCCAGGGTTGAGGTGTGTGATACGGAAGTCCAAAACTTAAAGTTCTTCCCATTAGAAATTCAGGGGGAGTAATATAGTCTTGTATGTTTTAATGTCCCCATGGAGGCAGTGGATGTTCACTTTGTCTGTGGCCCTATAAGGGATCTGCCAGAGCAAGTTACGGTAGACTATGCATTGGTCGCTATCAGAGTCCAATAGTGCAAAGAATTCCTGTCCAGCCAGCGTAATAGAGACCTTAAATTTGTCCTTCTTTAACATCCTGTGGGAAACTTGCAAGCCACATACCTGGGCCAGGCCAATAGCCATTGTTTGCGCAGGTGGGAGGTGACACTCCCAAGCCAGGTGTCCCAGTTGATCCCAGCGAAAGCAGCTGCGCTTAATCACACTCTCGCATCTTTTACTCATGGCACTGGCGACCCTGAAGGTCTATGCTGGCTGAATCGAATTCTGGGTTAAGACTGGGTAGCTCCATTGTTTCCAGGTGGCTTGTGCCCCCTCTGGTCTGCAGGTCAAATCCAGCAGCGAGTTGACGTTGTTCAGTAGCATTTCATCACAAAGGCTCTCATCTATCCCTGACAGGAATGCATCAATAGCGAGGTTCTCCAAAATGTGCTCAAAAGGGTTTCAGTGAATCCAGCTTTGAATCAGGTCCACTAAGTCCTGGATCTGTCCTCGTACAGGGCAAATCAGATCAATATGCCACAGATAAAACTGGCGTCCCTTGACCACCGGGCTCACAGCCGTGAGGAGGAGGATCAGTTGCTTCAGGTAATCATAATCATCAAGCCTTTTGGGAGGGAGATTCCATATGGCTTGGAGGGCTTCTCCAGTTAAAAGTGGGGCTAAAATGGCTGCCCAAGCACATATGTCCCATCTCATCAATGTTCAAAGCAGAATAGGAAATACTCAGGGTTATCTGAGGGAGCCATCTTCGGCAGCACATCTCGTGGCCTGAGCCAACAGAGCGATGGCTGCTGGAGCCTCATCTTGCTCTGGGTTTTGCTGTATTTCTTGGTGATCCATTGGTGCAAGGACCCCACTTCTTGTACCATATGATATGTGAGTCCTTGTCTTGCACTCCAAAACACAAGGCTGAGTCTCAGTACTTTTGCAAAACCAACTTTATTTAGCTTGAAACAGGAACAGTGCGGTTATTTGTTGTATCGGGATCTACCACTATCCTATACCCAGACACAGCAATCAGGAAGGTTAGTGGGAACATAATACTGTTCCCTGCATTTAAAATGTTCTTTGCATCACCTCATCGACATCAGACACTCATAGCATGGCTGCGATCTTTTCGGATTTGTTTTCGCGGCGAACTACTTCAGTACTGGGAACCTGCAGTTGCCCCGGCAACTAAAGACACAGCATTTAGAAACCTTACAATTATATATATATATGTATATATGCAGCATATGATATATAGTTTGCCAAATAATATAAAGAGTACATGACACGTGTTTTGCCATAATTGGGGTTCATTAGATGTACGCACTTTGACTTCCCCTTGTATTACATGCATAGGTCTTATAACAATCTGATATTTCGGTGGTTACCTACCAGGTAACACTTGTGGTTTGTCAGTCAGTCAGTCAGTAGACATCTGCCACACCCTCTCAGTTGGCAAGAAGCAGATACCTAGTACCTGGCAAATAATACAAAGAGTACAAGACACATGCTTTGCCCTAATTGGAGCTCATCAGGTGTACCCACTTTTGCTTCCCCTTCTTTATTTATTTGTGTGAACCGCTTGCCTTGAATTTCACTAACACTTTTAAAACATAAATAATTTGAGCTTGAGTGTTTTTTTTTTTTTTTGTACACAAGTCACTGGAGCCTTTCTGGTAGCTGCTACTTGGAAACCCTCCGTACATGCAGCTACAATGAGAATCACTGCAGAGCATCTTCATATTTATACAAGTATCAAAATAAAAGCCAAAAATGCAACCAGATTCACAGGATTAAATATTTTTATTGTAAATGTAGTTAATACGTATAAAGGCATTGTCCTATGACATTGTAGCTTGAAATTTTGTAATTACTATTATCATTAGTAGCTTTTGGCCAACCAATTGTCAAGTTGACAGGCTTTTGGCACGGATGTGAGACATACACAATTGTTTCTCATGTAACCGTGAAGTTAATCCCTTTTTGAATTTTAGGAATGTATTTGAAGGTAGCATAAAAGCCTGATACTTTTAAGAGGTACATAACATTCCATTCCATGCATGTCTTTTTGCCTCACTTAACCTACACAAATTTGAGCACGTGGGACAAACACCTCTAAAGATAAAGGGAGACTGTCTTTTGTATTTCCTAATGGCAACTGATAAAAATTTTCCTCCCTGTGTATTATATACTGCTTAGTTGTGTAGAGTACTATGGTGACCCTAATTTCCCCTTTATATTCTTTATTGTGTAGACCTTATAAAATGTCTTAAATACCATACATTTACAATATGAATTTAGATACGTCGGAGTCTACAATAGTAATCTAATACAAATTAATTATGAGTTGGCCTACTTTTGTACCTGTAAATTAACACATACACACATATACACACACGCACACGCACTCCATTCCTACCCAAACAAGCACTAATTTTGAGTGATGTCTACACTTCCAGTCATTCATTAGTACTTTCCATAGGACTCATTAAAATTCCATACATACAGGTATATGTGGGTGATGCCTGTCCAGTCTATTACCATACAGTACTCCCATTACACACATACACATACACAGACAAAGACTAGAGTGATGCCCAGTTGCTATCACCCCACAATCATCCTCATAGGATCCCCTCCTTTAAGTAGATAGAAGAGTGATGTCAAATGCCTATCACTCTTAGTACTTGTACTATATATAACATACACACACATACACTTGTCAAAACAGTGTACAAAACATAGTTACCCTTATGCAGTTCTTGATAGATAGATAGATAGATAGATAGATAGATAGATAGATAGATAGATAGATAGATAGATAGATA
>JANRMT010062791.1:158293820-158304921 GCA_026402145.1 Polypterus bichir lapradei | reverse complement strand
ATAGATAGATAGATAGATAGATAGATAGATAGATAGATAGATAGATACTTTATTAATCCCTAAGGGGAAATTCACATACTCCAGCAGCAGCATAATGATAAAAACAATAAAAACAATATTAATTAAAGAGTGATAAAAATGTTTTTTTATGCTGCATCCCCAGTACACCACCGCGTAGAGAGGGCGCGCGCCACAACCGTCTGATAGAACATCTGCAGCATCTTATTGCAGATGTTGAAGGACGCCAGCCTCCTAAGGAAGTACAGTCGGCTCTGTCCCATCTTGCACAGAGCATCAGTATTGGCAGTCCAGTCCAATTTGTCATCCAGCTGCACTCCCAGGTATTTATAGGTCTGCACTCTCTGCACACAGTCACCTCTGATGATCACGAGGTCCAGGAGAGGCCTGGGTTTCCTAAAATCCGCCACCAGCTCCTTGGTTTGCTGGTGTTCAGGTGTAAGTGGTTTGAGTCACACCATTTAAGAAAGTCCTTGATTAGGTTCCTATACTCCTCCTCCTGCCCACTCCTGATGCAGCCCACGATAGCAGTGTCGTCAGCAAACTTTTGCATGTGGCAGGACTCCGAGTTGTATTAGAAGTCTGATGAATATAGGCTGAACAGGACCGGAGAAAGTACCGTCCCCTGTGGCACCTGTGTTGCTGACCACAATGTCAGACCTGCAGTTCCCGAGATGCACATACTGAGGTCTGTCTGTAAGATAGTCCATGATCCTTGCCACTAGGTGTGAATCTACTCCCATCTCTGTCAGCTTGCCCTGAGGAGCAGAGGTTGGATGGTGTTGAAGGAGCTAGAGAAGTCCAGAAACATAATTCCTACAGCAGCACTGCCTCTGTCCAAGTAGGAGAGGGATCGGTGTAGCATATAGATGGCAGCATCCTCTGTTCCCACCTTCTCCTGGTATGCAAACTGCAGAGGGTCGAGGGCGTGGCGGACCTGTGGCCTCAGGTGAAGCAGCAGTCACTCCATGGTCTTCATCACATGTGATGTCAGAGCGACAGGCATGAAGTCATTTAGCTCACCAGGACGTGATACCTTTGGGACTGGGGTGATGTAAGATGTTTTCCAAAGCCTCGGGACTCTCCCCTGTTCCAGGCTCAGGTTGAAGATGCGCTGTAGAGGACTCCCTAGCTGTAACGCACAGGCCTTCAACAGTCGTGGTGATACTCCATCTGGAACTACTGCTTTGCTGGCACAAAGTCTCCTCAGCTCTCTGCTCACCTGGGCTGCTGTAATTGTGGGTGGGGGGAAACTCTTTCCTATGCCGATATCAGCAGAAGGATGGGTGGAGGATGCAGTACTCTGAGTTGAGAGTGAGAGTGGGTTAGGGTGTTCAATCCTGTTAAAAAAAGTTGTTTATCTGGTTTGCTCTCTCCACATCTCTCTTGATGGAGGCACCCTGCTTCAAGCTGCAGCCAGTGATGATCTTCATCCCATCCCACACTTCCTTCATGCTGCTATTCTGCAACTTTTGCTCCAGTTTTCTCCTGTACTGCTCCTTCGCCACCCTGAGCTGGACTCGGAGTTTCTTCTGCATGTGCTTGAGCTCATGCTGATCACCGTCTTTAAAAGCCCTTTTCTTCTGGTTCAAAAGGCCCTTGATGTCACTCGTAATCCATGGCTTGTTGTTAGCATAGCAGCATACTGTTCTTACTGGAACTACTATGTCCATACAGAAGTTGATGTAGTCAGTAGTGCAGTCAACAACCTCTTCAATGTTCTCACTATGTGACCCCTACAGTATATCCCAGTCTGTAGTTCCAAAGCAGTCTCTCAGAGCCTGCTCTGCCTCAGGGGACCACTTCCTGAATGAGTGTGTGGTTGTAGGTAGCTCTCTCACTTTTGGTTTGTACTGAGGCTGAAGCAGAACAAGGTTTTGATCTGCTTTCCCAAGCGCAGGCAGCGGGGTGGCGCTGTATGCATCCTTAATGTTTGCATACAGTAGGTCAATAATCCTATTTCCCCGGGTGTTACAATCCACATACTGGGAGAATGCAGGTAATGTTTTGTCCAGCGTCACATGGATAAAGTCTCAAGAGATTAGCACAAGCGCCTCGGGGTGCTGTGTTTGTAGTTTGTAGTTTAGCAACAGCAGAGTGGATGACGCTCTCCATGTCCCATGAGCAGGGATGTAAAGAATAACAACAATAGAAACAACTGTAATAGAACAGAAGCAATTATCCAAGCAGCACTGGCCATAAAGTAGGAATAATACTTTATATATATATATATATATATATATATATATATATATATATATATATTAGGATGGTACAGTGGGTAGTGCTGCTGCCTCGCAGTAAGGAGACCTGGGTTTGTTTTCCGGGTCCTCCCTGTGTGGAGTTTGCATGTTCTTCCCATGTCTGCGTGGGTTTCCTTTGGGTGCGCCGGTTTCTTCCTACAGTCCAAAGACATGCAGGTTAGGTGAATTGGTTATTCATTGGGGTTTGTTTCCTGCCTTGCGCCCTGTGTTGGCTGTGGGATTCCAGCAGACCCCCGTGACACACACACATATATATATATATATACATATATATATATATATATATATATATATATATATACATATACACACACATATACATACATTATATATATATATATATATATATATATATATATACACACACACATACACACACACATATATATATATATATATACACACACACACACATATATATAACACAAACAGGGAAAAAAGGACACAACATGAACCCAGATGACTAAAATATAATTTGTACTATTTGCAAAAGCACTTAAGTGTAAAAATTCCTCTTTTTAATCAAGACATCTAAATAACTTCTAGGAAGAAACAAGGTTGGTAGTTTGCTAAATTATGTATAGTAAGAGCACAGTTTAATGATAACTGGGTAGAACTCCACATATATGTTTTAAAAAGACATCTATTAAATAAAACTGCAAAAAGGTCTACCTGTGTGGCGGAGGCTGCTCTTCTTTCTCTCATCCAAGATTTTTCTTGTGCATTTGCTGTGAAAAAGAAAGTTTATTAGGCGGAACTGAGATCTTTCTGAGCCTCTGAATAGCTATATATCACATTACCCATCATTTTCAACCTTTTTCAACACAACAAAGCTTTTTGCTCGATTGAACTTAAGCAGTTACTTATTAAAGTAGAATAGGGACGTTTTGTACTCTTATTTTATTATAATAAGCCCTTAGGTATGAATGGTAGAACAGGTCCTTTCCAGAGAGTGTTAAAACAGTGTAAGAGATTAAATCACCCCAGGATTTAATAAAATGAAAGTGGACAAATGAAATGAGCACGTGGAGGAGGGTAATAAAGACGAGTGGAGTCGGTCACCACTTAACAACTAATTAATGAGCTAATAGTCACAGTCTTCTTGCAATCGTGAAATGGATCGGCGCACTGGTAAACACATAATGTAGATTCAGCGCAAACAATGTCATGTATCCTTACAGAATCATCACCTTTTGATAGCGATAGGAACGGAGAAATGCTGAATTATTTAATATTCAGATAACACTTACACACAAACAGCTCAGGACATTTTTCCTTAGAATTAGGGCTTTTTAAAAGCCCTTTATTACTTGGGGTTTGTTGTGAAGCTCCAGTGGATCAAAAACGTAAAACAACATAATTAGCAACTAGTAGTGTTTTTGGGGTTGAGGTTGATGGAGGTACTTGGGGGTGTACTTGGGGGAAAGAGGTCAGATAAAGTCAAGCCAATGTTCTGCCCTTTTTGGCAACCTCATCTTGTTTTGTTGTTGTAGGTGACAAAAACAAGGGATGGAAAATGTAGCAGACGGATGTGATCAGATTCTGCTGCCTTCACAGATAGAAACTGACAAATGATTAGGGTCAGAATTAAAAATCGAAAATTAAGGAAGGAATGGTTGAAAGTGTATGTTTGTAAATTGACATTTTCAAAAACGTCTTTTGAAAGGTACTTGAATATGTTCTCTCCAGGAATGACAATGGTGTCAGAGGAAAGGTGTCAAATTTGCTTATCACATTTTTCTGCTTAGGGTTCAAGTCTAGGATTCTACATCTCACTGACCACTGTATACAAACGCATGAAATCCAGTCCTCCAAAATAACTAGTGTTAAAATTAAAGTACATTAAAATCAAGAAACCAGTTGTTTAAATGTCGGAAGGCATTGTGTGAATAGCACAAAGAGGTGCAAAATAAAATAAAAATTATAAGGTCTCACTAGTGCATTACTAATACCTTCCCTTGACTTATACTTCACACCTCATGAGCTATAAACTAACACTCTATTTGCTTTCCTGATTGCTTCTGTACACTATCAGAATGTAGATACTGATAATTCCACTATGACTCCAAGGTCCTTCCCATAAGATGTACTTTCAAATTTCCAATATGGCTTTATTACTTTCTACATGTAATACTTTACATTACACTTATTTATACTAAATTTAATCTGCCACAAATCTGTCTAAGTCTGATTGTTGTCCAAGTCTGTCTGTCACAATTTAGTTGATTCTACATTATCTACCCTTCCACATAGTACTGTATTATCTGCAAAGCTTATTGATTATATTAAAAACAGCAGCAGCCCCAGTACTGATTCCCGAGGAACAACACTTTTAACATTACCTAATTCTAAAAAATTTCCCCTTTACATTACTCTGGCTTTCTGCATTTGAGTCAATTTTATACCCACCTACAGACCACACCCATAATTGTCACTTCCTTTAGTTTGATCACTAATGTAAATCAAGAAAAATAATACCAGGTGCATCTATCTTTTTGTACACTTTTGTTGCTTCCTCATAGAATTCCAGCATATTCGTGAAGCAGGACCTTGCTTGTCTTCTCCCATGTTGACTGTTCGCTAATACTCCTGTTCTTGCCAGGAAAGAGTAAAACAATGGGAAGGAAGAATAGATACCTTATTCATTCTAAGCAACATAGCACAAAATAGCACAGGAATAGTATCTTGTGCCAAATTTGCATTTATTATTTTTTTGAGGCATTTCCAGTGGTCTATGACAGAGGAAGAGTGAGACAATGGTAAAAAACCGAGGTAGCAACAGAAAATTCTTTCAAGGTTAAATAAATGCACCTATTGTTGGGCTTAATCGCCATTTGGTATGTCTCGTTCTTTCCATCTCGATATTCACTACAGTATTTTAACCAGCAGACCCCCGTGACCCTGGTTCGGATTCAGCGGGTTGGAAAATGAATGGATGGATGAAGTACTTTTAGATATTAGGTGGGTAAACACTCACAACATAATTAACACTAGAATCCCTGAAGCCTACAAAAAAAACCCGTAAACCCGGCCCACCTTAAATTTCTTTGTACCTCTACATCAGCATCTTTTATTTTGTAAATGCATTGATCAGCACTAGCAGCAAGCAGCCTGCTATCTCATGCCCCCCTTGATGGAGCTCAACTCAAGCCAAAGCTCCTTATTGTGTGTGAGGTGTCTGGAGTTGTATAGGATAAATAACACAGTACAGACGATGCCCGAAGTTTGCGGGGGTTACATTCCTAGAGCACCCGCGAATTGTGAAAAACTGTGAATTTTGGATGTGGTAAAAAAAATGCCTATAAATGCCTATTTTTATAGTTTAAACCCTAAATATGCCCCCAAAACACTTTAATTTCATTTCAAACTCAGCTTAATACATTACCCTAAAACAAAGAATGTAAAGGTAAACCTGTATACTGTACATTACTGTAGTGCTATGTTTCCCTCATTGCCAAAATGTAAAATACCAATGTTACCCCTATATGTACTGTAATACATGCAAGCACGTTTTCTTTGGTATGTGCTGTCGTTTTCTTTGGTATAACTACGGCAAATATGTAATAATTTAATGTAATAAAAATACAGTAAAATGTATGGGTACTCACCAATAATGAATGATATTGATTGAAGATGATGATGATGATGATGATGATGATGATGATGAATTAGCTGTGTGGTATGATGAAGGTATGTAATAAAGATAATGACTGCACGGCAAAGCAGAGGATTTACAGCTCCTCGGGTGGCTACTGCAGCAAAACTTTTTAGTTCTGGGAGCAAATGCAGTAGTTCAACCTTCTCCTGGACTGTGTTAAACTTTTTCTGGCGGGTAGGTTCATTGCCAGAAGCCTTAGGAGGTGCAGGGGGTTTGGGCGGCATAATAGGGCTTTAAGTAGAACATAATGAAAAACACGAGAATGCTCAGAGAAACACTCGAGATAGCTACACACGGTAAACTATTATGATGCAGGAATGCTGGGCTGCATCTGCCGGAGATGCATCACAGAGCAGCAGCCAATCAGCAGCAAGGAGAAATGAATAATGCTCTCGGCTTGGCTACTTTCACCATCACAAGCCGCGTTTTCCTCTACAGTTGCTTTGTGTTACCTCTACAGTACCGTATTTCCACAAAAAAAGCCATAAAAAAATTTGGAGGATATTTGTGGCTTCTGCTAACAATTATTAGTTAGGTTCTAAGGAAAAATCCGCAAATGACTGAGGCGGCAAACTCTGAACAGCAGCTTCATGGGGTTTTATTGTATATTGTTTTCTGGAATACATGCATTTCATGCGTGTTCCATGTCTACAAAGATCTGGGTAAGTGTAGGATGAAAGGAAATGTGAAAAATGCAAGAAATGCTGAACACAAAGCAGAAACTTTTTCCATGTTATACTAATAATGACATGAAGTGTATAATGTGTGAAGGCTTTAATCCAAATATCAAAAAAATGTGCACTTTTATCTATACTAATAAAAAGCAAAGCCCTCACTGACTGACTGACTGAGTCATCACTAATTCTCCAACTTCCCGTGTAGGTAGAAGGCTGAAATTTGGCAGGCTCATTCCTTACAGCTTACTTACAAAAGTTGGGCAGGTTTCATTTCAAAATTCTACGTGTAACGGTCATAACGATCGACAATGTCCACCATGTTAAACTTTCTTATTTATGGCCCCATCTTCATGACATTTGGTAGGCGGCTTCCCTGCGCTAACCGAAACCGATGTGCGTACTTATTTCAGTGGTATGATGCCACTGTTGGCCGCCATATTGAACTTTCCAATGGTCTTTGTTGCCCTCACTGACTCACTCATCACTAATTCTCCAACTTCCTGTGTAGGTGGCTGAAATTTGGCAGGCTCATTCCTTACAGCTTAATTACAAAAGTTAAGCAGGTTTCATTTAGAAATTCTATGCATAACAGTCATAACAATCGACAACGTCCGCCATGTTAAACTTTCTTATTCATGGCCCCATCTTCACGAAATTTGGTAGGCGGCTTCCCTGCGCTAACCGAAACCGATGTACGTACTTATTTCGGTGGTATGACGCCAGTGTCGGCCTCCATATTGAACTTTCCAACGGTCTTTGTTACCTATGGGCCCATCTTCAAGAAATTTGGTACGCGGGTTCCCAACGCTAACTGAATCCTACTTACATACATATATACGTCCATAGCCTGCAGCTTGGTCGCCATGTGAGGCGGCGTTGGGTCCCCCTTCCCCACGCCTCCCACGTTGTTGGCTGCCTGCCTATATATGGCCGTCCGTCGCTCCAGTCTCTTCATTCCCTTCCTTGCTTCGCCACGGGATTCACATCTCCCTGCTGATAACTGCAGCCTTTTTATTTAATCCACGGCTTCTCCACTGTTTTATTGTTCGTTTATTACGATTATAGTTATTGTATAGGTATTTTAGACTTAGTTTATATTGTTCAGGTACCCATTTCCTTTATCGTTCTAGCCGTACCCCCATTAACATGTCTATCGAGGTGATCACCATCGATCAAAGAACTGTCACTTACCGAGTGGTTTCCATGCCCGGAGATGGCACCTCCCTTTTCCATTCTCTGTGTTACATATTGCATGGCCATATCAGGCTCACTCTTGCTATCCGGTGGAACATTGTGTCTTAGGTATTGAATGACTAGGACAGGTTCAAGGTGTGGACTGATGATGGTACAGGAGATAATCATACTAAACAGGAGCAGCATAAGAGTGAAATGCTTAAGCCCTTCACCTATGGTTCTGCATGCGAGTTGATGGCTGCCGCTGAATTGTTCGGTTGTTGCTTTCAAGTGTATCGAAATAACCAAATATTTTACACCTTTGGACAACCGCCAATGCCTCTTAAACATCATAGATTCACAGGTGACGGTTTCAGAAGTGGACACTTTAATGTTTATGAATGTTTAAACTCTCCAAAGCTGGATGTGAAATTATCGATGAAGCCGGTTGTATGCTTACAACGCTTGACAGATGCCGAATGTCACTTCAACACAACAAGTCCAGCAGATACTAACATAATTGAAACAAACCATTAAACTCAAACCGATTATGACAGCAGCAATCCAAGATGTAAGATTTGAGGCTAGATTGCTTTTCACATGGCCAACTGTACGTTGCATGCTCAAGAGTAAACTCAGCGCACAGCTTGGTCATATTACAACCGGAAGGCCGAACTGACAATGTGGTATACAAAGAGATCCTTAACAAATAATTATTGGTATATTTTTCCTCAGTTTAAAAAGGTTTACTTTTCTTCTTAATAAAAATTTTAAGGCAGTACTTCGCCGCTGCGAAGCGTGGGTATTTTGCTAGTTCAGGAATATAACCAAAGTAAAAAAAGCATTCGATTTACATGTTGCTGTCAATGAGTTAAAAACCCAAGCTCAAATGTTAATTGACAGGAAATTGATATGTATTCTTGAATGATGTGGAGGAAAGAACTGCTGCATTATAACTCAAAGGTACCGTAAGGTGTAGTCAAGTATAATTTGAAGTGTGGCGGGAACAGAAAGGGGAATTAAATATACAGACAGAATGGTTTGAACTTGGATTTTGTTGAAGTTTACTCATAAACCTCCCAAATGTAACATACACTACTAAGGAGGTATTTAGTGACTTGTAAAATGTAGAAGGAGAAGTACTTCTTAAAGAGATTGAAATCTAGCATATCAGCAGAACATTTATCCTCAAGTGCTTAAGGAAGTTAGTGAATACATATAAAAACACTGGCATGTAATTTTTGAAAAACTGCACACTAGGGAAGCTTCTACAGTATATTCAGGGGGCTAACAGATCTCATTGCAATCTAAATAACATAGGCCAGTAAGCTTAACATGCATCACAGGTTAAGTGGAAGAAATTATAAAATGGAAAAGATCAAGCAGTACAGGACAAGAAAATATCATTGTAATCTTCTGCATAGGACTGTTATTTATTCTCTTTTCTTAAAGACTCTATTTGCCCTCCTGAATTTTCCCAAAACTTGTGGAATGCAGTCACCATGAGCCTCTGATTCACATTACACTCAATCAAACATCCTCTAGTCCTGCTTGTCTTCAGCACAATCACCTGACTGCTAGAATATATAAAAAATTAACAAATGAGAGGAGACCATTCAGTCCATCTAAGCTGTCTCAATATCTCATCAAGATACTTTTTTGAAGGTTGTCAAGATTTCTGCTTCAATTACATATCTGGATAGTTCGTTCTGGATTCCAAGAAACCTTTGCATAAAGAAGTACATCCTGGTTTCAGTCCTAAATACACATCTCCTTAATTTCCATTTGTGTCATTGAGTATGTAATTCATCATTAAGATGAAAAAATTCTGCTGGATCTACTTTATCAATGCTTTGGAGGACTTTGAAGTCCTGTAAAGGTTCCCATGAAGTCTCCTATGCTGGTGACTAAACAGGTTTAATTGTTTGTTGAGGTGCTGCTATGTCTTTTTTGTAGCATTGTGACCAGAACTGCACACACTATCAGATGTGGTCATGCTAGTTTCTTATACTGTATAGTTTAAGCATAATAACTCTTACTCAAAACGTTTTTACAATATAACCTAACATTTTATCGGTCATTTTAATCATTTCTGCGCATTGCTCAGATGATGAAAATGTGGTGTCAAAACAGCCTCCGGTACGGTGGTGCAGTGGTAGCACTGCTGCCTCACAGTAAGGAGACCCAGGTTCGCTTCCTGGGTCCTCCCTGCATGGAGTTTGCATGTTCTCCCCGTGTCTGCGTGGGTTTCCTCCAGGTGCTCTGGTTTCCTCACACAGTCCAAAGACATGCAGGTTAGGTGGATTGGCAATTCTAAATTGGCCCTAGTGTGTCCTGTGGTGGGTTGGCACCCTGCCTGGGATTGGATTTCTGCCTTGTGCCATGTGTTGGCTGAGATTGGCTCCAGTAGACCCCTGTGTTCGGATTCAGCGGGTTGGGAAATGGATGGATTGATGGATGAAAACAGCCTCCTCAGTCATTTTCAGCAGATGCATTTTTTAGTACAGTGTCCACTATCTTGTATTTATATTAAATGCTCGTTTCTCCCACATGTAGCACTTGTCATTTTTCTAGATGAAACTGCCCATTTCCAAATCTTGTCCAAATAATTCTGAATTGATGTGTCTGCCATTGCTCCAATTTTATTATCATTTGCGAATATCACAATTTTTCTAACTATACCAGAATCAATGTCATTGATGTCAATCAGAAAAAGTAGCATTCTAAGGACAGACCCTTCACTGATAACCTCACTCCACATGTATTCTCCTCTTATTTGTACTCTTTGTCTTCTGCTGGTTAATCAACTTGAGATTTTTGTAGGTTACCTCTGATCTGTACATGTACTGTTTATTTCAGGATTATCCTTTGGTGCTGGACTGAGTCAAAGGATTTTTGAACATTTAAATAAATTTTGTTGCATTGCTTATGTCAACTTCTGCAGTTGTCTGTTCAAAAAAAAAATCTAAAAAGACTGGTTTGGCAAGATTTTTATCTAACAAATCCATGCTGACTGTTATTTTTCTATAGGTAGTTTTCTAATTTATTTCTTATTATACTTTGAATCAGGACACAGAAGCAACACTTACTGGTCTGTAATTATCAGGATCCATTTTGACTCCCTTCTTGAAGATTGGAGTCACATTTGCAACCCTCATGTGATGATGTCGCAATTTAAGATCTAAAAAAGCTGCTACTACAGGTCGACAGTCAGACAATATTCAATTTTACGGATACTCTGATCAGGGCTGAAATTCATCAACAATTTTATGTTAATCAATTGGTTGATTCCAATTTATATATATATATAT
>JANRMT010062791.1:158245255-158263153 GCA_026402145.1 Polypterus bichir lapradei | reverse complement strand
TACCTATATCAGTGCCTCTTGGTTTGCTTTAGAAACATCTATATAATTATTATTTCTACTATTATTATTATAGTAGTCTCACAGTTTAATTTCAAGAGCTGTACATTTTAAATTTTCTCAACATTGTGTTGCCATTAATGTCAAGATTAAGTGAGGGCTAGATGTCGTAAGGTTGAACTTTAAACGACGTCTTCATTACTTTTACAAGTAGCATTCTCAGAAAAAAAAAAAAAAACAGTTTATAGTAAAACGTATTTCATTGGGTGCTAATATTAAGGGTATTAATATTAATTGTGCGTCTCGAGTCCACGAGGTTCCAGAGGGATATATTATAGATGAAATGTGGTTTTGGCCCCGCCCCGCGATATTTGCTCTGACACGTGGTCGTTGTTGGTCCCGTTCCTTTTATAGTAAAAGTCAACACTATACATTTGAGCAGGGAAGATGCTTTATTTATTGGTTTGTCTTTTGTCGATAATTAAATGTAAGACGTTTTCTTAATGCTGCTTCCAATGATGATTGATTCATTTTTATACTATTATCTATGTTTTATGTACCATTTTTAATATTTTGCTTGCTTTTCTTTTGATCGAAGGTGGGAGATTTCTAACAGTAACTCAGTCACCTTTGCTCATAATTCAAGTGAAAGACACTCCAGTCCGATTGACCTGCACTGCTGAGGGCTATGCTAACCCCTACATGTACTGGTATAAACAGGGTATCGGTAAAAATCTACACATGATGGCCTTTTCAATTGCACCTGGTACCATCACAGATGTTTCAGACAACCGTTTCAACTTCACCAGAGCTAACGGTCAATTCTTTACCCTGGAAACTGACAGTCTTCCACAGGATGCGAACGGAGTTTATTTCTGTGCAGCAAGTGCTCACTGCGATTAAAAACGGCGGGGCATCCTGTCAAAAACCTAAAGGGAAAGATTACAAGAACGTAGGCTTGTAAACTTGTGATGAAATGTATGCTTCAAGAACTCCAATACGCTACATTGTCTACCTACAGAACTGTGTTTTTTGTCGTTCTGCAGAAAATGGAGCTGGGATATATTGTAGAATTGAGTCAGTATTAGCAACCACACCCCAACGAGCAGAAATATGCAGCAGGAGCTTTACGTTTACTTTTGCTTACTTGTACTGTATTTAGCATATGTTTTGAGGCAACCTTCAAAAACAACACATAAACATACTGTCCTAACTGAAAAAGTTGATAGAACAATAAAAATGCATGCGACCTCGTTATCTGATTGACGATGAATGATCATAATATCTGACAGTTAATTAATTAAATGCTTAGAAATGTGCAAAAAGCCGCGCACTTTTTTATTTGTACAACTATCTGGAAGGTATTTGGCAGCCTTGTTAAAATTAATGTATATGGATTTATTGTCTGTAATAAGAAACTGAGGACATAATTAAAAAAAATGGTTCAGAAAATGGACGGATGGATGAATAGAATTCAAAATAAAATCATCATCATCATCATCATCATCATCATATTAATATTGATAAAACTCTTAAAATAGGTTTAATGTTTAAAATGTTCCAAAATTTCTAGTTTCTATTCAAGGAAAAAAGGCATATAAAAGAGAATAGACTAATGCCTGAGGTGTAAGTCTGTTCAGGTTTTGTTCCTGTTCTTCACCTGAGTGGGTTCACAAAAGAAATGATTATTTGCCCATCCAATATTTACAACATTTCTAGTTTAGTGAATTTTAAAAGTTGCTTATATATAGAGGATATTATTCATATGTTTCTAATTGAAAGAAAGCTTTTATTACTAAACCTAAAAGTGACCCTCTTGTAAATTTTATATTTTTAAGTAATTTTCAATAGGTATACATTTATTTTGACATAATAATTACCTTCCATTCGCTTTGCTACTTTTTAGTTAAGTCAAAATGGTGATGATGATGATGATGATGATGATGATGATGATGATGATGATGATAACATACCACAAGCCCGCTTATCCTTATAGGAACAGTCTCTGGACAGGGCGTCAGTCCATTGCAGGGGAACACATTAACTAGCATCCACCTAACATGCAGGTCTAATAATAATAATAATAATAATAATAATAATAATAATAATAATAATAATAATAGCAGATATTCGGTTTAGCAAGTTTCTGAGCCTGGCTTTCATAATTTCTGTTGTATTTATGAGTGGTTTCAGTCCCGCCCTGCAACAGTTGTTGGAATTTGCGCACTTTTGGTCACGTGTCACTAGCAAGTAATCTTCCTAGCCTGTCTTTTCGCGTTTCACACAAAACCCATACCTTACAATAGCAACGATGCTTTGTTTATTGATTTGTTTTTGGGCAATCATAAGATGTGAGTTTTTCTGTCAACCTGACGAGAAACTATGTTTTCACTTATTTCTAAAGTGCATATACTTACCTTTTCCTTTCTTTCTTTCTTTCTTTCTTTCTTTCTTTCTTTCTTTCTTTCTTTCTTTCTTGTACCAGTTGTTAACCTGTTCTTTGCGTTTCTTTAACTCTCAGGTGGGACACTTCTAACAGTAACTCAGTCACCTTTACTCGTAATCCAGCAGAGTGGCACCGCAGTCCGTCTGGACTGTACAGTGCCAGGCTATGCTAGCCAAAGCATGTACTGGTATAAACAGGACTTTAGTACAAGTTTGCAAATAATGGCCTTTTCAGCTGCTACTGGTGCCGAAACAGATATTTCAGATGAACGATTCGAGTTCACCAGAGCAGACGCTCAAACTTTTACCCTAACAACGAAGAGTCTTCCACGGGATGCAAGCGGAGTTTACTTCTGTGCTGCAAGTGCTCACTGCGATTGAAAACGGCAGGGCACCCTGTCAAAAACCTGAAGTGAGAATATCGTAAATGTGTAAATCTGGCGTTAACTTTGCTCATTTCAAGGACACTAACCGTCAGATTCATTGCGAATTTTATAAATATTGTAGATGCAGTGGTTATAAGAGGTCCCATACAATGCGTCATATTATTTATTTAAATCATCACAATGTTCCGTCTAGAACTAAATACACATTTTGGTAACTTGTGTGGATTTTGTTCTATTGTCGACAAACTGTTTCAACATAAAGTCTATGTTCTCCATATAATATCTCCACATAATATAATAATTTCTGAAGCTTGCTTCCAGGAGAAAGCAGTTTTGCTACAATTAAATGAAGCTTAGTTGAAACTTCTTCACTTTTACATTTAAACGCTGGACAAGTTTGTATTATATAACAGGTTAATTTATGCTGCGTTAACATTTCTGTGCCTTTTACAGATATTAATTTTAGTATTCTGATCAATCAATCAGTCAGTCAGTCCAGACCATATTATATCACCTCTCATAATTAGATGTTTGTGTAACATTGCATGTGGATGAAGAAATTAATAAATTAATATACTATTAATACTGAATGATTGTGTTCCAAGTGCACAATACGTAAAGCCATGTTTACTTGTGAATTTTAAAATGTATTGTATTATGAACATTTTCAGTTACCTTTGTGTGATCATCTGATAATATCTTTTTACCCGCAAAAAAGAGTAACTCATTAATTTTTAAGAGTAATTCATTAACTAACTCATTATTTTTTCATTCATTCGAACATTCCACTGAATAAAACCACAAATACAAATCTGTACATATCTATAAAAATTGGAAGCCATCCTTTGCAAAGTGTGTTTTTGGATAATGCAGAAAGAATGAAAGCATCTCGACAAACTCTCAGACATGAACAAGATGTTAAAAATCCACAGACTCTTTCTTTGGAAGTATAAAACTGTTGAGCTAATCCGTACTCAGACGTTTGCTTAAATCTGTCAAAAGAAATATATTTCTCTCTTTAACAATGTCTCTTAGCCTCTGGTTGAAATTTTCCCTGCCTGATAGACCTTGCCATTTTTTATTTCCTATTCTGGACTTTGTGCTCTAGTAAAACATAAACTTTAAACTTTCACATTTCTCAGGGTCTCTTTAAAATCAGTCCACAGATTCTATTCATTACCTGAAGCTTTGAACATTTTAATTTAGAGCTCCATCTGCTGGTCTCTGGTGTGCTTAGTTCTTAGTTACTCTAAAAGTGTCTTGCCCTCAAAACAGCTGTCGCACTGCCTACTCTCTCTTTGAACAGCTAAGTCAATGTTACGACTTTCAGGGTCTGTGGGTTGCCTCCTAGTAGTCTGAAAAAGTTACATTAGACACTAGTTTTTCCTCCATGATCATGAATTTAAAAGTTAGAAGAAAAAGTGAAAAAATTGAATTATATTTGAAGGATAATAGAGCAGCACAAGGATTAGTGCTGTGATACTTCTGCTCCAGGCACCTGTGCTCATGTCCCAACTATAACGAGACAACCATCTCAATATTATTGTGAGAAGATAAGTGCAAAACATACATTAGAAATGTGGTCACCAAACAGGCTTATATATCCAAACTGAGAGATGGAGATGTCAAAAACCAAAGGGCAAAGCAAAAATTAACGTCAAGGACTAAAAAGATTTCAGAAACCTAATGCTATTTGAATTGAAATTAACTGAAGTTCAGTTATTTGCAAGATTTGTAAAAGTTATCAACACAGGAATTTCCAGTGATATGAATGCCACTAAGCGTCATACCCCATGATGTCAATAGTATGACTGAACAGATCACGTGATGCCACTCAGAGTGTCACAAAACACAACTTTGACATTTCAAGTTGAAATAAAGTTTATGTGATAAAAAACAATCCTTAACACACAAAATAAAAGAACAGAAGATAATTGCATGTATAAAATGTCCTCAAATGTTACACCAGCACATTTTCGGTTTGAATTTGACTTGTTCAGGATCTATTCTTGCTTTCCAGAAAATGTTGCTCTAGGGATAAGCTGTAAACTAATAAAAAAGTATTTTCCAAGGTAATAATAAGCTCTCATCAAAAACATGTGCCATGATATTTTGAGGCCTCCAGAAGGACCAAGGTGGAAGGCCAAAAGCTTCACAGGGTAGCACAGCAGAGGCCTACCTCAACCCAATCACTTCTCACTACTACAGTACTGTAGTCTTTGGCCAAGTGGGCCCTTAACAAGTAGAACTGGCAAAAACAATCTTTATAATTAAAAAAATATTTATTTATCAACAAAGAAGACCTCAAAAAAAACAAAACACCCAAATCAGAAATGGAAAGGTCTAAAAAAGAGCAAAGAAGGTGAAAATCCAGGTTTTTCAAAATAAGCAATGGTAAGAACACAGAGAGTACTCATCAGCACCTAAATTTAACAATGCCTGTTTTAACAGCCATACAGGGCTGAAGGCAGTTCTTACAGTAAATGGAGATGGACAGGTGGCCAACAATCACCAACAAAATCTAAGGAGCATAACAGAACACATACTTCCACACAGAAACACAATTAAAAAAAATGAAAAATTTATGAGCATAAAATAAATAACTGCAATAAACATATATAACAGCAACATATATCGCACATTTTCATGCAAACGATGTAGCTCAAAGTGCTTTACATGATGAAGAAAATGACAAAATAAATAAGAATTAAAATTAGGGAACACTAATTAACATAGAATAAAAGTAAGGTCAGATGGCCAGGGAGGACAGAAAAAACAACAACAAAAAAAAAAGCTGAAAAATAAAATCCGCAGAGGTTCTGAGGCCACAAGACCACCCAGACCCCTCTAGGCATTCTACCTAACATAAATGACCTCAATCAGTCCTCATTGTATTCAGCGTTCTCATGGAAGAACTTGATGATGACGGTCATGTGGACTTCTGCCGTCTGGAGTTTTTGTTTTGTTTTTTCTGTCCCCCCTGGCCATTGGACCTTACTCTTATTCGATGTTAATTAATGCTGATTTATTTTGTTTTCATATTGTGTTTATTTTTCTATTCTTTATTATGTAAAGCACTTTGAGCTACTGTTTGTATGAATATGTGCTATATAAATAAATGTTGTTGTTGTTGTTGTTGTTCTGGCCCTTAATCCATTAATGTAGGGACATCACATATAAAAACACACTTTCAATTAAATTGACAAGACATAAAAAAGAAGCTTAAACAGACATTACAGAACATGAACTAGTATTCACATAACAACATATAACTAATAATTACCTTTATAGGCTTAATGCGTAAGCTTTTTGGGGTTATGTAACACATGTTCTTATAGTCTTAAGCATTTGTTTTAGAACACTTGTCTAACTCTATGATTCCTGTGTGTCACATTTTTTTAAATTTAATTTTCATCTTATTTTAAAACCACAAGCCTATTGTTCGACTTACTTCCTGAATTCCTTCACCACACAGCATATTTTGTAGTTTCATGACCTATATTTCCAAAATGTAATCAATCAATCATTACTATTATATTGCTCTTTGTAGAACAGCAGAAAGTGAATGCTTATATAGAGATATTGTGGTTCTTATGTTATCTAGGAAGAAATAGAAAGACTAAATACCAATATTCCACCCACTTTTCCAGTTCTAAATAATGTTACAGGGGATTTTTTTTTGTATTTTGTTAAAGAAAGTAAATTAAGTAAATGATCGTACTCAATGAAATATTGATTACTTTCAATGTATATAGCTCACTGAATGATTAAATAAAGATAACTAACTGTTAATAATGATCAATAACATCCTGAGGTGATTGAACCAGACTGAATTAACTGAAACAGCAATGTGTGTTGAGAAAATCAAACTGGATGGAGAACAAACAAAATAAAAGCTGAGGGTGTGGCAGACGTCACAATTATACCATCCAGTCATCAGTTTTTATGCCATGGAAAGAGTGAGCATAGCAACAAGACACAGGGTTGTCATCCTGCATCAGCAAGTCTCTCCCAAGACAAAAGTTTCAAGATTTGCTGCCCATGCTCTCCTGAAGAAGCACAAGGAAATGAGCAAGGTTCAGGACCAGAAACACAGTTGATGGTCTTGGAAAGTGAATGCATCAGATGAGAGACACATCAAACTGACATCTCGTTGAAATCAGAAAGGAGTCCAGCACTGCTAAATCACAGGACCCCAAGTACATCCATCTACATTTCAGAGAAGTGTTGTCAGAACCAACCTTCATGGAAGAGTTGCTGCCAAAAACATTTTCTCAGAACAAGAAGTGCAAATAAAACCAAGAGACCTAAGTGTTGTGGACTGGATTTTTTTTTTTTGGTGATCAATTTTTTATTTAAACTGAATTATGAAAAACACAAATTGATCAAGCAACACCATTTTTGAGAAGAATTAAAACAAGAAATTATGTGAAAACCCCATTGCAGTCCCCCTCCTTCAACTCAACCCAGCTCTGGCAAGAAATAAATTATGCAAACTGAGATCTCCAGAAGTAAGAAGATGTGTAAACTGAAAATGGAAAAATCAGATATTAAGAGTAACGGCAGTGCAAATGGATACCTGTCATCTGATCTTGAACCAGCTTCACCACTGACTCCTATCTTTCAGTTTTATGGCGAAATAATCCATTGATCTATGCTGCAGAGAATTTGTATAAAAGTAAATTGTAGAAGAAACATTACTAAAAGGTAAAGCAAAGAGTCAGGAAATTTCCAACAATTTTGTTTTTGCGCTGATTGTTCAGAAAAAGAATAATCTCTGCTGGATAACATAATGTATGAGTAAGAGAGGAATGGCCTGATAGAAGGAGCACTGAGGTAATAGAGGAATATTAGTAGAAAGAATGGAAAACAGAAATTCAGAAATAGCAGAGCAGAAACCATAAATTGGTGTGAAATCACTAAACATGTATAAAATGTGTACGAAGTTGTATAAAGGTGGGTAAAGGTGACAGCTAATATCCACAGTCAGGCCTCTGCTTAAATGGAGTAAAATATAAACAATCTACTGTACATATTTGAAGTTAATATGCTGACAGTTTGGGTTTTTAGTGAAAAAAAAGTAAACCAATTTCCATGAGACAGAGGGGACACAAGAATAATTGTTTTCCCAGATTTAAGTATAAGTAATGGACTGTAGGATACCTTACAAAAAAACCACAGACAGGGCAACCACAAGCTTTGTTGTGAAGGAAAGAGAGCAAAGAAGGGTATAGAGATGATGGGAATAGAGTGAAGAGGATAGTGGAACACCAGACAACTTAAAAGCAGTCATGACTTGTAAATAGATGAAAAACAGGATGAAGGAATATTATACATGTACCTCAGTGACTGGAAGGTCCAGAGCACAGATGTCATCATAAATATTCCTAAAAGTCTGAATAACCTGACACATCCAAGGTGGGAAAGAGATAGGGTTGCCACCAATACATAGCACTGAAATGTCAAAAATAAGGGTACATGATTACCCAATACGGCATTGGCCATGAAGTTTCCCAAATCTGTGCTTAATCCCCAAAGAGTTGGAAACAAAGCAGACATGCTCTGGAACAATGAGGCAACATTTTAATTTTTTGTCTCAAACAGGAGGCAGTATGTCCATAGAAGAATCAGAGAACACTACATGGATGAGCATTGTCAAATATGTATGCTTTGGGCACATCTTCTTTTACATACGCTGGTCAAAGAAATACCATGGAGAAACCCCTCCACCCCCCCAACCTTAACCAAGAGACCACCAGAAGTGGATGTTTATTTTAGCAACTGTAATGACCTCCTCTGAGCCATGATTTCAACACCATCAAGGCAGTCTATGATTACCTAGGAAGACAAAAGCAAGCAAGACAGCCAAAATCTGCAGTAGAATTGCGACAAGTTCTCTAAGATGCAGGGAAGTCAAGAAAGTGAAGTTAAGTGAACGGCTTTATTGTAATACCATCCATACACTGTATTGCAGCACACAGTGTCACAAAATAACATATACAATATACAAGATAGGTAAAGAATTACAACATAAATAAATAAATAGTAGTAACAATAAGTGTAAAAAATGTGCTACATATACATTTTCTGCTAGGAGCAGATTTGGGGGCAGTGGGGAGTTCATAGTCTAGACAGCCAGGAGGTAAAAGCTATTGCAATACTTGGCAGAACTGCTTTGGATAACCTTCTGCCAGATAGACGTAGGACAAACAGACCATGGAAGGAATGGGATCAGTCCTTCACATTTATGCAGGCTTTGCGGATGCAACCCTTTATAAAGTTGTCTTCAATAGAAGGCAGAGATGTCCTAAGGATCTTTTCAGCTGTGTACACTATCTATTGTAGGATGTTACAGTCAGAGACACTGCAATTCCCAAAACAGACAGTGATACAGCTGGTCAGAATATTTTTGATGGTGCTCTGTAGAAAGTGGTGAGAATGGTGGGAGGCAGCCTTGCATTCTTTAACCATTGATGGAAGTGCAGATGCTGCTGAACCTTCTGGGATATGGAGGTGGCGATAATTAACCAAGTAAGGTCAGCTGCCAGGTGCACACCAAGGAAATTGGTGCTTTTGACTAATTCTACCGCATACCCTTTGATATGCAGTGGGATGTGGACAGCATGGATCTTCTGGAAGTCAACAATCATCTCTTACATTTTGTCTACATTAAAAGACTGATTGTTGCACTTGCAGTCTTTGTATCTCAAATCTGTAAGCTGACTGATTCCCATTGCAGATGAGACACACCACTGTTATCCCTTGGGTGCCAGTCTTCAGCATGATGGTACTGAAGATGGTGTTTTCAACAGATTGTCTGGAATCTCATTGTTAGGAAGTCCAGGATCCAGTTTCATAAGGAAGTGTTTAATTTCCCTACGAGTATCTGAGGGATGAGGGTATTGAAAGATGAACTGAAGTCAATGAAAAACATTGCAGCATATGTGTCTCTTTTGTCCAGATGGGACAGGGCCAGATGAAGAGTGGATGATACGGCATCTTCAGTGGAATGTTTAGGGCAATAGGCAAACCGGAGAAGGTCATGTGTTATGTGGGAAGTCTGCCTTTCAAAATCCCAAGACTAGCCTCTATAGGGTGATAGTCATTGAGAGAAGTGACAGAGGACTTCTTCGGCAAAGTTATGGTGTGGTTTGAAGAAGCACTTAGGGACTTCTACCTGCCTCTAGTAAATGTTGAAGATATCTGTAAAGATATATGTTATCTGGTCTGTACAATCCCTGAGCACTCAGCCAGGTATGTTGGAAAAAACTACATGCTGATTTTCTGATGAAAATACACAATAATGTACTTAAGAGAATAGAAGCTAAAGGAAGGTCACATCAAATATTGATTTGATTTAGTTTTGTTCACTGCTTATAATAGTAATTTTCTCTTTATATTTAGCAAGTTTTTATTGTACTGTTATTGAAAGCAGCTTTGCGTTACAGATTTTTTTCATATTCCTAAGTTTTTTGTACAGTACTATATACAGTATACAAGTACATACAGTTGCCCAATGAGGATCTGGTTAGAGGATTATATATTCAAAGCACTCCTAGAAGGTGACATCTGATTGTGGACAAACACTTGACAGAGCCTGAGCTCTCCTCCAGACCTGGGAATCTTGAGATGATATTGCCACACATTATTTTGTTTTATATACACCATTGCACACTATTTTTGTTAAAGTCTCTTTTGTTAATTAAATGGAGTGAGCTGGCTGGTGCTCGATCATTTATTTTGGATCCTCTGTCATACCTCACTTGACCACTATATATATTGGTTATTGGTTATCCCTTACATTATCTGGGAGGCAAGGAATTTTTAGCAGTTTTGGGCATTTTATTTTGAAAATATAATTCACAGCACAAGTGGCCCCATAGCATATATGTCCATCCACTCCCATGAGCCCCCAAAGCTCAGGGTCTTTTTGGAGTGTGATAAGATCTGATTCTCAAATAGAAGAGTCTGCAAAAAATTCCAGGTGACAATGCTGCATTTATTCTAAGCTTAAAAAAAATAGTGAAATCATTAAATAAGTTAATTAACAATGAAATGGGGAACATACTTCATTTCAATAAAAATGAATAAAGTTGAGTCTGCTCTACTAGGAGCCAACATTTATATTTTAGTTTACAATTTTGCCATGTCTCTTTGTCACAGGTTGCCCAAAGTAGGTTTTCTTTGAGGAATGCACCCAGCATAAGAGGGCAGTAGAGCTACTGATGCTATATACCTTGACTGTCTCTATCCTCTAGACAACAGCATTGGATGTTTAAGAATACTTCATCTTGACTTGGCAAAAACTGGATGCCTAGAATTGTAAGCTAACAACAAACATTTCCAGTATGCCATTTATTAAAAAAAGTCAAGGGGAAAGGAAGCTTGTCATTTCACTAAAAATCCAACCAAGTGGATAAGCTGAAGTGCCCTATATACACCCCTGGTTTTCATAGAACACAGATGAAAACATGTCTGAAAAACAAGTAAGAATAAATACAAGCAATCAAATAAATAAACATGCATAGTGCCATTTACAGAATTACAAAGAAGTCCAATTTTGACTTGTAATCATGAAAAACTTAAGCAGTACTCAGAAATAAGAGCAGAGAACATTGTGCTTAAATACATGTAGTCTGATAAACGTTTACGTGGGGCTGCTGAAAATGGCAACAGCTTCCTCTAGTGGATATTTATTTCATCACACCACAATTATTTATTTTACTTTATTAATACAATAATCTAGGCACCATTTAACAAATGACGTTTACCTTTGTAAAATTTATAGGTTTATTACTGTAATGTGTACAGAGTACAGTTAAATTTGTACTTGTGTGTGTTAATCATGCAACACATCACCAGCCTCTGGCACCATAATTAATGAAATTAACTACTTTACCTTGAAACTCTTTAAATTGCTTACCTTAAATAACTACCTTTGTGTGAAACTTCTGTCTTCTTTACAGAAAAAAAATGAGAAAGCATTCGTCATACCTCAGCATCCTAACAAAAACCAGGTGAATGTCTCATAATTCCCACTAGGATGTAATATGTCTTATCTACTTTTAAAAATCACTGTATCACTTGATATCACTTATCAAAAGCATAAAAAGAAACAAATTAGATCATCAATTAATGGTGACAAAATGCAACTTAATTGTTAAAATGGCCTACCTTGGGTATGTGGTCATGATCTGGTTTAAAAGGAGAGGTTTTATTAAATGATAACAAATCAGTTTGCATCACTTATGTTCCCAGTCTTCATTATTATTAATTGAAAGGCTATACAAGTGCCTATATTTAGGCTTGGTCCTTCTTAAAAACAAAGTTCACAAGTGGTTCAAGATCTGTGGTAGTGTTAGAATTATCCTTGTAATGAGGAAAATGTGTAAATCAGAGCAATGCTCTAATCCTGTCCACTGAGAGAACACTGTTGAGCCAAGTTGATAAAGTAGTTTTGGTAGGTCTACTGTTTAATGACCTGCATTATCACTATTAGGCCACAGAATATTTAGGAAGAGCTCAGCCATTGATGCCACGTGTGTGCTGACCATACCGATTAATCAATAGTTTTGCCTTGTTTTCAAGGTCAATATTAACTAAAATACTATTTTAAACACTTTTATTTAAAACATATATACTGTTCATTCTCAAAAATAATTTAAATTAATTATTCAGTATTTCCAGTATTGTTACAGGTTTACGTGACATCTATTGGTGTCTACCTTATAATCTGTGCAAAACTGGGACAAAGCCCAGTGTGGAGTCTCTACAATCAGGGCAGAGCAATGTGAAGCAATGTCCAAAATATAAAAAATTAAGTAAATAGCAAACTGGCTCAACAATTTAACATATTGTTGAATTTTTATGGCAAACTCAACTTAGTCATCACATTCAACGTTTTTCAATATTCCATGATTTGCTTAATTCAATTTCTTTCTTAGAACAATGTCTGTTTTTGGAGTATGTCAAATTTTCTTTGTGTTTGGTGTCTCCAGCCTTATTTATTGTTGTTTGCTCAGACCCTTAGATTCAGCACGTTCTTGCAATACCTTTTCTCATGTGTATGCCAGTACTGCTTGAACTTTTTAGTTCTGCCATGGTGCTTGAAGGCTATGGCCTTGTAAAGTTACCCAGTGGTTAATTATTTGAATTGCGCAATTTAAAGGGTGTGTTAACTTGTACATCTCTCTATTTTGGAGTAGTTAGATTAGATTCAATTAGATTATATTAGATTAGATAAACTTAATCCATCCATCCATCCATTTTCCAACCCGCTGAATCCGAACACAGGGTCACGGGGGTCTGCTGGAGCCAATCCCAGCCAACACAGGGCACAAGGCAGGAACCAATCCCGGGCAGGGTGCCAACCCACCACAGTAAACTTAATCCTATCGGGAAATTAATAATTATCACCATTATCAGGAATCACATCAATTGCTTATCTACAGTATGATTTAGCACTTTGTCCATTAAACAAAAACTGGAAATGTATAAATATATGTGATTTTGCTCTTGGTGTTATCTTGGTGGTATTTGATCATAATTATTGATTAGCAAAAGAATTCATGCAAAACTGAGCTTACAGCAAAACACAGAGTTTCACAAATAAAAAACATTTGTAACCAGAAAAGTCTGTTACCTGCTTATGTCTGCTTATGATTCCAAGGATTAATAAAATAACAGTGGGAGGTCGAGCCTTTAGTTACAGGGCCCCTAAATTGTGGAATGGTCTTCCTGCTTCTATAAGAGATGCCCCCTCGGTCTCAGCCTTTAAATCTCGGCTGAAGACTCACTACTTCAGTTTAGCATATCCTGACTAGAGCTTCTGATTAACTGCACATACTGCATCTCTGTTGTTAGTCATTAACACTAAAACATAAGTAACATGATTGTTATAATTTGTTACTAACCCTCACCTATTCTGTTTCTGTTCTCAGTACTCAAATGTGGCAATTGGTGCCACGGCCGTCCTGCCAAGTTGTTGCCTGTCTATGGTAAAGTCATCCCTGATGGAGGATCACAGGAATTATGGGAAAAAGGGGTCCTTTCATCGGATTGGCTGGCCGAGCAACGTTTCAGCCGTGGAATGGCCAATTGGGGAGGCAGCTTGATGGATGAGGTCTCCAGGACTCTAAAAATATCCAAATCTTATTATGGGATATCATCTACAGTTAAATTCTGCTCTGTGCTTCTAAAATTTGTATTATTATGCTGTATTAAGGATTTGTTCTGTTCTGTGTATTGTATTGTATTGACCCCCTTCTTTTGACACCCACTGCACGCCCAACCTTCCTGGAAAGGGGTCTCTCTTTGAACTGCCTTTCCCAAGGTTTCTTCCATTTTTCCCTACAAGGTTTTTTTGGGAGTTTTTCCTTGTCTTCTCAGAGAGTCAAGGCTGGGGGGCTGTCAAGAGGCAGGGCCTGTTAAAGCCCATTGCGGCACTTCCTGTGTGATTTTGGGCTATACAAAAATAAACTGTATTGTATTGTATTGTTACCATTTATACTTGCATCTTATAATAATTCTTTGCATTTATATAGCGCTTTTCTCACTACTCAAAGAGCTCAGCAATTGCAGGTTAAGGGCCTTGCTCAAGGGCCCAACAGAGCAGAGTCCCTTTCTGGCATTTCGGGATTCAAACCGGCAACCTTCTGAATGCCGGTGCAGATCCCTAGCCTCAGAGCCACCACTCCACCTGAGCTGCAGCCTTTTTCAACATGTGCAGTAGCATAGGGAAATTGATTCTGGTAAGCAAGCACAGGGATGTTTATTCTGGTGCACAACATGTAAAGCGCTATGCAGACAGAGAACATTTACCTGCAAACACTTCTCTGATCCTATCTTGTATCATCTCACAAAGTTGAGAAAGAAAATGCAAATATTGCAAAATGCCACCTGAAATGAGCAATTGTCAGGCAGAGGGCAGGCAATGGATGAGACACATGAAAGTACATGGAACTGCATGGAAAGAGAGTTCAAAGATTGGGAGGTGACAGCAACATTATATAGTGAAACTTTAGTTTTCCTTCCACTAGTGCTGGACATAGTAAAGGAGGAGGTGCACATTTGTATGGGGCCCACAAACCATCCTGGAAACCTTCCTCAACCGAAATACCCAACCCTCAGAAGCCATGATGTATTGCAACTCAGCATCCTTACCTCAGGGAAACCATCTTCTGCAAATGACCACCTCAAATCCCCAAGTGCACCCTTCTGAAACTATCTTCCACACCAAAAAATCAGACCTCCCTGAGAAAATATCCACCACAAACAACCACTACCCATCTGTAAACAGTCCCCTGCAATCATAAAGGCACTCCCTACCCAGAAACCATCATATGCAACATAACACTTTCAGCCCTTTATCAAAGTCAACCCCAAACCTACCACCCTGGAAACTATCCTCCACAACCGATAAATACCACCCAAATAGAAATTCATTCTCCACAATCAGCCACCCACACAATTTAACATAGTTGGAAGTAGGGGATTAAGAGATGGTGCCATAACAAGCATGTACCTCCCAGTTCAAATTCTCACTCTGTCACTGGCTTCTACATAATAATAAAAGACCAGCTGGTCACTCAGAACTGGGTGTGTGTGTGTTACATGAGTTCAGTCTTGGAGAGGTCCTCACCTGGCTGAAAGTTTTTGCTGCAGCCATTATCACAATCAGTGAGTCATTTTCTAATGAACATGGCTTAATTGGCTCATCATTTTTCTTCGCTTATTTTGCCTTTAGAAAAATGCAATTGTGTGAAAATTATATTTATAACACAGATCTACAAAAAAATATTTTTGCTTCAGAGCAGCTCTTTATTAAGTTTTTTATACTGATTTCATATATGAAATCTGAATTAAGCTAGCACGTCAGGTTTTTGAAATACACATCATTGACATTATGACACTTTTTAATATCAGTATAATATATAAACACGATATCTGAAGTTTGATCTGTGTCCCACCAAAATTGTTTTGATGTGTTTATTCTGAAAACAAACCAGAAGACGATACCAGAGACACCTTAAAGTATATTTATGTCAATTTACCTCAATATAAATGTGAGGTCAGCGTGCCTAAAAATGTTGGAGGCACTTGCTTTTCTGTTTGTACTGCACATCCGCCTCTCTTTGCAAGAACCAACAGTAGTCACCCATCATGCTCTGAGTGAATTTTCCCTGATATCAGTTTTCCATCACCTTTATATCTTGATGAAATCTTTCCCTATACTCATCTCTGACATCACCCAGATTTGGTGGAAAAAAGTCAAAATGAGAATGTAAAAAATGCATCTTCAGTGACATTCTGGCTCCCATAAGCTGATACGCTTTCAGCAGGTTCTCCACAAGCTCAGCATTATTCTCTGCTCTGTGAGTGCCAAGAAAATTCTGGAAAACCTGCTTGAATGCTTCCAATGCTGCTGATTCAGTGGGCTTCAGTTTCCTTTTGAACTCATTGTCAAGCTTTTCATGGATTTCAGGAGCAACAAAAACATCTTCCTTAATTTTGGCTTCACTTTTCTTGAGACCAAACTTATTTCTTAAACGCTGAAAAGCATTGCCGTTTCTATCCATCACCTTGACAAATTTTTCAAAGTAATGGTGAATGTTTAACAGTAAAACCTCTACCTACTGCACCGTCATGTCTGAGTTGTGTCATTATGCTTTAGAGTCATATAAGACCTGGTAATCAGTAACATATTTCTTTTCTGCTAATTAAAAATTAGTTATTCATCCATCCATCATTCAACCCGCTGTATCCTAACTACAGGGTCACGGGGGTCTGCTGGAGCCAATCCCAGCCAACACAGGGCGCAAGGCAGGAAACAAACCCAGGGCAGGGGCACCAGCCCACCGCAGAAAAATTAGTTATTTTTAAATAAAATTAATAATGACAAGGTAAACAACTCACAGCTGTTAGTAACGTTTGGCAAATTCTTTTATCTCAATGGCATCCCTAGTGGAATTACCGGTTTTTAACAAAATGGTTATCCGCCTTTACTGTCCTGTCACCCTAGTTGTCCAAGACTTGGAACATCTTAACTAAAAACTAGGGATGTGCTGGACAAAAACGTTTTTTCAGATTTGGAGTCAGCAAGTGAAACCTGTAAAAGTAAAGGTGAAAGACTCCCAGTAGCAAAATGCTTGTTGACCAATGTAATAGATTTAAAAGCATTTGTATGTTTGACATAGATTTAACTTCTTAAGTTTCTTTTGTTATTTTCTTACTAATTCCTTGTTTTTTTTTCTGAGGAGATTGCTGCCTTGATTGTATCCTAATAATGCAATTTAGCAAAGAGTAGAGCAGAGAGAGGAAGAAAATGACACTGAATGTCAATAGCAACAAATAACAGTCTAAATATCCAGAACACTTTAACAACCCAGACTGTAATCTTGGATATGATCACCTTTAAAATCAAGATAAAAAACATAAAATTATTCGCATATCACATTAATATCTGTGAAATAAAAAAAAAAACAAAACAAAAAAAAAACAAGTAAACTCAGTTTTAAATTTTTGGATTTACACTGCTGCAGAAAGAAAACAGAAACTTGGAAAGGAAATTACTGCTTGCTCAGTTAAGGTAGGAATCCAATTAAAAGCACAGGTTTCCAGGGACAAATAACTTGAAGGTACAGGGGACCCCACCAGGACTGAACCTGAGAGCTATTGCAACATGATCTTACACCTGGTGCCACTAGAAAAGTCTCTGACCCCCTGTAACTTAAAGCTGGATTAGCAAATTTGAGATTGTTATGTTGCATCATTTCTGTAGGGAGTTTTTTTTTTCCTATGGCTTAACACCTTAGTTGTGAGACTACATAAAGAAAACAAGAGTATCAAATAAATCAACTTGACAAAGTAGTTTTTTTTTTTTTTTTAAGTATACAGTATATTAGTTGGTTGACAAAAAAAAGTAGAAGGATTGACAAATTAGGACAAACCTGTGCTTAACACCCCCTACTTTTTATGAAGCTATGATTTCATTTTAGACGCATTTTCCTGAATGTACAATATTCAATTTTTTCCAGCATACCTTTAAAGGCCGCCTCAAAGCGATTATATA
>JANRMT010062791.1:158209980-158225793 GCA_026402145.1 Polypterus bichir lapradei | reverse complement strand
TCTATCTATCTATCTATCTATCTATCTATCTATCTATCTATCTATCTATCTATCTATCTATCTATCTACAAATTGGTCATTTAAAAATATTTTACATAAAACCTTCTTTGATTTCATTCATCCAGGAACCACCGCTGCAGTAGTACAGTATTTAGCACAATACACACAAAGTTGTTTTCTTACCAAGAACAGTGAGTTTCGTACCAGTCCCAAAGTAAGCTGGGTTGTAGCCCACACCGTTCAAGGTTAAGAGGCAAACATCCTTTCTTCTAATGCTAAAAGCCTTTAATATAAGGACGTACTGAAACACCCTATAAATTGCGTTACGGAACGTGCATATTTTGTTTATGATTTCAAAAATGCATTTTTTTAATACTTAATTATATATTTACGGTCCAATGCAGCTGAATTACAGTAATTTTTACCTGTTCGTCTAGATACAATTCTAAAAAGTAACATGCAGGCTGAAGTTGCCAATAATCAGGAACGTATTGCTAATTGCGAAAGATTGCAAATATCTTGACACTGATTGTTTTGGAAAATAAATAAATAAATAAAAGCATACCTAAAACTGTAAGCTTTGTGCCATCTCCAAACACAGCAGGGTAGTTGCTCACAACGATACTCAGCAACAGCAAAATCACGATTGACCCTCGAGTACTATACCCATATATTGTGCACTTCAAATAAAAGTTTGTCTACTGAACTTCTAATTTTAACTACTGTAGTTTTTTATTTGTTGAAAATTCAGGGGTATATGGAATAAGTAGTAGCAAAATGCATATCTTACCAAGAATCGTTAGCTTAGTTCCTTCTCCAAAATATAATTCAGAAATACCAGAGCACAATAACAAATCACTTTGATAAAACTAAAGAATGGGCTACTTTAATATTGTAGTACAAGTCGTCATTAATGAGTAAGTCTCTTTCTTTCTTTCTTTCTTTCTTTCTTTCTTTCTTTCTTTCTTTCTTTCTTTCTTTCTTTCTTTCAAATATAAGTGTATTCAATGCAGTCATTATTTTAAACGTAATGGTATATAAGGGGTGTTGAATAAGAAAACAATACAATGCAATTATATTAACAGTTCTTCTTTAACCTCATTAATTTAATAACCGTTTCAAACACAGAAAAGAAAAAAAAACACATTAAGACAGGTTTCGTTTACCACTGATTTACCTAATGCTGTAAGTTTTGTGCCGTTTCCAAAAAACGCCGCTGTCGCTGTTCACACAGATAAAGCTCTGTATTAAAAGCAACTAAAAACAATTTCCTTCCTTTTCGAGTTCGGCATCTTTTTAATTTTAAGAAACGAAGATGTTGTTAATCCTGTGCTATCCCTTAAGAAATCTATTTTGGAACAGTAAAAATATCCTCAGTTTCAGGTTATCCCTTTGTCCGCCATTCGTCTATTTTAAAAACACGCTCTGTTCATAACAGGGAGCTGCGAAAAGATACGCATTTTACGCACCATAAATACCTTTCAAATGTACAGTTCATGTTCTTCAAGTTAGATAACTTGATTTTTGTTACTACATTAAATGATAATAGATTGATAAAAGGATTTATTTCAATTATGCTATCTGGAAAACAAATCTTCTATGACGTCACACATTTCGTTTTCTTCTTCTTCTTAATGTATAACTATATATAAACCACTAAATTGCAACTTGTATAAATTTTGCTCAATTGGAATAGCTTTCACTTAATGGAAAGTAAAAATATTTTATCTGAATTAGAGCAATACATGAGATAAATGATAAATATGCTTTTTCATAACGTTAATATATACCAAGTAAAAATTCAGAACACTTACCAAGAACAGTTAGTTTAGTGCCTTCCCCAAAGTAATAGACAGTGTTTGCACAGTGTTCAATGAATAGCAAAAATGTAAGGATTTCGCTATTTACTTAAGGTTTCAGTTTTTAAGTGAAAAATTAAAAATAATCCAGCCTTTATCAATGAACAATTTCTTACCTAAAACGGTCAGCTTTGTCCCATTACCAAAGTAAGCTTCATATGATGCACAGCATTTAAATTCAATGACAATAAAAACATGCAATAGACACAATTATCTAAGTATTGTTCGTAGTTCAATATAAATGATGTAATAGATTAACCAAATAAGGATAAGTAAGAATAAATGAAAATGTATTTTAAACAACTGTACTAATCATATTGAATTTTTTGTGTAGTATACAATATTTTCCGTATGAGAATGCTTGATATGTATTCAAAGCTTGAGAAAGAACATTAAAGTTAATACTCCAAATCACAACTAAATAAAAGTTTATACTTACCAAGAACAGTTAATTTAGTTCCAACACCAAAAGTATAAGCATAACCAGCACAATGAGAAATGCATTATTCCAAAACAATAGAGAATATTTCATGACCCATAATCAACTTCTTCTCTCATTGCTTATTATAAAATAATAGCATAACGTTCTCAGTCTCAGTTAGTACAATTCGGGATTACTAGGATCTATGTGGGGCTATCCCAAAAATCACTGGGCACAAGGAAGAAAAGAGACTTGCATAGCCTGCCCATCCATTGCAGATATGCACTTACATATTCACATTAACATGTAAATTGATTAAAATGATTTTATATCCTATAACAAGGTCTTTCTCTTTTCCGTCATAAGTGATCAAAGCAATGCTCAATAAATACAAAAATATTTGAACTTACCTAAAACAATAAGTTTTGTTCCATTTCCAAAGTAAGCAATACTACCAGTATCACACTGTTGAATGTGCTGACAGTAAGATATTAATATACATCATGCTGCTGGTTTAAATATTGAACAATTTTTAAATACAGATTTTGTTTTAATCTGCTCCTTGAGCTTTGGCTGTTTATTACAGTAAAATTAAATTTGTTAACATAAACATGTTGCAAGTAATGACTAGTACATTATTTTAAAATGTATTAAAAAAATGTAATAAATTTCCAAAAAATAATTTAAAAGAAATCAAGTCAATCATTCAAGGTAAAATTAGGAATCCATGCAGGAAAATAATAATCCATTTTAAAAATACTATGTCTTTAACAAAAAAAAAAACAAACAAAAAAAAAAGCTACAATTCTTCTTCCATTAAAGTTTTTGTACAGCCTGTCAATGTAAATGTATCACTGTGGCTCCCTGTCCCCACGGCGTTAGAATATAATACAAAAACCAGACATCTCACAGACGTCTTACATCACTGCTTATAGAACAATCAACTCTGAAAATGTATATTTATACTGGAGGTGACATATAGCAGGAAACACACACAAAGGCATTTGCTGTAATCCCAGCCCACAGGAAGGAAATGACACCTCACTTACTTGCTATTAACAGTACATGTCTGTTTTTTATCCTCAAAAACTAAATGATTTGTCTGCTTTTGACACAATTAATGTAACAAGTGCATTAGAAAAGCAGAACTACCTCAGTGATACATCTAATAAAAGCAGTTTTTGTTAGACTGTCAGCTTAATTCAAAGCTACCTGCAGTACATCATTTGAGATATAATTTGTTTAATATCTTCTGTTCTTCCAATTAGAGCACTGGCAGGTGAAGTGACTAGCTGAAGGTCACACAGTGTCGGTACTAGAACTAGAAATCACATCTATCTATCTATCTATCTATCTATCTATCTATCTATCTATCTATCTATCTATCTATCTATCTATCTATCTATCTATCTATCTATCTATCAGTATAATTTAAATATGTAATAATGGATGGTTTTAGCTCATTATTATTATTCTTATTCACATAATATTAAATAACATAACATATTGAGCCAAGCAGTGTTTCTTTGAAACTTCTTAGAACTGTGTTTCCTAGTGTTGTGATTTGAGATATAACTTGATAAATAATTTATATATCTTTATTTGTAATTTAGGCAAAGCAATGTAATTTAGTGTTTATTTTTTGAATTTTTTTTGGGTCTCTTTGAATTTTATGACAGAGTTCGGGGAGGATGAGTATTTCTCTGCTAAAATCTTTCACCACCCGCAAGAAAGCCAGGTTACGTTAACATATGGTTTGGGGGCAGGTGTTAAGATGTTCTACTTTCCCCATTGGTCTGAAGTATGGCTGTTTGGAATTGGCTTGGATCAGAAGCTTTTAAGTACCATGATGTCCTATTGGCCCTAGGGGTTGGACAGAACATCTCTAAATGTACTTGCTTAACCTCACAATCTCTCTCTTACTAACATCTGAAAGAAGCATCTCTTACTAATCTCTGATGATGAAGACAACTCAATGAATCCCAATGACAACCCAATCCCAGTCAACACAGGGTGCAAGGCAGGAAACAAACCCCAGGCAGGGCGCCAGCCCACCACAGGGGGAGAAGTTATTTAGAATAATACCTTATAAACAGTGGTAAGTCTTTGGGATTAGGCATACTGACAAGGCTACATCTTAATAATACAAAGGGGAAAGTAAAGCAATATATTACTGTACCAAGACAAAACACTTTCTGTCATTCTGTTGGTAAAGTATGAAAAATTGTTGAATGTGACCTTCGGACATACCAGACTGTTTGGAGGCAGAAGTAGAGAGAAGTATGTTGGGTAAGCTCCTGGCTGTCTTGGACAATGTCTCACACCATTTGCCTGGTCAACCTGTAGAGTACCTAGAGAAAAAGGCCTGATTACTGTCATCATTCTGTAGGCAGTGCTACTGGAAATCATGGGGCTCATGGAGAGGAGACAAAGATGGTTGAGGAAAAATGTTGGAGCACTTGTTAAAGTACTAATAAAATTTTTACTCCAAAGAGAACATGTTGTCAAGTCAGTACTAAATGTTGTGAAAAGCCTGTAAATAACAGAAGAATTAAAATTAATGTTCAGTAATTATATACAGTACAGTTTCTAAAGTCAGTAAAAACACCTGGAAGTGACAGAATTGCCAAACAATTAATCCAGTACCATAAAAGCACTTCATTTGTGCCTCTTTCTGAACTTTTCTTTCAATGTTTTCAAAGATGTGGCTGAACCATCCTATACATAAACAATGCCGAAGGAAGTGATTGTCCAGTGTTTTCCAAGTTGTTCAAAAGTGTCATACTAGTCAGAGTTGAGAAAATAGTTGAACAACTCTATCATGAGTCATAGCATTACATTAGAACTGATTCAATATTTTTTGCAAAACCTTTAGGAAAAAATTATAGAGAACAACAAAAGATGCACTCCATTGCATTTATTGATCTCACTTAGGCCTTTGTGTAGTTTACCAAGAGCTGCCTAAATGAATATGCTTTTCTCCAAACCTGTTTAGGACCAACTCATCCCTTTCTGAGGACATCACGAGGAATGGTCTAGTATGATGACAGTACTTCAGATGCTTTTAAGATCTACAGGGTCTTCCAATGTTGTCTATGTGTGCCCACCTGATTTGGGATCTTTTGTTTTGACATATGCATTTGGGTTATGGACTTGAAGGCATTCCTCTCCACACAAGGTCTGACAGATGACTGTTTGGTCTTTCCAATGTGAGAGCTATTGTTAGAGTTTGTGCAACTCTAATCAGGAACTTGCTGTAAAATACCTCCAGATATCATTGGACAGGATCTCTTAGTCCTGCAAAAGCTTGGCAGGAGAAGTGGAGGCAGAAGGATTAAGAGAGAGAGAGAAAAAGAAGAGGAAGAAGAGAACTGTGTTTTGGTGCAGTGTTTGTACTGTGTTAATGTTGGAGAGACACAATAAAAGTGTTTCCCAATAGAAATAAAATGTATGCTATGCTGGAATTCGTGTCTCTGCCTGTTTGTGTCGGGGTTGTGGCGGCTGGAGTGCCCTGGTGGTCCACACACCGTAATTATTTCCACCTCTGCCAACAACTAGGATTTCTTTTTTTCTTAGTTTTTTTTTTCTTTTTAAGTGGCAGACAGAAAACCTTTAGCATTTTATATGTATATATATATATAGATAGATAATTTTCATACTGATGTAGCTTAGGAGACATAGCTACAGCAAGTTAAAATTAAAGTTCAACACAGAAACAAGGCAGCAACTCTAGTTTCTGAATGCAGGCTTCTTGCAGCAATACCTCATATTCTTGTGTATGTCTCGTTTATAACAAGATGACTCTACACTTAAATGGTGTAACCAAATAAGGTTGCATTGCAGAGTTATTCATCTATACTAATAAAAGGCAAAGCCCTTCACTGACTGACTGACTGACTGACTGACTGACTGACTGACTGACTCACTCACTCACTCACTCACTCACTCACTCACTCACTCATCACTAATTCTCCAACTTCCCGTGTAGGTAGAAGGCTGAAATTTGGCAGGCTCATTCCTTACAGCTTACATACAAAAGTTAAGCAGGTTTCATTTCGAAATTTTATGCGTAACGGTCATAACGGTTGACAACATCCGCCATGTTAAACTTTCTTATTTATGGCCCCATCTTCACGAAATTTGGTAGGCGGCTTCCCTGCGCTAACTGAAACCGATGTACGTACTTATTTCGGTGGTATGATGCCACTGTCGGCTGCCATATTGAACTTTCCAATGTTCTTTGTTACTTATGCGCCGATCTTCATGAAATTTGGTACGCAGGTTCCCAACGCTAACTGAATCCTACTTACTTACATATATACGTCCATAGCTTGCAGCTCGGTCACCGTGTGAGGCAGCGTTGGGTGCCCCATCCCAATGCCTCCCATGTTGTTGTCTGCCTGCCTATATAAGGCTGTCCGTCGCTCAGGTCTCTTCATTCCCTTCCTTGCTTCGCCGCTGAATTCACGTCTCCCTGCTCATAACTGCAGCCTTTTTATTTAATCCACGGCTTCTCCGCTGTTTTATTGTTCGTTTATTATGATTATAGTTATACTGTAGGTATTTTAGACTTACTTTACATTGTTCAGGTGCCCATTTCCTTTATCATTCCAACCGTACCCCTATTAACATGTCTATCGAGGTGATCACCACCAATCAAAGAACTGTCACTTACCGAGTGGTTTCCATGCCTGGAGATGCCGCCTGCCTTTTCCATTCTCTGTGTTACATATTGCACGGCCATATCAGGCTCACTCCTGATGTCCGGAGGAACATTGTGTCTTATGTATTGAATGACTGGGACAGGTTCAAGGTGTGGACTGATGACGGTACAGGAGATAATTATACTACACAGGAGCACCATAAGAGTGAAATACTTAAGCCCTTCACCTATGGTTCTGCATGTGAGTTGATGGCTGCCGCTGAATTGTTTGGCTGTCGCTTTCAAGTATACCGAAATGGCCAAATATTTTACACCTTTGGAGAACCGGCAATGCCTCTTAAACATCTTAGATTCACAGGAGACGATTTGAGTAGTGGACACTTTGATGTTTATGAATGTTTAAACTCTCAAAAGCTGGATGTGAAATTATCAATGAAACCGGTTGTATGCTTACAACGCTTGACAGATGCCGAATATAACTTCAACACAACAAGTCCTGCAAATACTGTTGTAATTGAAACAAACCATGAAACTCAAACCGATTATGACAGCAGCAATCCAAGCTGTGAGATTTGAAACAAGATTACTGTTCACATGGCCAACTGTACGTTGCATGCTTAAAAGTAAGCTCAGTGCACAGCTTGGTCATGTTACAACCGGAGGGCCGAACTCACAATGTGGTATACAAAGAGATCCTTACCAAATAATTATTGGTATATTTTCCCTCACTTTAAAAAGGTTTACTTTTCTTCTTAATAAAAATTTTTAGGCAGTACTTCGCCGCTGCGAAGCGCGGGTATTTTGCTAGTAATATAATAAAATCAACAAAGCTTTTACAATGTGGATGGGTAAACTCTGTAGTGCTGAAGTGTGTATGCTTTAGCTGCTTGCTTGCCTTTGTCTTGCATGTGCATTTTAAAGAATGTGAGTTTGAAATGAGCAATTTTTAAGTGAAGTATTTTATTTCCAGCACCCATAAGAAAATTTTACTGCTCAAAGGTTGATCTTTGATGGTTCATGAGACTTAAAACAGATTCTCATGTTTTTTTTTTATTTAAGAATCCACTTTGTCACAGATGTTTCTCCTAAAGTTCCTTAGGGGAAAAAGATTTAGACAAAAAGGACACATGGAATACAACTGAGGTAAAAGGACTCAGAATTGAGAATTTAGTTTGAAAAACATGGTGTATTTTGTGAGATGTATTTCTAATCTTGTTTAAATCTCTGTGAAGGCTTCATATTTTTTACATATCATTGGACTAATAATTTTATCCAAGGTGGCTTACAACTGTTTGAGATAATCGGTTATATTTCTTTTGGTTTTTCTAACTGGGGCACAGGCAAATGTGGCCACATGGTCACACAGTGGTGTCAGTAGTGGAATTTAAGCCCATAACCTCAGAGTTTGAGTCCAAAGTCTTAACCACTGTGCCACACTGCATTCTTCTAGAATGAGTATGACCTATTTGGTGAAAAGCAAAAAAATCTGGGCAACTAATAATATTATTCAGAAGCAAGGACTACAGTTTTTAATCATAATAAAGTATTTCATTACCACAAACAACTATCCATACATTACACCATATATTACTGAGCACATAATCCAAATACTTTGAAAAGTAAAAAATAATGTCAAGGCACTACTTGGAAAATCCAAGCCCATTTTACGACTTTGCTGAGATCTCCCTGAGATCTAGATGTTTCTCAGCAGAAACATCTAAGAAGCATGATACAAACTAAAAAGTCTTAAGTTTTTTTTCTCATCTCATTGTTGTCTAGGAGAAACCAACAAGATATTAAGTAGCTTTGTTTTTTGATTCTATTATTCTTATGGGTATTATGCTATATATTCTAACTTGTTTTAAGATTCTGTATTATTTTAAAATTTGTATGCTTGTATTGTATTATATAATTGTGATGATCCACGTAAAGAGATCTTGAGCTTATGATAAGATCCATCCATTATCCAACCCGCTGTATCCTAACACAGTGTCACGGGGGTCTGCTGGAGCCAATCCCAGCCAACAAGGCAGCAAGGCAGGAAACAAACCACAGACAGGGCGCCAGCCTACCGCAGATGATAAGATATTATATAAATAAGACTTCTTTTTGATCTTCTTCTTAATAATAATAATAATCAAAATAATGGATTAAAGCCTCAGAATACAGACAGTCTTGGGCTTCCAGATTGGACATTGATGTTATTGCCCTTAGAGTATGTTGACCCAATGATTATCCATGAGCACAAACCCTCACTCACTAGTGGCTGACTGTGTCTGAGAGCCCTGGAGATTGATACAGCAGACTCCTTTACATGGACAAGAAGAATGAGAAGGCTGTAACTGTGAAGTCTAAAAGTGTTCAAGCACCAATTAAAGTAAGCCACAAAGGATCACAAAATTCCAGTGCTGCACTCCCATACAGCATGTATAACAGCATGTATAAATATGTTGGATCAAACCTATTCTAAAACTGTTATATACCTTTTAAAGACTGTCTTTAATGACAGTTTTAAAATTATTATCAGAAAAATGTGGTAATGGCATGCTATGTTACAGTGCACATCTGGGTTGCATTCTTCTGTAGTTTTGTGGAAACTCTCGAAAGCAGGCATCGTATTTGAAAGTGTAAAATCGTTAGGAAACCACATTTATTTTTGAACGTTAACTAAAAAAACAATATATAGAAATTTGCAGAGTTGGCAGCAGGAGGCAGTCTTAGATCATTTTAGTTACTTTACAATGCAATGTTATTTACAGCTAACTTTTTTTTTTATTCTTTATAACAGTTTACTAAACACTGACTCAAAGTAATCTAAATAAAAGGCCTGTCAATATATCACATCACATCATTTTTTATCTAATAGTGCTGTTTTCCCACAGGACTTTTTCTCAAAATGTTCTGAAATAGATGACTAAATTAAGACTCATTCTAAATGATACATCTGTACATTCATTACAAAAGAAAGGTGTTCAGACTCACAATATCTTCTAGACTGGGATGCCAATCTAGCCTAAATGCATCAGGAGAACAAACACAAGAAGGAACAAGGTTTTAAACTAATACAAAATCTCTACAAAAGGACAAAAAAAAAGAGGTGTGGCATTTGTACATTTCCCCATGTCTTGTTAGCCTTTGGGTAATCCAGAATCCGCAAAGATGCACAAGTTTGGTTTATTGGTGACTCCAAGTTGGCCCATTATGGACGACTGCCCATGTGCATCTGTGTGCCTTGCTATAGACTATCAGACAGTTTAGGGTGTAACCTGCTGCCTAATGTTTCTTGCAATCATGCCCCAAAACTGAGTTAAACCTGTTAGAAAATGAATAAATGAATGAATGAAAATCATCACACAACCAATGACAACTGATCAATGGTTGAATCTGGCATCTCCAATTAATAAAATGACCTGACTCTTCAGAAGCATTGCCTTTTTGTTCTTCTTGCAAAATGTTCAACTGGTCAGTTTTAGGAGACAGTTCTCTGAAGGCATTAGACAATATTTCTAGGTAGACTATGCTTCAATGACATTTTTTATTAAAGATTACTGTAGCTGCAATTTCCCAAAATTACCAAAGTTCAGCAGCTTCAACTCCAAAAAATGGGATTCGACAAAAGCCTGATGTGCAGAAAGACAAAATGTCTTCAGTTTTACAAGTTTAGTTAAGTTTCAATGTAAAACAGTTCACACAAAAAAGAAAATTAAAATAGCAAAAAAAAAAAAAAAGAAAATTAATTTTAAGAAAAGTTCAGTTCAAAGCTTAAATCTTGTTACATCTCATATAGTTACTATTTACATAACATTTCTGAACCATTTCAAAATGGTCAGAAAACTATATGCTTATACCATTTCTGACTTGAAAATGGGTCTTTCAAGTTCCCTCTTTAATGGGACCTGTTCTTACCACAACTAAGCTTATTATCACACTGTTTCTCAGTTATAGTAAGAAGGTTCTATCTCTTACTAACTTATAGGGGGAAAAGACTATACCATAAGTTATGACTATGAAAGAAATTTATATTCTACTAGCAGATTACCCAGTGGCATCGCTCACTGAGTGGAAGGGAAAAATTTGTGACTCTAATAAGGCAACGGCATTAATGACCCAATTTTATGATAGATTTGCCCAATCATTTTAAATGTTGGGATAAACCCAGACTCCTCGGTAGCAGGCATGGTGCCAAACGATGTCATCTGAAAACACGAATTGTATTTTCTAATGTTCTGTAGAAAATGAGTTGAATGTGGATTTGCGCCAGAAAGAAGAGACAGCAGCGGTTCAGGTGGATGGCTTAAAGGTGTTAATTTCACGTTGCCGTCTGAACAACACATCCCACGTGATTCAAAAATAACCCTCTGTGCTTGGCATTACTCACACGTGATGTCCATTTCTCCTATTATAACTTTTGGATGTAGGCAATAATCTTTTTCAATGTTATAATTGAATCCCTCCATATACAGACCCTGATGCCTGTGTGACGTGGTAGCCTGTGAATACCGCATCTGTCGAATTCGATTCTGTTCAGCACGTTGTTCTTAAGCAAATATTAGTAGGAGTTTAACTCAAAACTTTAACTTTCTAAGATTGGCTCTTACATTTCCGGCCCCTAATTGGCTATGCAGGAGCGGAGACAATTACTATACTTTACTTCAATATGAGCCAATTACTTTTATATTAACTATTCTTTTCAAATCACTAGCAATAACACTGCCAGCAAACATTTTAAAAATTTCATATTTCAAACATTGGCTGTTTCTTGAAGCAGGCACAGTTTATTCACAGGTCTGTCCAGTGTGCTGGTTTTGGTTTGCACACAAACTCTTCTGACTGCACCTTTAGCATCTGGCATTGTCTTGATGACTCGACCCATTACCCAGGAATTGCGAGGTGTAGCTTTATCTACAATTAAAACAACATCCCATGGTTCAAAATTTCTTCTTGGTGCAAGCCATTTTTGACGTTCTTGAAGTATTGGCAAAAACTCTTTTGTCCATCTTTTCCAAAACAAATCAGCCATGTATTGAATTTGTTTCCAGTGTCTTCTTGGGTGTGGTTCATTTTCTGAAACGAGTTCAGGTGGCATTTCAGGTTTTGTCTTCAGTAATAACAAGTGATTGGGTGTGAGTGGTTCCAAATCATTTGGGTCATCTGATGTCTTTGTAAGAGGTCTGTTATTAAGTATTGATTCCACTTTACACATCATTGTAGAAAGGTTTTCATCATCGAGTGTTTGTTGGTTTAGTGTTGAATTTAAAATCTTTCTTATGCTTCTGATTTGTCTTTCCCACACTCCACCTTGATGAGAGGCTGATGGTGGATTGAAAATCCATTTGATTTGTTCTTGTATCATAGCGTTGCTGATTTTTTTGCATTCCAAGTTTTTAGTAGCTTCTCGTAGCTCTTTCTGCTCCAACAAAATTAGTTCCATTGCCTGAGCGCATGATTTTAACTTGTCCTCTTCTACCCGGAAATCAGAGCATGGCTTGGATACAAGAATCAGTGTCTAATTATCACTTCCGGTTTGAGTGAATGCTGGCGGGACTGGTCGCCGCTGCTCGCCGGTAACTAGAATATTGATTTACCTCCGCTTCGATTGAAACTTACCAGTTTATTTTCTGGACGTCTGAGCTGCCTGCGGCCTCCTCGCCTACAATGTGGACTGGTAGGATATTTGCTTGGTTAATGTTTGTTTGGAGTCTTCTGTCGCTCGTTATCCAACCTGCGACTGGCCTCCTCCAGTACCCAGCTGCTGAGCTGCTTCGTCTGCGTCTTCTCCAGTCTGTGCCTCTGCTGTCGGTGCTATATTTTGACCCGGACGTCATACTTCTCCCTCGTCGGAGATACATCCATCGTGGGTCCCGCCGGGGATTCCGAACGGACCCCTCGAAAGGAATTAACTCTTTTTGGTCTGATTTTCGGCACCCTCCACATAACACAGATAGGAACACTGACCATAGCGTGTTGGCCAGCTTAGCTCAGTCGACTAACACCACTGTCAAATGCGACAGCAACATTGTCAGCTTTGGTCTATTGAACATCCGCTCACTTACGAGCAAGGGACATCTCATTCAGGATCTCCTTATTGACCGTAAGTTTGACTTTCTCTGTTTAACTGAGACTTGGCAGCAACCTCAAGACTTTTCACAACTTAATGAATGCACCCCCCCGGGGTTTGTTTAGACTTGTCAACCCCGTGCATCTGGCCGTGGAGGAGGTGTCGCGATAATTTACTGCGAGAAGTGGAAAGTCCTGCCGTTGCCTGCTCCTGCTGTTAGCTCTTTTGAATCGACTGTGTGTCAACTGTCTGGGCCAGTTCCAACCATCATTGCAACTGTCTACCGTCCTCCTAAGTCTAACAACAATTTTTTGAACGATCTTGCTACCTTCCTTACCAATCTATCTGTAATTACTCCAAATATAATTCTGCTGGGGGATTTTAATATACATCTGGACAAAATCAATATCCCTTTCACTAGAGACTTTTTATCTTGCCTGGAGAGTTTTGGATACCAGCAGCACACTGATATTCCTACCCATTGTAAAGGACATATCTTGGACCTGATTTGCTGCTCTGGTGTTGTTCCTTTTGATCTTACAGCAGATGAACTCACTATAACCGACCACTTTCTCCTCTCATTCAAGGCTAAACTTACCTTTTCTGTTTCTAAGCTTCCACGTCTCATAGCTTTTCGTAACATTAAGAATATTAACTTGAATTTGCTGTCTTCTAGAATTGATTCGCAAATGGACTTTTATAATTTATCCACTCCCATAGAACTGGTCTCATATTATGACACTTGTCTTAATGGTATTCTTAATTCTCTGGCTCCGCTAAAAACCAGATCTGTTTCTTTTTCCTTTTCTGCCCCCTGGTTTACGCCTGAACTTCGGCTTCTGAAAACTAAAGGCAGGCAACTTGAAAGGTTGTTTAAAAAAACCAGACTCTTTGTCCACAAAGAGATGTATAAGAATCATCTACTCTATTACAAGGATTGTATAGCTCAAACCATATCTAATTATTACACTCAGTTAATTACTTGTAATACAGGTAACACCAAGTCTTTGTTTTCTTTACTTAATAATTTTACACAACCTCCTGACTCTTTACCATCTCACCTTTACTCAACTGCCTTCTGTAATTCTCTTATGTCTTTTTTCAATGAGAAAATCCAAAAGATACATCAGCACCTTGGTCCTGATCCTTTCTGTATTTCTTCTGAACTACACTCACCTATTCACTCTTTCTCTTCTTTTCAGCTTCCCACTTCCTCTGAAATTTCAGATCTCATCTGCAAATCCAAGTAATCTACTTGTCAGCTGGACCCCCTGCCTACAGTTTTGGTTAAAGCCTGCCTCCCCTCTCTAGTCCCTCTTATTTCTGCCATCATTCACTCTTCTCTTACTACTGGTATTATTCCCTCTTCTTTCAAAACTGCTGCTATAACCCCAATACTAAAAAAACCTGGTTGTGATCCTACTAATTTCAATAATTTTCGCCCCATTTCTAACTTGCCCTTTATCTCCAAAATTCTTGAAAAAATAGTAGCTATCCAACTTCACACCCACTTGTCTCATAATAATCTATATGAGAAGTTCCAGTCTGGTTTTCGCCCCCTTCATAGTACAGAAACGGCACTTGTTAAAATTACCAGTGACCTCCTTATGGCTGCTGATTCTGGTCTAATCACTATTCTCATCCTTCTCGATCTGAGTGCGGCCTTCGATACTATTTGTCATACCACTCTCCTTAATATATTTTCTTTGATTGGCATTACTCACACTCCACTTGATTGGTTTAGATCTTACCTCTCAGGCCGCACTCAGTTCATACAGCTTAAAACCTTCACATCCCAACCCACCGCTGTTACTTCTGGTGTGCCCCAAGGCTCTGTCCTGGGGCCTCTTCTTTTTATTATTTACCTTCTTCCCCTTGGCAATATTTTTCGTAAATATAACATTAATTTTCACTGTTATGCTGATGACACCCAGCTCTATCTTGCTGGTAAACCCACCTCCTCTTTTCCGCCACCTTCGCTTATTGACTGCATTTCTGAAATTAAATCCTGGTTCTCTTCAAATTTTCTTAAATTAAACAGTGACAAAACTGAGGTTCTCCTCATTGGTTCAAAATCATCATTATCCAAAACCAATAATCTTTCTTTTATTATTGATAACTCTGTTGTTTCCCCATCATCTCAGGTCAAGAGTCTGGGTGTCATCCTTGACAGTACTCTATCCTTCCAATGTCAGATTAATAACATCACCCGGTCTGCTTACTTCCACTTACGTAATATTAATCGCATTCGCCCCTCCCTCACTCCCCATACCACTGCCATTCTTGTTCATAGTCTTGTCACTTCTCGGCTGGACTACTGCAATTCACTCCTCTTTGGTCTCCCTAAGAAATCTCTTCATAAGCTTCAGTTAGTCCAGAATTCTGCAGCACGTATCATCACTGGAATCCCATCTTTTCACCATATTACTCCGGTCTTGCAGCAGCTTCATTGGCTCCCGATCACGTTTCGTATTGATTTTAAGATTCTGCTACTAACATTTAAGGCCATCCATAACCTCGCACCTCCATATCTGTCTGACCTTCTACATGTTGCTATTCCATCCCGTAACCTTAGATCCTCTTCCTCCACCCATCTGACCATTCCTCCCAACCGTCTAACCACCATGGGGAGCAGAACTTTCAGCCGTTCTGCTCCCAAGCACTGGAATTCATTACCTGCGGATCTCCGAAATATTAAATCACTAGCAGAATACCCGCGCTTCGCAGCGGAGAAGTAGTGTATTAAAGAAGTTATGAAAAAGAAAAGGAAAAATTTTAAAAATAACGTAACATGATTGTTAATGTAATTGTC
>JANRMT010062791.1:158180012-158203519 GCA_026402145.1 Polypterus bichir lapradei | reverse complement strand
ACCCACCGCTGTTACTTCTGGTGTGCCCCAAGGCTCTGTCCTGGGGCCTCTTCTTTTTATTATTTACCTTCTTCCCCTTGGCAATATTTTTCGTAAATATAACATTAATTTTCACTGTTATGCTGATGACACCCAGCTCTATCTTGCTGGTAAACCCACCTCCTCTTTTCCGCCACCTTCGCTTATTGACTGCATTTCTGAAATTAAATCCTGGTTCTCTTCAAATTTTCTTAAATTAAACAGTGACAAAACTGAGGTTCTCCTCATTGGTTCAAAATCATCATTATCCAAAACCAATAATCTTTCTTTTATTATTGATAACTCTGTTGTTTCCCCATCATCTCAGGTCAAGAGTCTGGGTGTCATCCTTGACAGTACTCTATCCTTCCAATGTCAGATTAATAACATCACCCGGTCTGCTTACTTCCACTTACGTAATATTAATCGCATTCGCCCCTCCCTCACTCCCCATACCACTGCCATTCTTGTTCATAGTCTTGTCACTTCTCGGCTGGACTACTGCAATTCACTCCTCTTTGGTCTCCCTAAGAAATCTCTTCATAAGCTTCAGTTAGTCCAGAATTCTGCAGCACGTATCATCACTGGAATCCCATCTTTTCACCATATTACTCCGGTCTTGCAGCAGCTTCATTGGCTCCCGATCACGTTTCGTATTGATTTTAAGATTCTGCTACTAACATTTAAGGCCATCCATAACCTCGCACCTCCATATCTGTCTGACCTTCTACATGTTGCTATTCCATCCCGTAACCTTAGATCCTCTTCCTCCACCCATCTGACCATTCCTCCCAACCGTCTAACCACCATGGGGAGCAGAACTTTCAGCCGTTCTGCTCCCAAGCACTGGAATTCATTACCTGCGGATCTCCGAAATATTAAATCACTAGCAGAATACCCGCGCTTCGCAGCGGAGAAGTAGTGTATTAAAGAAGTTATGAAAAAGAAAAGGAAAAATTTTAAAAATAACGTAACATGATTGTTAATGTAATTGTCCCTCTCTCTCTCGCAAAGCCCTCACTGACTGACTGACTGACTCACTGACTCATTCATTCATTCTCCAACTTCCCATGTAGGTAGAAGTCTGAAATTTGGCAGGCTCATTCTTTACAGCTTACTTACAAAAGTTAAGCAGGTTTCATTTCGAAATTCTACGCGTAACGGTCATAACGGTTGACAATGTTCGCCATGTTCAACTTTCTTATTTATGGCCCCATCTTCACGAAATTTGGTAGGTGGCTTCCCTGCACTAACCAAAATCGATGTACGTACTTATTTCAGTGGTATGACGCCACTGTCGGCTGCCATATTGAAGTTTCCAACATCACTAATTCTCCAACTTCCCGTGTAGGTAGAAGGCTGAAATTTGGTACTTATTTCAGTGATATGATGCCACTGTCGGCCGTCATATTGAACTTTTCAACTGTCTTTGTTACTTATGGGCCCATCTTCAAGAAATTTGGTACGCGGGTTCCCAACGCTAACTGAATCCTACTTACGTACATATATATGTCCATAGCCTGCAGCTCGGTCATCGTGTGAGGTGGCGTTGGGTCCCCCATCCCAACGCATCCCACGTTGTTGGCTGCCTGCCTATATAAAGCCGTCTGTCGCTCCAGTCTCTACATTCCCTTCCTTGCTTCGCCACAGTATTCACGTCTCACTGCTGATAACTACAGACTTTTTATTTAATCCACGGCTTCTCCGCTGTTTTATTGTTCATTTATTACGATTATAGTTATTGTGTAGGTATTTTAGACTTACTTTACATTGTTCAGGTACCCATTTCCTTTTTCATTCCAACCGTACCCCCATTAACATGTCTATCGAGGTGATCACCATCAATCAAAGAACTGTCACTTACCAAGTGGTTTCCATGCCCGGAGATGGCACCAGCCTTTTCCATTTTCTTTGTTACATATTGCACGGCCATATCCGGCTCACTCTTGATATCCGGAGGAACATTGTGTCTTATGTATTGAATGACTGGGACAGGTTCAAGGTGTGGACTGATGACGGTACAGGAGATAATTATACTACACAGCATCATATCACCGAAATAAGTACCAAATTTCAGCCTTCTACCTATGAATAAGAAAGTTCAACATGGTGGACGTTGTTGACCGTTACGCGTAGAATTTTGAAATGAAACCTGCTTAACTTTTGTAAGTAAGCTGTAAGGAATGAGACTGCCAAATTTCAGCCTTCTACCTACACGGGAAGTTGGAGAATTAGTGACGTTGGAAACTTCAATATGGCGGCCGACAGTGGCATCATACCACTGAAATAAGTACGTACATCGGTTTTGGTTAGCGCAGGTAAGCCACCTACCAAATTTCGTGAAGATGGGGCCATAAATAAGAAAGTTCAACATGGCAGACATTGTGAAAATTAGTGACATTGGAAAGTTCAATATGGCGGCTGACAGTGGGGTCATACCATCGAAATAAGTACATACATCGATTTCGGTTAGCGCAGGGAATCCGCCTACCAAATTTCGTGAAGATGGGGCCATAAATAAGAAAATTCAACATGGCGGACGTTGTCGACCGTTATCGACCGTTATGACCATTACGTGTAGAATTTCAAAATGAAACCTGTTTAACTTTTGTAAGTAAGCTGTAAGGAATGAGCCTGCCAAATTTCAGCCTTCTACCTACACGGGAAGTTGGAGAATTAGTGACGTTGGAAAGTTCAATATGGCGGCTGACAGTGGTGTCATACCACCGAAATAAGTATGTACATTGGTTTCGGTTAGCGCAGGGAAGCCGCCTACCAAATTTCGTGAAGTTGGGGCCATGAATAAGAAAGTTCAACATGGCGGACATTGTTGACCGTTATGACCGTTACGCGTAGAATTTCGAAATGAAACCTGCTTAACTTTTGTAAGTAAGGTGTAAGGAATGAGCCTGCCAAATTTTAGCCTTCTACCTACACGGGAAGTTGGAGAATTAGTGATGTTTGGAAAATTCAATATGGCGGCCGACAGTGGCGTCATACCACCGAAATAAGTACGTACATCGATTTTGGTTAGCGCAGGGAAGCCACCTACCAAATTTCGTGAAGATGGGGTCAGCCTTCTACCTACACGGGAAGTTGGAAAATTAGTGACGTTGGAAAGTTCAAAATGGCGGCCGACAATGGCGTCATACCATCGAAATAAGTACATACATCGGTTTTGGTTAGCGCAGGGAAGCCGCCTACCAAATTTCGTGAAGATGGTGCCATAAATAAGAAAGTTCAACATGGCGGACGTTGTCGACCGTTATCGACCGTTATGACCGTTACGTGTAGAATTTCGAAATTAAACCTGCTTAACTTTTGTAAGTGAGCTGTAAGGAATGAGCCTGCCAAATTTCAGCCTTCTACCTACACGGGAAGTTGGAGAATTAGTGATGAGTGAGTGAGTGAGTGAGTGAGTGAGTGAGTGAGTGAGTGAGTGAGTGAGTGAGGGCTTTGCCTTTTATTAGTATAGATACTCATCCTTCAAATGTAAACTTAAAACACATTTGTTTTAAATGGCTTTTTCTTCTTCCTCCTGATTATAGTGGTTTTGTTTGGTTTTAATTTTTAGATTTTCTGATGTTTTAAGTTGTTTATAATTGTGTCTTTTATTTATTTATTTATTTATTTATTGTTTGTTCGGTGTCCTTGAGTTCTCTGAAAGGCGCCTTGTATAAATAAAATGTATTATTATTATTATTATTATTATTATTATTATTATTATTATTATTATTATTAATTAATGTGCAATCTCTATATGCGCAGCTCTGGTTGTTTAACATGTGAAGATTACTCTGTACCTCTTCACTAGACTTCTTCCTCTTTTGACTAGAAAGGGGCCGAAATAATCGACTCCAACATTAGTGAATGGTGGTTGGTTTGGTGCTAGGTGATCTTCTGGTAAATCTGCCATTTTTTGTTCACCTACTTTCGCATAATTGTGCACTTTGAAATTATTTTTCTGATAGCTGAATTCGCTTGAGGTATCCAGTATTTCTGGCGTAACTGTGCGAACACATAGTTGCTCCCACAATGTCCGATACGTTTATGAATGTGCTGCAATATGAGAGAAGCAACATGTGAATGCTTGTGAAGAATTGCAGGATGTTTAGCTTCTTCGGGCAACTTTGCAGAGTCTTCCTCCAACTCTCAGTATTCCATGTTGTATGATCGGGTCAAGTTTATAGATTTGACTGTTCTTTTTAACACAAGTGTTTTTCTTCACAGCCTTTAATTCTTCTGGAAATTCTTGTTGTTGACTTATGTGGATAAGCTCTGTTTCAGCTTTAATTAAGTCTTCTAGAGAAATTGGACTTGGTTTTAAAGTTAGTTTGTACCTTTTCATATGCTTTGTGATGACTGATTTTTGTTCTTCTGGATTACCTTTATTCTGACTGACTTCTAGTTGGAATATTTTTCTTTCATTTCTTAAGTGCAACAGTATGTCTTTAAACTTGAGAAACCAAGCCACTGCTTTCTTCAAGCGATGCCAATCAGAAAAGTAAAGTGATTAGTTTGTTGATGGGTTCAGTTGCCTCCTCTGTTCTTGTCATGTTAACGGCACAAGTTTTAACTTCTGGATCATCTTCAAAGAGTGAATTGCTCAGTTGATCTGGTCTTTTTGGCCAGTCACGTTCTGACTTCAATAAGAAACTTGGACCATGTGACCATGTGGTGCTCTTGAGAAAGTTTTCTATGCTTAGCCCTCTAGATGCTTGATCAGCTGGGTTAAGGGCGGATGTGACATACCTCCACTGTGAAGGTTGTGAATGATCTCTGATCACGGAGATTCTGTTGGCGACAAAAGTCTTGAATCGAGTGCTTACATTTGAGATGTATTTTAGCACCGTGGTGCTGTCAGTCCAAAATGTAAATTCTTGTAAGAGCATTTGAAGCTCACCTTTAAGCATTTTGTCCATTTTAACTGCCACAATGGCTGCTGTCAGCTCCAATCTTGGGATCGTGACCTGTTTCAATGGTGCAACTCTTGACTTGCCCATCAGGAATGAACAATGCTTTTTGCTCTCTTCATTGGTTAAGACAAGGTAAGTGACAGTGCCATATCCATCTTCACTAGCATCTGCAAAATGGTGCATTTGTGCTGTCTTTATAGTTCCAAACCTAGTAGGTTTGAAGCATCTGTTCACTTTATAGTCTGTAAGTAACTTCAAATAATCCATCCATTTTTTCCATTTCTGAATGTGTTTGACTTCTACTTCTTCATCCCACCCAAATATCTCTTTGCATAAGTCTCTTAGAATAAGCTTTGCTGGCAGTAAGGCAGGTGCTAGAAAACCAAGTGGATCATAAACTGAGCTAACAAGAGACAGAATACCACGCCTTGTAGCGGGCTTATTTTGCAGCTTAATCTGAAATTTAAAACTGTCCTTTTCTGTGCACCACTGGATGCTCAGGGCATGCTCTGTGGGAAGGAGACTGTGGCTCAAATCTCAGTCCTTTTGTTCTTGAGCTCTGTCTTCTTCAGTTACGGACAATAAAAGTGCTCTGTTATTACTCACCCACTTAGTTAAATGGAATCCCTCTTTGAGGCATAGAGATTAGAGGTCCTTTGCCAGCTTTATTGCTTGTTCTTCTGTTGTCACTGACCTTAGACAATCATCCACGTAGAAGTTGTTGAGAACGGTGTTAACAGCTTCCTCAGGAAATGTATCTCTGGCATCTTCGGCTGTTCTACGCAAAGCATAAGAAGCACAACTGGGTGAAGAAGTAGCACCAAAAAGATGTACTGTCATTTTGAATTCTTCTAGGTCTTTACTTAGATTACCTTCAGGCCACCATAGAAAATGTAAAAGATCAGTGTCTTTGTCTGGTATCTTAACTTGGTAGAACATTGACTTAATGTCTGCCATTAAGGCTACTGGCTCCGTTCTGAATGTTCTAAGGATGCCAATGAGTGTGTTAATTAGGTCAGGGCCTTTTAGTAATTGTTCATTAAGTGAAATCCCCTTGTAGGTGGCAGTGCAGTCAAAGATCACTCAAATCTTATTTTTCTTTGGATAATACACACCATGATGTGGGATGTACCACACTCTGCCTTCATTGCAATTCAGGCTTTCTTTGGGTACCTTGACAGCATAGCAATTGTCTATAATGTCTTTCATGAAGGCTTTATAGTCTTCGTGGAAACCTGAATTTTTGCTTAGTTTTCTTTTGAGTCCAATAGCACGGTGTTCAACAATACAGCGGTTATTCAACATTTTGAGTATTTCATCCTTCAAAGGCAAATTTAAACAATAGTGGCCACCTACCAGTCTTGCAGATTCTGAGGCTATGCGCAGGAACTTGATGTCCTCCTGTGACATCTCCTCCTTTTCTTCACAGCTGCGCTCTGGAAAATCTGAGTTATACAGTTGCAGCAACATATCTTCAATCTCTGGTATTGACACACGATTGATTGAATGTTTAGGCAGCTTACCACTTTGTTTTGCAAGATCATCTATCTCTTTGTATGGTCCACCAACCACCCATCCAAGTGCAGTCTTCATGGTGTGAGGTCCACCTCCTTGGCTAGTTATGATTCATGACTGCTCAAAGATTTCTGGATAGTTGATTCCTATTAAAAGATCAACTTCAGAGTCAATATGAGATAGACGTACCTCTTTAAGATATGCCCACTTATCGATATCTTCTTGTAGTGGAATACTTTCTTTGTTCACTGGAATGGAAACTTGTGTGAAGACCTTTGGCAAATCAATATATTCAACATCATTGAGACCACACACTTGTAAATCTGATAAGACAGAACATTGGGTTAGCATTTTTGAATCATCATCTTAATTACTCATGGTTTTGAGGAATACTTGTGTTCTTCTCCCTTGAAGACTTCATTGTCTCTGGAGTCTTTCAGTGCAAATTGTTACTATGTTTCTACATACCTCTCACTCTTCTTGGATTTTACCTTAACAGGAACTACTTGCAGTGCGCATTCTTCTCCGGCCCCAGTAAAGGCACAAGTTCCAGTTTTGTTTCCATTTCAGTAGATGTTGCCACACTAGCTGCAGTTTTAGATGTCGCTCCACTGTCTTTTTTGATGTGCAGGATGTCTGGGTGCTGAAAAGAACATGTCTGACATTTCATTCTTTCTTTACAGTTCTTACCTAGATGACCCTGTTTGAGACAGCGAAAACATAAACCTTTAGATTTTAAAAAGTCAATTCTTTCTTTATGTGGCAGTTCTTTGATTTTTCTACATTCAGCAAGGATATACTGGCCATTGCAAAAGGCACAAGGTTTTTTAAAGGCATAAGTGCCTGTGACAGACCTCTTGATTAAGGTGTCTTGAGTTTCTTTTTCAGTAGTTACTGTGATGTTTGTAGCAAAGGTATTTCCCTTTTTCTGACTAAAATTCATAGAAGGCTTTCCTTTGTAATTCCTCTCTCTTTTTTCTATGTAGTTGTAACTTCGTGTAGCTCTGCTATGTATTGAATGAGAGGCATTCTGAGCTTGTGTGTGTAAGAAATGTATTAAATCATTGAATTTCACGTCTCTTTTTTCTTCTTTCTCAGTACCGCACGCTGATAACCACTCTCGTTTCAGTTCATATGGAAGCTTTGAGATGACAATATGTAGATTTTCACCTATATCAAATTCGTTCTGTTTTTCTCCTAAAGTAGGTGCTGCATTCATACAATGACCGATGAAGAGAGCTAAATCTACCAATGCTCCTCCATCTTCTGCTGACTTTATCTGAGGCCAGTTCATAATTTTTTAAATGTGTGCTCTATATATATATATATATATATATATATATATATATATATATATATGTCTGCTATCGCCATAGTAGGTTTTGAGCAGTTGTCGTGCCTTTTGATAAAAATATTTTTTGAATGTAATTTTACATGAAGGGGCTATGAAGCAGCCCATCATTTTGGTAGCTGTGTCACTGAACTAGTCTGTTTGGAGTTTGCATGTTGTTTGCTTGGGTTTTCTCTGGCTACCAATCTTCTCTTCTCTTGTTTTTCTTCAACCAGAGACAATGCATTGGCTAATATACCATATAGTGAACTATACGATTCCCTTTTATTTATGCTTGTGTTGGCTCTTTAATTGACTCTTACAACTCAGAACGGCAAGCCACCAAACATAAACATATACACATATATCTTATTAAATCACCACCTAACCCCTCAATCCACCCCAATACCTACATCCCCCATTTTATGCTACCTTCAGAACAAGAGACCATCGAAAGAGAGATTTATCCTCTTGAGAACATGTCAGGGCTTAACCTATAAAGAACATAAATGTACAAAAAAAAACAATAAATGCAAATCCATAAAAAGAGGAAATATATACACATAACCTAACTCTATTTATATAGTGAGCACATAGAAAACTTGTAGGCACACAGAAATAGTCAGGTAAGTAGCGGGCCCCCACTTAATGCAGGAAGGATGGAATAAAAGGTGAAATAGCACAGCACAATAAATAAAGAAAATAAAGTTGAGATCCAGAGTGAAACACCTCAGTCACATGGAGTCAAAGAGACCCAGAAGTCATGTCAATTGTCTTCTGCACAATACTTTCCTGAACCATTTTAGAGGGATGCTGCATTATTAAGTGTGTCCCCTTTCGAACCAGGGTGGTATTTCTTATTTAAGAGGTGCCTTAAAGATGCCTCCTACTCGCATGTGCCTGATAATACTGTAAATACCAACAGATATACATATATATATGTACAGACACCCAGGTACTGAAACATACATAGGTACTTACATAAATATAAATTTATTCGCAAAAATCCACATTGACTGATACCAATACCTACATGTCATGTCATTTTCTAACCCGGCTCAATGCAGACCAGGGTCATGGGGTGTGCTGGAACGTATCTCAGTAAGCACAGGGCACAAAACATAGACAGTCAATCGCAGGGCAAACACACACACACCTAAATATTATATCTAAAAGTAAATATTTCAAATCTGTCCCACTTCATCCTATCAATGTGTAAAGACTGAATAACTGAAGGGTCCCTTATGTTTCTTTGCTGTTTTGTCCCAAAAGTTAAAAAGACCAGGAGGAACCTTTATTTATACATGAAGCAGATTACTTGAGAAGAATTAAACTTTGAAATGCTAGGTTTCTAGAATGGACGTTAGGATGCTCAGAAGTTTTCTATTTTGATGTCAGTATCAATTTAACAGCAATGGAGCCCAGAGAGAAAATTCTAATTTAGTGGGAAAAGCAGATTGAGAGACAATACAATAGCTTGTTCTTGTCAAAACATTTGTAATATTCCTTAAGTAACAACTCAGGGTGCTTGCTCGAATATACAGCCATAAGACAATAGCATACATAATACGCTTCCGTACAAGTATAAAGTAAAACACAGTAATTGTAAATAAATTAACATTAACAAATACAGACAATTTAAATCGATTATAATTTATATTTAAACATTTGTAAATGGAAGAGAGGTAAAGTAAAACTGTAGCTAACAGCATTCTTTGAGAAAATTATCCTTTTGATAATAAACAAAAAGGTCAAAGTTAGAACAAGTCAAAGTTGTGATTGATTTACCCATCAAGAGCTTCAGACAAAGAGTGAGATGAACTAATTCGTCAGTAAACTAGCAGAGATTGTTTAGGGCTGAAGAAGCACACAGATGTGTGACATACAACAGCGTTTTTTTTTTTTTTTTTTTTTTTTTTTTTGTTATAAATAATACCAGGAAGTTTAAGAAAGCTTGCTAAATCACAGATGTAAAATAAAACTAAGTCATAATCAGAATTGTATTGAAAATGATTTATTCAAGATCAAAGTCTAGTCTAAGTTCGGTCACCTCTTTAACTGCACAGCCATCTTATATAACATGTCCACCAGGATGTCATGGGTCACTTGACACATGCATCACGCATCTAGCAACCAATCAAATACACAAAATGGTGGTGCCCATGAAAAACAGAAGCACAAAACAGTTGTGCCTACACAAGAAAATGCACAAAATGATGATCTAATCTCTCTTCTTCTCTTTATTCAAATATTATTTGTCTTCAGGAGCTGGAACATAATATATATTCATATAGATAATAATAAAGGACTGCCAGAGTTGATGACTTCTTCCTTGAAAAACACACAATCTCCACAAATTTGTCTGAACATTATAAGAAAACTGGGGCGGCACGGTGGCTCTGCTGCCTCACAGTTAGGGGACCCAGGTTCGCTTCCCGGGTCCTCCCTGCATGGAGTTTGCATGTTCTCCCCGTGTCTGCATGGGTTTCCTCCGGGTACTCCGGTTTCCTCCCACAGTCCAAAGACATGCAGGTTAGGTGGATTGGTGATTCTAAATTGTGCTTGGTGTGTGGGTGTGGGTGTGTGTGTCCTGCCTGGGATTGGTTCCTGCCTTGCGCCCTGTGTTGGCTGGGATTGGCTCCAGCAGACCCCCGTGACCCTGTGTTCGGATTCAACGGGTTGGAAATTATAAGAAAACTTCATTAGGAAGTAGGCAATAGTTATACTACAATAAAAATAATGCCAATAAGAACTACAACAACAATAATAATAATAAAAATAATAACAATAATAAACTCATGCCTATCCTAGCAAGTATTAGGTACAAGGCAAGAACAATCCTGGTTGCCCCCATTTAATATGGTCAAATAACTGAAACAAAAAGGGATACTATGCATGTCTCTGCAACTAATAATTAACGAAACAAGTAAGCCAGTCCTTTCCGGGAAATGTTTTTCAGAGTTCTGTCCTTTTGCTCAGAGAATTGCCCGCCTCCCTCCTGCAGCAATGGGCTTTGAAGGCAGTAGACTGGAAGTTGAAAAGTCAAATGCCCTCATTGGGCGTCTTCTCAACACTGCAGAGGGAAAAGAAGAGGAGAAGGTTAGCACGAGGACTTCCTCTTCACCCATAGTGCTATTACTTGTTTTAGACGAGCCTGGAGGGTGACCCACAGACACGCCTGGGTGACACAATAGATAATAATACTAATAATACTACTACTACTACTACTACTACTACTACTAATAATAATAATAATAATAATAATAATAATTATTATTATAATAAACTCTACATTCTAAAAAATGTCTTGTCTGAATGAGAAAAAGTACTTTCAGAAAGTGCATCTATATATATAAAAATCTTTTCGCGTTTGAAACGGAAATTACGTATGACCACGCAAAACAGAAATTACATATGACCACAGAACATATTATAATACAGGATCTAATCACTTCATTTGTTGACGCCATTTTTATATTGTCTTTATTGTTATTATTTGTGTGAGAGTTATTTTACTGATATTGAAAAGAAGTAAACACAAACACGCCGATTTATCCCATTGAAGTGCGCCCCGCGTCACCCTCTCCCAGCCCTCCTCTCTGGATTACAGTGCTGAGCCATCTGCCAAAAGGCACGTTCTGACAGAGAAGTTTTATTGATTTGTCCACGTGACTGTTACGGAAACTGCCACATTATAACTTTTTTTAATTGGCAGTACTTGATAGGAGAAGAGATGAGGAAAACAGCTTTGCATCTTTCTACTTTTTAACTGCGCCGAGCTGTAAACAATGTGAAGATGACACCGCCTTCCGTGACGAGGGGTCGTGAGAACAAAGTGGACGCTCAGAGGCGCAGAATGTCAGGCTGCTCCACCGGTTGTGACACTTCGAGTGCCCCATCAGCTCCTGGGAGAGTGGAAATCTTTGCTAATGAGTGTAATCGGCTCCATCGAAGCAAGACTCTCTTTGTAAATTGCGCTGAACGACTACTTACTGTCCTTAAGGTGAGTTTAGGTCACTTAAACCACAGCAACATTCAAGGTTGCTTTTGTGATGAATTCTTTTAAGAAGATGGAGGGTTTACATCTAAGAAAATGTACCGACCTCTTCATGTTAAAGTTTTGGTTTTGGGAATTGTTTAGACCTTCTGCCCATTAAGCATGGAAGGGCAGCGTCCACATTTCTTTAGAATATTTTTTCTCTTAAATCGCAGGCATGTAGTGCAAGGTTGTCAGGCAGAAATTTGCAGGATCGCATAGAAAATATAATTTCCATACCACAGCGGTTGTGTAGCGCCTTTCACAAGGGATCTGCTACTGAGAGATGATCCAAAGCTGCTGTTAGTGCTACTTATTTGTTGTGTTATTGCACCTTTAAAATGTACTTTACCCAAAAGCACTCCAGTACTGCTCAATGTATCTTTACTTCTTACATGTTAATGTTTTACTGTTTAATAATTTATATACTGCATTTTATTTTTATCCCTTACATTCAGTGAGCAAAGCCACTGGGCAATCAGCTAGTAGATTCATAAAATGAATTGTTAAAATCTTTTTTACCATACTTTCTTGGTAAAATATTAAATAAATTAATCAGTACTTCTGCAAACAACATAATGTACATTAAGTATCTTAAATGAGAAATAAAGTTTTGAGGACAGCTTAGATAAAATCTAGCCTTTGGACAAATGGCTATGTTGACTAGATGCAAAGGCTCACTGCCCCTCATAGGCAGCTGCCAAAAAAATATTATAAATAATATTTACATTGTTGACCCATCTTCTTTATTACTTCTGCAATTCACTCTGACATTGTGGATATCAGCTTCTGGGCCAAATCCTGACTGATGGTGATCCATTCTTGCCTTTTAAGGGTTTACAATTTGTGGGATTCTGCTTGTCCACCTGCTTTTTGAGAATTGACCACAGGTTCTCAATCTGATTAAGATCTGGGGGAGTTTCCTGGCCACGGGTCCAAACTTTAAATGTTATGATCTCCTAGCCTCATCGTTATCAATTTTTCTCTTGTGACATGGTGCTCCATCATGCAGGAAAATACACAGATCATCACCAAATTGTGCCTGGGTTGTTGGGAGAAGTTACTGTTGGTTGACGTTTTGATACAATTCAGGATGTTTCACTGTTGGCACGACACAGGACTCATGGTAACGTTCATCTTTTCCTTCTCCAGTTAATCGATTTTCCAGATGTCCCAAATAGTCGGAGGGAGGTTTCATGTGAAAAAATAACTTTGCACCAGTTTTCTGTTGCCAATCCTTATATTTCCTGCACAGTTTCAGTCTGTGCTTGATGTTTTTCTTGGAAAGAAGTAAATTATTTGCTACCCTTCTTGACACAAGGCCGTTGTTCAAAGGTCTTCGCCTCACTGTCTGTGCAGATGCACTCACACCCACCTGCTGTCAATATCAAGCAAGCTCTGCACTGGTGGCAACATGATTCAGTAACTGACTCTTCAGGAGGAGATGGTCCTGGTGCCTATTGGACACTTTTAACTGGCTTTGTGCCAGGGCCAAAATAAGCAAAAATGGATTTTTTTATAAAGTTAACTTTTTTTACTAATAAAGCTATTTGCAATTAATTAATATGCATCGGATTACTCTTCACAATAATTTAAACACAATGTGAATTCCTAGTGCAAAAACTGAAGCTGCAAAATTTGCACAACTCAACTATTATGTCACTGCCAAAACTTTTGTCTGCTACTGTATATTGGCTAAAAATGAAAAATAAAAACTAATTGATATCACATTGATTTAAACACATAACAGTATTCCTTTGCAATGTAAACTGTCATTTGCTTAAAGCAGGTGTCTCCACGCTTGCATTTTAAAATTACAGGCACTGTGTGTCACTTCACTGTGTCACTGACTGCACACAGATAAAATCCAGTGTCTGACATCTGAACATCTTCAATCTTGAGTGTGATTTTTGTCATATCAGTCCTTGTAATTTTAAATCTTTCTGTAATATTGTCACCATATTCTGGAGAGCTCATGAATGGTGAGAAGATCACCAGCTGCAGCCCCCTTGAGCTCTTTTGTCGGTACCAGTACATGTTAATATTGCTGGTACTCTGTTGGCAATTTATCTCTACAGACTTCATTTGTGCCACAATGATGCTGGAAGGAGACTGGTTGACCTGGACTGTAGACTGACAGAAAGAATCTGAAAAATATAAAGAACAAATTAATAAATCACACATAGCCAGACATCTGCACAAATGATAAAGATGTATTTAGCAAGTTAAAACATTAAAGAGTTATTGCCATTTCACATACAGTGTACAACAAAGTTAATGCAACATAAAATTAAGAAGTGCTTCATATTGGTGTATCTCATTGTCTAATCTAGGAAGAAACTGACTCTTGCTGTAACAACTAAGTCATTTAACCACAGTTAATGATGTCACAATTTCCTGTTTGTGACTGATTTAAAAGATGTCTGTTAACCTGTTGGTTTGGATCATTAGAAGTAAGTTACCAACTATGCTTTGTTCCTCATTTCCCAAACACACATAATGAGAACTACTGTTAAACAACTTCAGAGATCAAAACTGAATGCTTGACTCTGGTGCTCTTTGCTCTGAGTTTGCATGTTGTATGCTTGGGTTTTCTTGGCACAGTCAGATTTTCGCAGATGTCTTGCAATTGTGTAGGTCTAATCAAGTGGTGTTCTTGAATTGCTCCATTGTGTGAGGCTGGCATCCGATCAAATGTTTCTCTTTCTTTATACTATTCACGTAAGCTCCGACTACCTGCTTCATAGCAATAGCAAAATATAGCTTAGAAAATTCAAAAGTTGATAAAACTCCACCGATTACAGTACATATGTGTAATGTTAAAGATATGAACCAAAAACAGTGTAAAAATCAGCATTGCATTACATATCTCAACTACCTTGCAAAATCAAAGTATAACTGAACAAACATAACTTTTAGCATTATAATGGAAGCAGTTGAGGTAAAATACAGTATGGGTGAAGATTTTGGCTAGAGTTCAGAGCTTACTGCCCTCCTCATTGGCATCACCAATTAGCTTCTGGCAAAAAAGAGAGATAAAGAAAAATGAGAGTTATTAAGACAAAAGAAATAAGCAATTTTGTAAGGCAAGGTACAGTAAATGAAGATACGATATGTGGCTGGGGGCCAGACCCAGCTGGGAAGCCTAGAAGGACTTGGAGGGGATTTACACGTCCCCCAGGCCACAAGGGGGCAACCACCCTGGATAATGAGGGGACCACGGGGACCGAGCCAGGAGGCTCAAACCTATAGGGGCCCGTGGCCACCGCCAGGTGGGCGCCCTGAGCATCATGGAGCCCGGGAAACCTGCACTTCCGCCACACCTGGACAGTTGGAGGAAGAAACTTCCAGGGACACCCGGAATGCTTCCGGGTGCTCATGCGGCACTTCCACCACACCAGGAAGTGCCGCCGGAAGGTCATCAACATGCACCTGGAGCACATCCGGGTGAATATAAAAGGGGCCGCCTTCCTACTGTTGGGGAGTTAGAGTCGGGAGCTGGAGGTGGATGAAGCTCCAGGGACAGGGGGAAGAAAAGCAGCCCATGGACATTGAAAGAGGCCCGTGTTGGGGGTGTTTGGTGCTGGAAGCACTGTGTGTTGTGTGGACTTATTATAATAATAAACATGTGTTTAATAAATAAAGTGCTGGTGTTTGTCTGATGGTGTTCGGACCAGTTCTCACAGATAGTAACAAGAGCAAAGATCACCACCAGGTTAATGGATGGATCCACCACATCTTTTAAGATTTTCATTTACATTTAGATTTGCTATTCAAATTTTGCTCATGTAGAACCGTGAAATACCACCATGTCTCTTTTTGGCTCATCTATTCTAAATCACATGGCTACGTAGCTGCAGATCAAGTAATTGATAAGATTTTCATGCATCATTATATTTACATGGCAGAGTTATAAGGCAGTGTGGGAACCAACTAAATTTTGATGTGCCCCTAGACAAATGATTAATCTGACCAAAACTCGGTAGATATAGGGTGACCAAAGTGAATCTGCATACCAGACAAAGCAGCGGTACAGCACTGGAGCACTGATAACATTTTGGAACATAAAATAGCCTACAGTTTTCTCCTGTACAAATGGTGGATTTGTGTAAAATTTGGTGAATAGGTTCAACAGTATGAATTTCCATGCCTGTCAAACACACACACACACAAACACACTCAGCTTTATATATAAGTTTTAGAAATACATTAGCTAGTACTGGGAAGGATTACATGGCAACAGTAGGTCAGGTTGTTTGTTAGTTTTATGTCTGCCAGCATGAGTTGTATTCCTGGATATGCTATATATGCATTTTGACTGAAAAGAAAAATAACAAAACCAGTAAGATAAAAGTAACTTTCTATATGAACCAATTAATTTAATGTGGAGTTAAATCCATTATGTTTAAAAATATGCATACATAAACACACACACACATCTTTATTCATTTATTTATCTTAATGCAGATATCGCCATATTTTTATTTGTACATTACAGGCACTGTATGTCACTTCACTGCGTTCCTAACTACACATAAATAAAACCCTGAATCTGATGTCTGAACAATTTCAGTTCTTAGTGATACCTGCTATATCAGCGTGTACAGTATATTACATCTGTTATTTCACCTTCATAAACAGGGAAACTCACAAATGGTGAGTGTACAACCAGCTGAAGTTCATTTATGCCCTACTGTCGATTACAGTACATGTAAACATTGTCTAGCAAAAGTGTATCTACACAGATTGATGTTGATGCTACTTTATATAGAGAGGAGACAAGTTGACCAGCATTTTAGACTGACATATGGAATCTGAAAAATTAAAATAAAATGAAATATCAGACTTTATAACATGAGTCGCATAAAGAACATGAAGGCCACAACACCTGGAAACCTAAGAAAAATAAAAGCAGGGTATAATCGTCTACTTGTCTTGTGATTGTGAGTGCATAAGCAGCTCAGTTTAACTTTACCGCAGGAGCTGTTTGTCCACAGATGGAGAAGACGATGCGCCAGCACAAGAGTAGATGCAAGGTAAAAAGGTTTTCGAACTAGTCTGCCATCCATAGTAATGGGCAATGCTCGATCGCTGTCAAATAAGATGGATGAACTGTCTTCCCTTAGAGCAAGTCATTGAGTAAACAAGTACAGCGGCATTTTTTATATACTTTATATGTTGTTAATCCCTGAGGGGAAAATGTGTTTTCACAAAAACTTTGGAGGTTAGAGCATAAGGTCAGCCATTGCATTGTGCCCCAGAGGAGTTTTCAGGTTAAGGGCCTTGGTCAAGGTCCCAACGGAGTAGGGTCCCTTCTGCCATTTTGTGTTTTAGGGAGAGCTGGTTTAAACCCAATATACCTAACACTGTTTTAATACTTGATGGATTTAATCTTATTCAAGCAGACAGACACCCAGTGTGCTGTGGAAAAAAAAAGTCTGGAGGGGGACTGGTCATCTATGTGAATGATGAATGGTATAAAAGTGAGCATATTACAGTTAAAACTACAGTTATGAGTCCACCTCTGACCATCAGCACAGGCTGTCCATAACTAAAAGCGAAGTAAGGAGACAACTGAGAGAGCTACACACAAGACAAGCTGCAAGACCAGATGGAGTCATTTCCTCAAGTTCTAAAGGCCTGTGGTGACAAATTTGTGGGGTCCTCTGTTACCTATTCAGTCTGGCTCTAAGGCTCCAGAAAGTACAAATGCTGTGGAAAACATCCAGCATTGTTCCTGTTCAAAGAAGGCAGGCACCTCTTCACCTAATGACTACAGACTGCTGGCACTTAATGCCTCACATCATGAAGAGCTTTGAGAGACTTGTCATGGACTATACTGTATGAGTCCTCTTGTGGTAGGCGACTTGGACCAACTGCTGTTTGCCTATTGAACAAAGACTGAAGTGAAGGATGCAATTATCTATCTGCTCCACGAGGCTTATTCTCACTTGGAAAAAGCTGTCAGCACAGAGGATTGTGTTTTTTTTATTTGTCCAGTGCTTTCAATACAATATGATCCAGCCATTATAGAAAAATGTATTCTTATAATTAGTAATTTCTACTTATTAGAAAGTATTATAAACACATGAGAAAAGTAGGCACTATATTTTATTAAGTATTCAGATGTAAGGAGTTAGGAGTTAAAAAGTTAATGCCTACTGTATATATATATGCATTTTTACCCTGTTTAAGCCACACACCACCATTATGTCTCAAATTAAAGTCTGGACATGCAGGAGAGTTGAGAAGAGATGGGACCCTTGATAAGAAGGGGAATGTAAAGTTTTGGCTTGTAAATAATTGTCTGGTAATGGGAAATAAGGGAGTGCAGGTAGGCTTATCAGAAAGATATGATGGACAGCGAAGAGTTTGACACCCACCCAGCCAAGAGATAATGGTAGTCTAATTTGGGGCAGAACTTGAGCAGTGAAATATTGAGGACTCAGATGAGGATGAATAATGACTTGTGTGATAAGAATTGTAATAAATATAAGAGTTGCTTTTAGTTGCTGGTTCATTGTTCCATCTTAAGTGAGTCTGTATGTGTGCCATACAATAAAACCTCTTCTGCTGTCTGTTCTGAGTCTCTGATTGCCTTCTTTGGGGCTGAGGGTGCCCCTGCCATTGAGGCCTGCTTCAACACCATCTATGTTAAGAGGTAAACTCAGAGATATGCAGGAGAATATGCCTATGGTGTCCTGAATGATGGACTATCTGTCAGGCAGACAGCAGTCTGTGAGACACAAGGACTGTTTTTAATACAGATGTGAGCAACACTGGAGCACCACAAGAAACAGGCTTGTCTGCTTTTCTCTCTGCTCTGTACACTTCCAGCTATACAACCCGGACACAGACAGGTAGACATGATTTTATCACCCAGCTCACGTTTATTATGCAATTATTTACAATGGCAAACACGCACAAACCCAGTGCCACAGCACCAAACACCCCAACATCCAGGCCTCTCTTCACGATGCCTTTCCTCTTCTGACGGCCTCCACTCCTCTCCTCCGAGCTCTGTACTATTCCACCAGGGTTAAAGGTTGTGGTCAGGCCTTCTCTGACTGCGGTCCTTTAGAACTGCAGAGGAGAATACAAGTGGTTAGTGACAGCAACCCCTCTCTTCTTGTAGTGGCATTGCTTACTTTATCTAACCTGGGAAGATGACCCTATGTGCACATGTGTGACACCTTGCATGACGTTTCACACATTTTTCTCTTGTAAACTGTGTATTAGTCTGAATGCAGCAGCTACTGAACATCCCCACAGTACAGTTTTATATACTAAAGGGATGCTATATTACTGCACTGTGCCACTTAGTTGCACACAAATAAAATCCTGTGTCTGAAGTCTGAACATTTTCAATTTGCAGTGTGATGCTCTCCACCACTGATCTTGTTATACTAAATCTGTCTTCTATATTATGACCATACTCTGGGGTGCTCAAGTACGGTGAGTGAACAACAAGTTGAAGTCCTGTTGAGCTCTGCTGTCGATACCAGTACATTGTTATTATTGGTATCACTCTGATGGCAGTTTATTTTCACAGACTGTTTCTGTTGCACTATAATATTAGAAGGCGATTGGTTAACTTGCACTGAAGACTGACAAAAAATATCTGTAAGAAAGAAAAGAGTAAATATTTTTGAAAATGCTATTGACATATAAAAGGCATATTTTTATCTTCCAAATTCTAACCATTGTAATATACCACGAAATCTTAATTAATAAAGAGAAATTAATCTATCTTCTGAAATAAAGTGTGTACATATTAGCAAAGAGAAATGATGCTCATACTTACACTGAATGGTACTGATAAACCAGCACAACACAAGCAGATGCTGCATTTTGAAGTAGAAGTGCAGATTATTTGGTTTTCAGATGCAGAACACAAAATATAAACATGTCTTTGTAGTATAAACAGACGGTTATGCCTACGGTTTATGATGTCTTCATTTCCTGTTCAGCTCTTTCTTAAGAATAGTTCAAGACATCAAAATGCAAGGTATTAATATAATAACAAAACCAGCAGAGCAAATATAAATATTGTTAATTTTGTAAACATATCTGTCTAAATGTGTGCTGTTCAGAGATGCGATTTGTTTATCTCTTTCTAATGTTAATCATCATTTGGATTAATTCTGATTTTTACTACCTTCAAAGCAGAGTGGTCTTATATTGCTCAAAAAAATAATTTTAATCTTGTTTTCTGTTTGTTGTTGTCCTTGAATGTCCCTCTGTTAAACAATGCATTTTCCACTGAGAAATTCTGATGGGACCACACCATAATACAGCGTTTCCCAACCTTTAAGTATTTGTGACCCGAGTTTTCATAACAGTTTTAATCGCGCCCCCCTAATGTTTTTTTGAAAGGAGCCCACTAATACCAATTTGTTCTTTTTTAATTAATGATATATCATAGCTGCATATTTTATTATACCTACTTAACTTTTATCGACACTTATCTAACTCTATATTTATTTTTCTAGTATCAGAATGTACTTTAAGTTAATTTGTTTTGGATTCAATAGGTGTATTTTTCATATTTTCGATTCTTGTTTTCTTTTTTTCATATCTTCGTGTTCCCCTTTTTGTTACTCCACGCTCCCCTATTGGGGCCACCCCACAGTTTGAGAATCACTGCCATAATATTTCTTTATGTGTGAAGACTTTGCAAAAATTAACATTAAATTACCTTAACTAATAATATTTATACCTCATTTGCTAATGGCTAACAAGGAATGCAAAATCACACACTGTTCATGTCATAAAACATCAATCAAACAATAGGATCTTGTAATGTCTAATTTGTCTCTGGTGGATTCAGACCTTTGTGATATACACTGATCAGCCTTATAGCGGGCTGGTGCCCTGCTCAGGATTTGTTCCTGCCTTGTGCCCTGTGTTGGCTGGGATTGGCTCCAGCAGACCTCCTTGACCTTGTGTTAGGATATAATGGGTTGGAAAATGACTGACTGACTGACACTGATCAGCTAAAACATCATGAGTATCCCCATATAAAGCGAATTATGCTTACTGGTTTGTAGCAACAGCACATGTCAAGATCAGCGTTATTCTGTATTAGACAATAGGCTGTCATAGTTAATGTGTTCAAAGTAGAGGATATAAACAGGTGTAAAGACCTCTCTGACTTTGATAAGGGCCAAATCACTAAGACCAGATGATTGGGTCAGAACACTTCTGAAATGACAAGGCTTCTGGAATGCTCACGGTCAGCTGTAGTGAGTACCTAAAGACAGAAGACCAAGAAGGGAAAATCCGCAAACATCTCAGAGGGTATTGGACTGCCAAGAATTGTTAATGTGAGAGGTCAATGACAGCTATCCCATCTAGAACAAACACACAGAAGGACTACATGGAACAAATTACAGATCATTTTAATGACAGTTATAGATTTAATAATGATTATGGAAGCAAGATATCATGACACCCAATCCATCAAAAACCTGCAGCATATGGGACTGTGTATACTGCCTGAAGACTGGAAGAGGACTAGAAGATGAAACATACTGAAACCGAGAATACAAAACCTATTCCACCAAAGCCTAATCGGTAATCAGAAAGCAAACTATTAGGGAAAACTGAAAGTTTACAAACCAAAATTTGAGAGAAAAATTCATACTACATTTGCTCGAGTTTTTAATCCATCTAGCCATCCATCCATTTTCCAACCCGCTATATCCTAACACAGGGTCACGGGGGTCTGCTCGAGCCAATCCCAGCCAACACAGGGCGCAAGGCAGGAACAAATCCTGGGAAGGGCACCAGCCCACTGCAGGTTTTTAATCCAGTTCATGAAAATAAATGATTTGTCGCGTGGGTTTAAGCTCCTTGGTATTAACCTTGAGCGTGACTCAGGCTCAGGGTGACATGTAATGATATGCTTTACAGTGTTAAGCCCAGATAATTCTCGGCAAAGTATTCTGCTGCCATCTATTGAATGAAAAAACATAATGCAGCAAAAGCAAACACATTTTTCTATGTTTTATACCACTTTATGGTAACTTCAGGGCTTAATTAATAATTAAGCAAAATAAGCACATACTTAGGGCGTCAAGGGAAGAGGGGCACCACTAAAATTTTCCATTGCCTGATATACCATTGATCACATGGTGGAAAACTGCAAATGGTGCAGCATGGCTTAGCTGAGCATTCAAGTTCTCATTTAAAGTACAATGAAAACCAGAATGCAGCAAGGCAGGGTAGGTACCTTTTCACTACTAATTATAAAAGCAGAAGTGGTACATGAGATTAGTTTTGAGGATCTGATTAAAGACTTTACCATTAGAAAAATAAGAGAAAACTATTCAAATATAAATAAAATGGGAGTTTAAAAAAGAAAGCTTTTAGAAAAAAAGTATTTTTTTCCATTTCAAAAAATAAAATTAGATTTTATGGATTATTATTGTTTATATTTTGAATTAGATATATATGGGGGCATCGTTTAAGTGCTTAGGGCCTCTAAAGGTCTTAATCCAGCCCTTAGTAACTCTAAGGTAATTCATCAATATTCATGTGTGGGGCAGAGCATCCAATGAAAAACACAATGGCAAATGAAAAGCTGTAATGGCAGTTTTAGAATAAATTGAAACTGAAACATTGTTCAAACTCAGTGATAGTGATGATGATGTGAATTGGTCATCAGATGTTGACATTGAAAATGAAACTTACGCATGATATGACTGAATCGGCATGATTTGCCCCATGAATTCAGTCATATGAAGACTAAGATAGAAGAATAAGTAGACTAATGACATAAGATGCTGGTGCCTTCCGAAACTACATTTCTTGGCAACTGTGAGCAGTGTAACGGGAATGATAACATGATGGTGACCATATGCAAAATAAAATAAAATTGCAGCGACATTAATAATATAACCACCATTCTCAGGAACATTACACTGCAAAGGTAACTGTAGACCCAACATAAACCCAAATCTCTACATATACTTAAGTAAAGAAAATTATTTCTAAGAGGAAAAAAATGTCACAGTGAACATCTCGTAACACTGTGTAGCCACAGGCCTTTTCATAATGCCAACGCTAACCCTGTTCACTGTCCAAAGCACCTATAATGGCTGCTTAAATATTGAAACTGGATAATGGATCAATTGAGGAAGGTCAATTAAGTCACATTATTTGTTACAACATCTGGACAGCTGGGTATATGTGTGTAATTTACCTCAGAAACAGATAGCACTGGGATGAACTGAGGGAAAAGGACATACTAGTGGAGTATGTTGTTTAGGGCTGTGTTTTACTGGGAACTCCTGGGATGTGCCATTCATGATGTGTTGTGTTCCACCTATGCATCATTGCAGACCAGCTACACCCCTTCTTAGCAATGGCATTAATAATGGAATGCACCCTGTCACACTGCACATATTGGTCGGGAATGGTTTAAGGCACATGATGAAGAATGTTGCTCCACTGACAGACTGAGGAGATCGTTCCTCCCCCACACTATGCAACTCTTCAATTCCACCCGAGGGAGTAAATGCTAACATTATTCAAAGTTATTATCTGCTTTTACATGAATTTTTATCACTCTTTAATATTGATTTTTATACTGCTGCTCGATAATGTGAATTTCCCCTTGGGATTAATAAAGTATCTATCTATCTATCTATCTATCTATCTATCTATCTATCTATCTATCTATCTATCT
>JANRMT010062791.1:158134595-158176488 GCA_026402145.1 Polypterus bichir lapradei | reverse complement strand
AATAATAATAATAATAATAATAATAATAATAATAATAATAATAATAATTTTAATTTTGTATGGCAAATCTGAAACTGTTCACCAGAGATGAGTATCAGCTTGAGTAAGCCCTAAAAACAGCAAAGTAATTAGTGATAACATCAGAATGAAGATAAAAAAGGGCAAAAAGGGTTTAACTAAAAAGTCATCAAGACTAACAAGACAATGTATATTCCAAAACTCATAATCCAAAGACAAAGCCAAAAATCCACAAAGCCAAAAAAAATGACAACCTGAGGGTAGCCATCTGATCCACCAAAATATAAAGGTGGAGGGCAGTCCCTCATGAATGAGATCAGAGTGGACCTGCCTTTTGGGATTTTACCCACAGAACATTAGAACTAAAAAATAAACAGCGACAGTGCATAGTTACAGAAAAATAAACAAAAGGAATCACAAAAATACAAAAAAGTAAATTTAACTAAAACAACAAGCAGACATAAAATACACATAAACTGAAACTGATACAAATACATAACAAATGTACATTAAATAGCTTAAATGCCATGGAAAATCTATTACATAAAGAGGACAGCTTAGAGGAAGTCCAGCCTTTGGAACAATTGTGATAATGTGAAGGCTTACTGCTGCTTACTTGAGCAGTTACAAAAAAAAAAGGAAATAAAAGGACAGAATTCACTCTATACAATATCTGCAAAGTCAGAATATATTTGACCGAATATGCAGCACATCTCCTGGTCCAGGGTTTGGTCTTGTCATGTTTGGACGACTGAAACTCACGGCTGGCAGAATTATTGGCATGTACCATCAAGAAACAGCAGATGATTCAAAATGCATGGTCAAATTTCGTGGTCAGACAGACATATGTTGCCTCTTTTTCAGACAACTACATTGGTTCCCTGTAGCAGCATATATTAAGTTCACATCCTTAATGCTTTCCTACAGAGTAGTCCTATATATATATGAAGAAGCTTGTGAAGTCATTTCCTACTTCTTCCTCATTCAGGTCTGCTGATGAATGGCATCATGTGTTTCCACCTGCATGTGTCACCAAATCTCAATCCATATTCTTATTGTGTCTAGCTGGTGGAATGAGTTGCCTACCTCCATTCAAAATTCTGACTATAGAAATGTGTTTAGGAAGCATTTGAAAACTCTATTGTTTTGTGAATTTCTGTCTAACTAATATTAGCTGCTAGGTTTGAATAACCTAGAAATTGTAACTCACTTGAATTTTTGCTTTGAGTTCATTTGTGACAACCAATTTTATAAACTTGTCCTGGCAAGATGGCACCTGTGTGTGTGTGGCGTGCCATTTTGTTGTGTTAGCTCTGGCTATATTTGAGTTGCTTTTGACTTTTGCAGCTCTAGATGTTGATGCTCTTTTGGTGTATGATCGCCAATCTCGTTTTGAACTAGGAAGTGTTGTTGAAGAAAAGTTTTATAATAGTGCCCAGGAAACTTTGCCACCGCTTTTGTCGGAGATTCCTGATTGTCTCCGTTGTGCTCCAGTTTCACTTTACCGGAGGAGGCGCCGTCGTCGCCAAGGTAAACGCAGCAGTAGGCTGAAGGCCTTCTCTGCTGGGTCTTCGATTGGATTCGGATGGGCTTGTCCCCTCGTTTCTTTTCGACATCGATGGGATCCTGCCTACACCTGGTTGGTGCCTGTGGCCGGGTCTGGGGAGTTCTTCTGGCTGTCACAGCCCCGCTGTCTCTACTATCTTTACCCCGACAATGCGGAGCGGTTTTGGGAAATCTGCGGCCTCTTCACCAGGTTCCTTGGAATGCAGGCGCCCCGATGACACCGGCTCCTGCCAGGATAGGTCTGGTAAACGCTAGATCCCTGTCAAACACAACTTTTATTGTTAAGGATTTTTTCATCTCCGATGGACTGGACTTTCTCTGTGTGACGGAGACTTGGTTGAATGTTGGGGAATCCAGCGTTTTTTCAGAGCTTCTACCTTCGGACTGTGCTTATTTTAATTTTCCTCGGACATCAAGCCAAGGAGGAGGAATTGCAACTGTTTTTCTTAATAAATATAGATATAAGCAGCCTTTTTTATCATGTTTTCTCTCCAGCTTTGAAGTGAGCCTATTTGAGCTAGGTTGCCCGCTCTCAGTTTTGTTTGCTGTGATTTATCGGCCTCCTAAATATAGTAAGGACTTTCTCAATGACTTCTCCGATTTATTGACTGAAATTGTGCCTAAATATGATCGAATCCTTATTCTTGGAGATTTTAATATACATGTATGTTGTCCTGATAAACCGATGGTGAAGGACTTTCTAAGCCTAATTGACTCTTTTAGTTCTATGCAGTTATTGTCTGAACCGACGCATGAACTTGGGCATACGGTGGATCTTGTTCTATCGCTTGGCTGTTCTGTGGCGAATCTGAAAATTTTGGATGCAGTGTTTTCAGATCATAAGCCTGTAATATTTGATATCACCTTGCCCTGTAAAGCAGGTAAATCCCGTGCTTCCGTGCGGCGCTGTCGTGTCATTAATCTATCTACTGCTGTACATTTTTCCGCTTTGTTTAGTAAATGCGATCTTCCTGAACCTGCGTCCTCCAATACGGAGGAGCTCTGCTCCTGGTTTTATTCCACCTGCCGAACTGTTTTAGATGCTGTGGATCCATTGAAAACCAGGCAGCCTAAAATGAAATCTGAGCCCTGGCTGAGCGACACAACTCGCGCTGTCAGACGCGAGTGCCGAAAAGCTGAGCGTAAATGGAGAAAGGATAATTTGCATGTATCGTTTCAAGTACTGAAAGATTGTTGGCGTCGTTCAGTGTATTGTGAAAGATACCAAAAGAGCGTACATGTCAAATATTATTTTGTCAAACTGTCATAAACTTCGTGTGTTATTTGACATTATAGACAGGGTTTTAAATGTTCCACAGAATGCCTGTATGGAACCTTCTTTTGAGACATGTGAGAAATTTTTGCACTTTTTTGTGGATAAGGTGAATACTGTTAGGGCTCATATACCTTTCACTGTTTATGACCCTTTAACTGTTTTTTCCTGCTCTGCTGTTTTTCATCAGTTTGAGCCGATGACCCTATCTTCTTTATTTGAGATTGTTGGTCAATTGAAGCCCTCAGGTTCTCCTTTTGATGTTGTTCCACCTTCTCTTTTTAAAGAGATTATTTCTGTTTCAGGGCCATCTGTTCTTGCTATTATTAATAGCAGCCTTTCCTCAGGTGTAGTTCCTAATTTGTTTAAACATGCCATAGTGCAACCATTGATTAAAAAAAACAAATCTAGATCCCACTGTGTTATCTAATTTTAGACCGATTTCCAAGCTTCCATTTTTGTCCAAAGTTTTGGAGAGATGTGTATATATTCAACTGAAAGCTTTTATAGATGAAAGGGATGTGCTTGAAGTGTTTCAATCCGGTTTTAAGCCGTTTCACAGTACTGAAACCGCATTACTGAAGGTTTTTAATGACATCTTTCTGGCAACAGACTCAGGGGATTATGTGGTTTTTGTTCTGCTTGATTTAACAGCTGCTTTTGATACTATAGATCATAGTATTTTATTATCTCGTTTGGAGCATTGTGTGGGCATTCGTCGTACTTGACTAGAAGAACTTTTTTAGTGAAGCTAGATGAATTTAGTTCTTCCTCTGCTTCACTATCATGTGGGGTTCCGCAAGGCTCCATACTTGGTCCTCTGCTATTTTCTTTGTATCTCCTGCCTCTTGGCTCTATTTTTAGAAAGCATAAAATTGCTTTCCATTGTAATGCAGACGATACTCAGGTTTATGTACCCCTCAAACGTAAGGATGCTTATTCCATACAAACTTTGGTTATTTGCCTAGAAGAGGTGAAAGCTTGGATGGCAGTGAAGTCCTTAAATTTTAATGAAAATAAGACAGAGGTTATAGTTTTTGGTCCTGGAGGTACCAGTGGGTCTATTTCTACTTTTGCTCCTGTGGATTTGTGTCCCCTAGCACAATATGGTACGCTTGTTATTACAAATTTGGGTTTTAGGATAGATGAGGATTTTAGACTGGACGGTCAGATCAGTGCGGTGGTGAAATCTTGTTTTTTTCAGCTGAGACATTTGGCAAAGATAAAAAACATTCTTTCTAAAGATCAATTCACAACAGTAATCCATGCCTTTATTACAACTCGGTTGGACTATTGTAATTCATTGTATGTTGGTGTTAGCCAGTCTACCCTGTCTCAGCTCCAGCTGGTGCAAAATGCTGCTGCACGTCTTCTAACTGGCACGCGAAAAAATGAGCATATTACACCTGTATTATCCTCATTGCACTGGCTGCCTGTTCAGTTTAGAGTTCATTTTAAGATTCTTTTATTTGTTTTTAAGTCTTTAAATGGGCGTGCTCCGCCCTACCTCGCTGAGCTACTGCATATGCACTCTCCTTTTCGCTTACTCAGATCAGCTGGTCAGCTGTTTCTGGATGTGCCTAGGACTCAGCGAAAGCTTGGGGGGGGATAGGGCTTTTTCTGTTGTGGCTCCAAGGCTCTGGAATTCATTGCCGATCTACATTAGACAGGCCTCCTCACTGCACATCTTTAAGTCTGCTCTTAAGACCTATCTTTTTGGTTTGGTGTTTGATTCTGTGTGAGCAGTTGATGTTATTTGTTTTAACTCTGTTTAGTTGTTTTTATTATGTTGTAATTAGTTATTATTGTATTTTATTGATTGAGTTATTACTTTGTTTCGTTTAAATTTATTTAGTTTATGTACAGCACTTTGGTCAGCGGCTGTTGTATGTAAAGTGCTTTATAAATACAGTTTACTTGACTTCACTTGTCCTGTAACTCTTGTTCCCAAACAATCCCCTGGAATCATCGAAAGATGTCTTTTAACCTTTTAGTTTGGATCACTAAAAGCAAGTCCATAACTTCTTTTTTCAGTATACTTTTTGTTTCCCAAATTGATTGCTTCAAAATGACACACATCGCCAGAGCTATCGTCTAACAACTTCCGAGATAAAAATTGAATGCCTTGCACTGCTACTCTCTGCCCTGAGTCTGCATGTTATCTCCTTGGGTTTTCATTGTGTTATCTCATTTTCTCAGACATCTTATACAGTAATTGTACAGGTCAAATCAACTAGTGTTGTAGAAGTGCTCCATTGTGTGTGACTGGCAAATGTTGTTCTTTCTTTATATTATTGACATAACCTACAACTACCTACTCCACTGTATTAGTAAAGGCTGGTTTAGAAAATTCAAAGATTAATCAAAATGTTTTTTTGGTCACAAATTACAGTGCATGTGTGTAATAAATAAATAAACAAACCAAAAAGCTTCTGAAAATTGAAATTTCACTATATACCTCAGATATCCTAGAAAATTATTGGTAAATTAAAATTCAGTGACTATAACTTGTGGTAATATGATAGAAACAGATTAGGTAAAATACTGGGTGAAGATGGATGCTTTGGCTAGAGGTCTAAGATCTAAGAGAAATAATAGATACATAGGGGTAAAAATTACAGATTTTCTAAATCAAGTCAATTGGCTTATTCTCATACCATTCACACACCATATTGCACCATACAGTGGCATGTAATCTTCCCCAGGGGCCTCATGTATAACGCCGTGCATAGAATTCTCACTATAACATGACGTAAGCACAAAAGCCGAAATGTGCTTACGCACAGAAAATTCCAGATGCAGGAATCTGTGTGTACTCCAACTTCCGCGTTCTTCCGCTCCATAAATCCCAGTCAGCGTGAAAAGTAACATTCGTGCATGCGCCTTCTGTCCCGCCCCAACTCCTCCCAGAATTACGCCTCTTTGAATATAAAAATCAATATAAATCACCCTTAAGCTCAGCCTTCTGTGAAAAGAAAATGAGAAAAGCACAGGGGAAAATATAAGAATTTCAGCGAATACCAAGTGAAGGCAAAGGAAAAACATACTATTTGTTTATTTAAATCATGGTATAATCAACAAAAGGAAGCTGATCTAGTGACATAGCGTGTTGGAGAAAAATAAAAAAGAAGTTGTCAGATATCAAAGTCACGTGAAAAGGCAAGTCGTAGCCTACCGTCTGAGTGTCATATGAAAGCTTATTAGGGTACAGAGAAAAAAAAAGGCACAGAGTGGGGAAAAAGCACGAAATGTCAACTTCATTTCGAAATTTCCACTTTAATCATGTAGTTAATTTTGTCATTAAAGTAGAACATCATAAACATCATCTTAAAATTGTTTAATTAACCAGTTTCTCAAATCACATCGTAATTAAAGTAGCACGTTAAATGCTTTGTTTTGTATGTGATCTTCTATGTGCTCTATGTGTTTCAATCACTACATGCTTCTTAAACCGGCTCTCTTCCTCCGACTGGACACAGAATTCATTACATTCGTGATATTACAGCTCTCTGAATAACTAAAATACTGAGATGTATACGTGATATTTTCATGATGATAGGAGTTAAAGCACATTATTAAACATGGGTTTCACAGCACAGTGATTGTGCGCGACTTTCAATGAAGTTATATACTGCAGCGATACTCAGGGGCGGCTCTAGGCTTGTGGCGGCCCTGAGCAGAGAAAGAATCGGTAGCCCCTTCGCCCGCCAATGTCAATATGGTATCTTATTTACGGTGGATGGCCACGTCCGTTGCGGACACTGCATAGCCGTCTCGTGCTCATGACACAAGCGTTTAACTTTTGTTGAAATTTGCCGCTGCGTTTTTAGCTGTGTAGTTATTTTCTCTTTCTGATTTATAATCAATATATATTGGCGTGGCCGCCCCTGCAGCCCTTGCTTTTCTTTCTCCAAGTAACCGATCGCCACACAATCAGCTCTGTAATAGACGTTAAGCCATCTGTAAGCTTAGAGCACCGACTCTTCAAAATGTTTAAGGAACACTGAAATATCTTCGTAGTACATGTTTAATTATTCTATCCTTCACGCCAGTCCCAGTGAAGAATATAGATTATTTAAATGAAGTTAAAGTTTTATCTGTATAATATAATAAACATATTTTGCTGCATTTCATCTTAAAAATGATATCGTCATCGTATGTAAATGTATCGCTTTATAAATTGGCACAGGTTGTGCAATATTATAACTGTAGTGCAAGTTTACAGTGAGGTAATTGTACTTATAAGTACAGATAGTTTTACAAGAAGAAATTGATTGAGTGCGTTTAAAGTTCTTGGGATGAAACTGTTTCTGACCCACAAGGTCCGTACAGGAAAGGCTTTGAAATGTTTTGCCATGGCTGAGACAGCGTGTGCTTGATGTTGTATACCGATAATTCTCTTTCCGATCAGCTGCTGCTGTGATTCACACTCAGATACAGTGATATAAATACTCCGAGTGGTGCAGTGAGAGTAATATGGAAAAAGATGATCCGCTGTGGCAACCCTTAAAGGGAGCAGCTGAAAGAAGAAGGTGGTGCAGTGAGAGTAACAACGCTAAAGCAGTTATGGTATTTGGAATACTATGGCTATTCCCTGGACCATTATATTGTTACAAGTTAATTACAATCAGATGCATTGCACTAATAAACAATATGCGGTTAGTTTCAGTGTATTTATAAAGCCGTGTCAGGAAAATAATGAGTAACCACACAGTAACAGTAGCACTTCTTTGACGCTGGGTGCCACCAGTCTGCAAAACCAAACGGAGAACTTGCGTATGACAAGGTATGAGGTACCGTGGAATAGTGCGTGGCTTTACGCCAAGTGTAGGTTTTATACATAGCGATTTGAACGTGAAAAAGTTCTTACGCAACATTTCTGTGCATACGCACCATTCATACATGAGGCCCCAGGACTGTAGTGCAATATATACATAAACAAAGGACAAGTGCAAAACAGGTAAAGAACTATACAATACAAGCATATAATTAAAAATAAGTAATAGGTTAATTAATAGATAGTAATAGTTTGAAATAAATATTAATAATAAATAATAAAAGTAAAACTGATAATAAAAAAACAACAGTAGTGACAAGTGTAACAAATGTATGGCATGTATATACTGCATATAAATTCATTACTAGGGGCAGACCTGATGGCAGAGGAGCAGCCATTGCCATGCTTGCCCATCTTCTTAGATTTGATGAGTGAACTTTACAGTTTTAAATTCAAGCTGTATTTCAAGTTGCATTTGGAGAAACAATACAGACAACATTAAAAAAATAAATAGATAGACAAATAAATAAATAGGCAACAAAAACATTTCATGACACATTTATTTATTTAGATTCACATTTCATGATCCTTTTCTTTATTTATTGTCACATTTCACTGTACTAGTATTTACTTATTGGATTTTGTCTGAAATGTTCCACCATATGTATGATTGTAATAAGAGCAAAGAAAATAACCAGGTTGGTGAACGGATCCACCACATCTTGTAAGCTTTTCATTTATGTACTGCTAAAAACCCTTTATTTTAACATGGCTTTCCCATAGACACGTTTTAGTGTAACCTTAATAAACTATATATTAGTTAAATTATCATTTTCATCATGGCTCCGCAATACATACTAATCCCTACATTTCTCTACTATTCTTTTTCCAGATTTTCTGTGGTGGCAATCTGCGCCACCACCACATAATCAAGGCACCATGCAGTCCCTACATTGATGGATTGACGGCAATACTCCAGGGGCATCATATATAACGCTCTGCGTAGAACTCGCACTATAACATGGCGTTAGCACAAAAGCGGGAATGCGAGTACGCACAGAAAAATCCAGATGCAGCAATCTGTGCGTAAGTAAACTTCCACGTTCTTCCACTACATAAATCCCGATCAGCATGAAAAGTAACGCTTGTGCACGCACCTGCTGTCCCGTCCCAACTCCTCCCAGAATTACGCCTCTTTGAATATGCAAATCAATATAAATAGCCCTTAAGCTCAGCCTTTAGTGAAAAGACAATGGGAAAAGCACGGGAGGAAATTTAAGAATTTCAGTGAATACCAAGTGGAGGCAAGGAAAAATGTACTATTTGTTGGTTTAAACAGTGGTATAATCAACAAAAGGAAGTTGATCGAGTGACATAGATCAACTTTAATCTCAAAATGTCCACTTTAATCACGTTGTTTATTTTGTCATTAAAGTAGAACATCATAAACTTCATCTTAAAATTGTTTAATTTACTAGTCTCTCAAATCCCATTGTAACTAAAGTAGCATGTTAAATGCTTTGTCTTGTATTTGATTTTCTATGTGCTCTATGTGTGTGAATCACTAAGTGCTTCCGCTCTTTCTCCGACAGGACACAGAATCCATTACATTCATAATATTACAGCTCTCTGAATAATTAAAATACTGAGATGTATACTTGATATCATTTTTATGATGACAGGAGTTAAAGCATGTTATTAAACATGGGAACACGGTGGTGCAGTGATTGTGCGCAACCTTCGATGAAATTATTGCAGCAGTACTGTCACTTTCAAATGTACTAACTTCCAATTCCTGTCCTTACTTTTCTTTCTCCAAATACCCAATCACCACACAATCAGTAATAGACATTAAGCCATCTGTAAGCTTACAAGGACAATTCTTCAAAACTTTTAAGGAACTTTGAAATATCTTCGTAGTATATGTTTAATTATTCTGTCCATCTATCCTTCCAGTGTCGTGCTAGCCCAGCAAGAATACAGCACGAGATAGGATCAATCCATGAAGTGGCTAGCGCTGCGGCACTGTGTCCTCACATGTTTAATTATTAACAATACAGATTATTTAAATGAAGTTAAAGTTTTATCTGTATAATATAATCAACATATTTTGCTGCATTTCATCTTAAAAATGATATAGTCATCATATGTAAATACGCGCTTTATAAAGTGGCGCAGGTTGTGCAATGTTATAACTGTAGTGCAAGTTTACAGTGAGGTGATTGTACAAATAAGTACAAACAGTTCTACAAGGAGCACTTGACGGACTGATTGACTGTATTTAAAGTTCTTGGGTTTCTGAACCGCGAGGTCCGTACGGGAAAGTCTCTGAAGCGTTTTGCCGTGGCTGAGGCTGTGTGTGCTTGATGCTGTATACCTACTGTATAATTCTTTTTTCGATCAGCTGCTACTGTGATTCACACTCAGATACAGTGATATAAATGCTCCGAGTGGTGCAGTGAGAGTAATATGGAAAAAGATGATCTGATGTGGTAACCCTTAACCGGAGCAGCTGAAAGAAGAAAAAGAAGGTGCAGTGACAGTAACAATGCTAAAGCAGCAATGGTATTTGGAATACTATGGCTATTCCCTGGACCATTATATTGTTACAGGTTAATTATAATCAGATGCATTACACTAATAAACAATATGCGGTTAATTTCAGTGTATTTATAAAGCCGCGTCAGGAATGTGGATCTAAGAAAGAAAGGGTAACCACACAGGAACAGTAGCACTGCTTTGATGCTGGGTGCCGCCAGTCTGCAAAACTGAGCGCAAAACTTGCGTACGGCAAGGTATGAGCTACCGTAAAATGTACGTGGCTTTACACCAAGTTTAGGTTTTATACAGCGCAGTTTGAGCTTGGAAACGTTCTTACGTAGCGCTTCTCTGCGTATGCACCGCTTATACATGAGTCCCCAGATGTCTACATGACCATCATCATCCAATTCTTTCATGTGAAGCCTGAAAACAATAAGGACTGATTTAGATCATTTATGTTAGATTGAATGCCCAGTAGGAGTCTGGGTGGTCTTGTGGCCTTAGAACCCCTGCAGATTTTGTTTTTTTTTATCCAGCCCATCTGGAGTTTTTCTTTTGTTTTTTTCTGTCCTCCTGGCCATTGGATCTTAATTTATTCTTTTGTTATTTAGTATTGCCTAATCTTATTTTTATTGTTTTTATAAACATTTCTTTCTTCATCTTGTAAAGTACTTTGAGTTACACCATTTGAATGAAAATATGCTATATTAAAAAATGTTGTTTGCTTACATTTAGATTTTCTTTTTATGTTCTGCTCACATAGAACTGTGGAAATCCACTATGGTTCTATTTGGACTCACACATTCTAAATCACAAGGCTGTAAGTAGCTGTAAATCAAGACATTACCATGCATCAGGTATTCATTATGTTGAAGTACATAGCATGTTTACACAGGGCTGTCTGGAGTGGGGTGCACCAACTAAATTTTACAACAAAGTTTTGACATAAGGTCAACAATGTGGATTTCCAATATTGGACAAAGCAGGAATACACAATGTCTGCATGGGTGGGACACCAATAAAAATTTGAAATAAAATATAGCTTACAGTCTTCACTTGTACAAATGAAGGATTTTCGTAAAATTTGTCAGATAGGCTGAACGATGTGAATTTGCATAGCAGACAAACACACACACTAAACTTTATATACAGGTGTTAGATATAGCCAGAACTGGAAAGGACTACAGTGCAGCAGCAGATGAAAATTTGCATTAGTTTAATGTCTTCCAGCTGTACTACTGGATATACTATATATGCATTTTGGTTAAAAATAAAAAAATATGAAAACTACTTAGTTAAAAATAAATAAATACATACAACCAATTAATTAATTTCAAGTAGAATTCATTCCATTACCTGCGGTGGGCAGGCGCCCTGCCCGGGGTTTGTTTCCTGCCTTGCGCCCAGTGTTGTCTGGAATTGGCTCCAGCAGACCCCCGTGACCCTGTAGTTAGGATATAGTGGGTTGGATAATGGATGGATCATTCCATTACTTTTAAAACTAAACATTTATATATACGCATTATAATATGCATTTATTTTCATAATTAAATTTCCTTTTCTCTGTGCAGGTGTTTCCACATTTTCATTTTTATATTACAGATGCTGTGTGTCATTCACTGTGCTACTAGCTGCACATAAATAAAATCCTGTGTCTGAAGTTTGAACATTTTCAATTCTTAGAGTGATACTTGCTATAACATCTCTTGTAATATTAAATCTGTTTTTTATTTTGTCTCCATAAACAGGGGAGCTCATGAATGATGAGTGTACAACGAGCTGAAGTTCACTTGTGCCTTGCTGTCGATACCAGTACATATTAGCTTCATCACTACTCTGGTGACAATTTATCTCCAGAGACTCCTGCTGATTCTTTATTATGTTGGTAGGAGCCTGGTCAACCGTAACTATAGACTGACTTATGGAATCTGAAAATTAAAAAGAAAAAAATTATTATTTTATATATTATAAGATTATACAACATATATATTGTTGACAATAGTTAATCCAGATATATTCAGTATATTTAGACATTAAAGTGTAATTGTAGTTTCACTTACAATATACAAGAAAGTTAAAGAAACACAATGTTAAGGAGGTCTTCATTTTAGTTTATGTTATTCTCTAATGTAGAAAAGAACTGGCCACTTCTAAAACGTATGAAGCAGCTACAGTTATAGGTTAATGATGTCACAGCTTCCTGTTTAGGTATTTGAGACTGTTGAGGAGGACATGAGGTTAGGAGCACACACTGATACAGTGCATTGCCGCACCCGCCACAGACCAACTCAGGATTCAAATTAGGACCCGAGTGCAGCCATGCAATGGGTGATACCTCAGCACCACACTAGTTCAGATGGAGTGGAACAGTGTGAGGTTTTTTATGGTGGCTGGAGTGCCAATTCTGCCACAAACCCCCAAGTTTTTCCCTGCAGGTTGGAGGGCCTACATGGAGGGATGGATGCAATTTAGAGTTATGTTGCAATGACACAAAGAATATGTAAATCAGGTTTGTTAAACAAGCATTAATAAATTACAAAAAAACAAACAAAACAAAAAAAAAGTCCATGCAATGAACTGATAGATAGATAGATAGATGATCATCAGTCCAATAATAAGTAAAAGGTATGAAGTCTTGAAAGAGACGAAGACAAGACTAGAAAGAGATCTCACGAAACCTAACATGCTTTTCAAACTGAATTCTCAGTTTTGATTCCCTTTACCTTATTTGTATCTCATGTCTCCTTTTTGACCAAAGCTATTTCTGCTAAGGAATTTTAGGAAAAACATCTGTGACAAAGATGATTCTTAAATGAAACATAAATGAAAATCACTTCTCACTCTCATGAGAACTTAAAGAGATCATAAAGATAAATGTTTGAACTGTAAAATTTTCTATGGGTAGCTTCATTTACATTTTTAAGTTTTGTTTTGGGAATTTTATTGTAATATTTTTAGTTAATGAACATACATACATTTGGAATGGGTGCTACCATTTTTGTTTTCGTATCGCTATGACATGGGCATCTGTTGCATAAGAAGCGACTCTGAAAGTTATATCATATGTACAGTGGTACTTAAGCTGTCTTTGCAGACCTAATTCTTGTGAAAATTGTGGAATTCAAATATTTCTTGCAATGTTTGTGTTTCTTAAAAAATCTAGGATAATGGATTTCTAGCTAAAGAACTTTGACTATGACTTTTAATTAGCATTTTGGTTAAGCAACTTTACAACTTCTTTAGATCTTCTTTCTTTATAGGAATTGAGTTTTGGCATCATTTCCTTTTCTTTATCAATCATTCAAACAATAATAAGTATACGATGGAAAATTGAAAAAAATGCAGTAAAACAAGAAGAAAAACACAGACAATGAACTGGGGCTCCAACTTGTGACCCACATATAATGTTGGAAAAAATCTAAATACAGATATAAAGTAAATATAAGAAGATGTGAGTCCATTTATTGACTGTCAATTGCATGAAAGGCTAGTTTTTAAATGGCTTCCAGATGATTAAGCAGGTTAAAGGACAGAAATGGAAGTGTCATCATAGGTCCACAAAATTCTGAGCTTTCTGGTCTGCAGATGAAGGATCACAACATGCAAATAGCAGTGCACCCTCTTGACTCGGGGTGGAATTACCATCACAACTCCAGCCCTTAGAACCACCCTATTCACATGTTCCTGACATGCTCCTTGAAACCCTTTAGGTTGGATGAATTGAACTGAAATAAGTGAAAACAAGATTAGGAGTCAGCATTGGCATTCTGTGAACCCTAATGATATTCGCCCATGGATATATACAGCTGAAGATCCCAGAAACTCAAGGTGACTCTAAGATTTGTCTACTTGAGCCACCAATGTTAAATGAGAATGGTCCACCATCAGAATTATCTCCCAACCCAGTAGATAGTACCTTGGCTATTGAATAGCACACTTGATCACTAGGACCTTCAATGGCAGCATACAGTACCTGATCCCACTCCCTAACAATTTCTGGCTCAAGCATATCACAGGGTGATCGACACCATCAATGCTTTGGCTCAGCACAACACCTGTTCTGTAAAATGAAAGGCAAAGAAAAATCAGGGGAAATTAACACACGTGCCAATGTGAAGACTGATTTCTAGCCATGAAATGCCATCTTTTTTTTTTTTTTTGGTCAAAGATGCTGCTTTCTCAGAAACATGAGGTACAAACCAGCAGTAGAACCCTCCAAACCCTAAGAAAGCCAGTTAAAAATGACAGCAACCATGGATCATTGTGCTATCACTACTCCATCACCAACTATGTACCCTAAATATTTTGATTCAGTCAGTCCATAAAAACTGAGTGGAGAACTATGGCCAGATGTATCAGTTGTTCCTTCCATACACTGGAATATATGATGATATCATCCGAAGAGGCGGCACTATGTTTTTTTGGGGGTTGGAGGACTTTATCCACCAGATGCATGCCAAATGCAAACACATGGTACTGTATCTAGGAGTGCTAAGTCCAATTTCCTTTAATTTAGAGCTCTGTCTCCCCCCTCTTCTCTCTGGTAGGTGATAGGGGTGCTTTGGGACAATTACCCTGGTCCCAGTAATAATGTCATGTGCGACAAGAGAGGTTTGACCAAGTTTCTCATACACTACAGATTTAAGAGAGAAGATGGTTTTTCAAGTTTCTGCCATTGCTCAGAGGTCAGATCTTTATTAAAGTTTAAAACCTTTATGTGATAGACCTGTTCTTCAGGCCCATGATTGACCTGTTTTACTAAATATTAAATTAGCTTTTGTCACTCTAATACCTTATAGGGTCCATGCCTATGCATGAGTATTTTTATTATTTTTTTAAATATATGTACTTCTTAAAATTTAGATTAATTCTTTGTAAACAATGTTAGTTTCCTGGGGTGTAAGAATGAATAAATAATTTTTGATTATTAATATCACTTGCACAATGTTTGCAATTATAATTCTTCACATATTTTTGTATACAAAACATAAACAAGACAATAATAATAATAATAATAATAATAATAATAATAATAATAATAATAATAATAACACATTTTATTTATATAGCACCTTTCCCATGTTCAATGTGCTTATTATTAAAAAAAGAATGAAAGTGTGACTCATAGCACAATGAAAATGAAAATTTTCCATATATTTTTGTATACAAAGCTAAAAAAAAAAAAAAAAAAAAATGTCACTTACTTGTAGCTGTCCTCTGTTCTAATCCTCACCTGGCACAGTCTGTCACTAAAAACTATTCAATGTAAAATATAATAGTGGTTTTCTCCATAACCACTTTGGCGAGATAAGATTGTTCTGGGTCTCATTGCTATGGCATGAGAGAAAATTGTTTTTATTGTTTTAGATAAGAATTTATTTCCAGTCTGTCAATCAAAAACATGTAACTGTTGTGACAGATTGGGGGCGCTATCTCTCCCTTAAACCCTTGTCCACGACTCCAGACACCAGGTAAAAGTCCAAACAATGACTTTATTAAATTGCCACAGTGCCCAAAGCACCCTCTCCTCCACTATATTCATAAATCAACAATAACACAATCAATAAACAATCCTCCAACTCCCAGACGCGTTGCCCTCCTACCACCCAGCTCAGCTCCCCGTCTGGGAGCTCTCACAGTCCTTTTATATTCCCTGAACCAGAAGTGTTCCCAATCCCAGTCCATGTGATCCTGTATCACTTCCGGGTCAGGTAAAAGTTCTTTTCTTCACCCCGGATGCCCGTCGCTCTTCCTTTGACAAACTTCCGGGTCATAGGGCACAAATAAGTCTTTGGTCCTCCCTGCAGCTCCCTCTTGCGGCCCCTGTGGTATACAGCAGATTCTTGTATAAAAACTACATAGTCCATGACTCCCTGCTGGTCTTCGGGGCACCTCCATACTGCAGGGAGGGCTCCATCTGTTGTCTGGGGGTATTGGCCGGGATGACAAGATCACAATACTCCTCCCCTAGCGGAAAACCAGGGTTTTTCACGTCTTGTCCCCCGAGGGACATCTCTCCCCAAGATTATCCAAAGACCGGGTCCCGGCGATGCAGTCGACACACCCGTGCAAACCTAGGAGGAACAGTATAATAATAAATATTTCGGTTCCCTGCCCTTCTAGGACAACCTCTCCACTTGTGGCCCGGTCTGCGGCATTCATAATACAGCCATGGTCCCCTTGGTAGTCTCTCTCAGTGGGACTTGAAGCACCTAGGTACCTCTGGCTCTATCCCTTTCTCCGCTGAGGAGAATTCCCCGGCCGCCTTTGCGCTTTTATGGCCCTTTTCCACTTTGTCAGGAGACCTCTGTTGTATTTTAGAGATCTCCTGTTTAATCTGGGGCTGGTCCACAGTCTGGGTCTCTCTACTGAATAAAGAGAGCCTTTTTACTGTCTGCACCCCTTTTGTTTTATAAATTACCGGTGGCTGCGTCTTTAGGGCCGCCTCGCTCCGGGAGTCAGCACTGTCTAGCTGCCCCGGATCGATCAGCCCTTCCCCCGACCACTCGGTTAACGAACCAGCCTCTCTTGTAGGGCACGCCGTGTAATGACACCCGCTATTCATTAGAAGCGGGCCCGGATTACACTGCTTCCCTATTACTTTCTTTATGGTACCGGTCTGACTCACCTGTACCGCCGCATCATGAATTATGGGAGGCTCTCCACCAATCCGCCGCACGTAGTCTCACCTTCTCCAATGGCGCTTTGGCTGCAGCTCCCAACTCCCCGACGATCTTCTCGATGCTCGTCAGGACCTGTAAGAAACTTAGTACGGGCTCGATCAGATTTTCGAGTTCCTGTACGTTAACATTATTTACTTCGGCCGGCAGAAGACTCACTTCCTCGTTTGTCTTACCTGCCGGCCGGGAGCCAATGAGCACGCCCGCTTCTGGCACATGCTCTGACGGGTCTCGCGGAGGCTGCTGGGACATGGAGTTCTCTTTGGCTACGGTCGAGGGTCGGGTCGCAACGTTCAGAGGACTGCGGTCTGTCTTATTTAATTTAGCGACATCCCGAACAGCCATTTCCCGACCCTCCTTACCTTTTTTCGTGGTGAGCGGTACTTCGCTCGACTCCCCCTTCCTCTTCGGAAAGTCCAAGTCCATTATTTCGGGATCGAAGGCACAAACAGCGGGACGCAGACCTCCTCCTTCCCAGAAAGCACCGGGTTTGCTGCCGTGTTCCTCATCGGCTACCGTCATGCGGAGGTCTTTTCCCATGTGCTCAGGAGCGCGTCATCATCTTCGGGGCAGTCTTCTTTTCCCCGCAGAGCCTCCAGGTGATCATCTCCGAGGTACATGCACGGAACAAAGTGAGTTATTACAAACGGATTTTCAATAACGTTCCCGGCACGTACCTCAGAGCGATCGTTGGTCCCTGGAAGTTTCTCCGGACTTGTAAGACCGCTCCGTGATTGCTTGCCCTTCCTCTTCCCCATTCCGGACTTGGAATTTTCGGGTTCTGGCGCTGCTGTGGTGATTCCTGGCGCCGTTGTCTTCTCAGGGTTCACTGTCCACAGAAAATTTATATTCAGGTTCTCCGCAATAGACGCTGGAGTATCCTGCTGACTACGCCACTATGACAGATTGGGGGTGCTGTCGCTCCCTTGAACCCTTGTCCATGACTCCAGACACCAGGTAAAAGTCCAAACAATGACTTTATTAAATTGCCACATTGCACAAAGCACCCTCTCCTCCACTATATTCATAAATCAACAATAACACAATCAAAAAAAAATCCTCCAACTCCCAGACGCATTGCCCTCCTACCACCCAGCTCAGCTACCCGTCTGGGAGCTCTCACAGTACTTTTATATTCCCTGACCCGGAAGTGTTCCCAATCCCAGTCCATGTGATCCTGTATCACTTCCAGGTCAGGTAAAAGTTCTTTTCTTCACCCTGGAAGCCCGTTGCTCTTCCTTTGCCGAACTTCCGGGTCATAGGGCACAAATAAGTCTTTGGTCCTTCCTGCAGCTCCCTCTTGCGGCCCCTTGTGATATCCAGCAGGGTCTTGTATAAAAACTGCATAGTCCATGACTCCCTGCTGGTCTTCGGGGCACCTCCATACTGCAGGGAGGGCTCCATCTGTTGTCTGAGGGTATTGGCCGGGATGACAAGCCGGCCAAAGATTACACTGTATTGTTCTGCATATTTTTTGCATATGAAGCAAAAGTCAGGTTTTTAAAGCAAAGAAGTAAAGATGGAGCTCAAACAACAAAGTTATATATGAAGTGGAAAATGCTTCCATCTGTGCTCTGCTAAAACCGTGTAGATTTGCAACAAAATGGTCTTTTCTAACTATTAAATGAGCCATGACATTGATCCCTTAGAGGGAAAACTGTTTTCCTTTATGTTGTCTGGAAAAAGCCAAGTGTTTCTTATCAGTCAGTCAGCGAGTCAATCAGAAGCTTGAAACCTTAATATATTGATTTGGTAGTACCCCAGTTGCTAGTTTTTGAATATTTTAAAATGTACCTAATCAGTTAAATAACAATCTTTTTCATCTTACTTAAACTACAGACACCTAAATTTCTCTTGGCAGCATCAACTGCAGGGCATGAGCATCCCTAAAAGGCTGCCAGTGAATTGATGAGTTTAACATAATAAATGACTAATTGACTATAATAACATTCAATCATTCATCATTATTCATGATGAAAGCTGCAATTTAAAGTAAAGATTCATAATAATGTTAATTTTGTATTTCTTTAGATTGCATTTTGATAGTTACTCTACAATGCTCAATTAATTATTTATATTAATTGATTTTTAATCAGCATCTAATAAAGATCACAACAGAGGGCCCAATGACATAATTTTAGGTGATTTTTTAAATTATGCTTTTTCGAAATGTGTCATTATTTTTATCTCATATTTTACAGCTCCAAGTCAAACAATCTTTTAAGTTTCAAATTTACAAATTGCAATTTTTGTGAAACAGTTTCAGTATTGACAGTTTGACCAACAGTATGTCATTTTCCCTGACTGAGCTGCACTTGTCAGGTCAGGTCAGGTTGGTCATTTTATTATGTATTTTTGATTAATAAGCATGTTACTGAAAGTCAATCAGGTTTTGTACAGATCATTAAAGGAGTTTTTACATTACAGATATCACATTTTAGTGCACTGTGTCACTAGCTGCACAGAAATACAGTCCTGTGTCAGAGGTCTCTACCTTATCAATTGTGAGTGTTATACTTTCTAGTTTTGGTCTTGTAACACTAAATCTTTCAGTTATTTTATTGCCATATTCTGGGTTGTTCATGTATAGAGATCGTAAAACCAGCTGAAGTTCACTTGAGCCCTGCTGCCGATACCACTCCATGTAGTTGTTAGTAGCACTTTGGTTGCAGTCGATTTTCAGAGACTGATTCTGCATCACTATTATATGGGAAGGTGACTGGCTGACCTTCACTGAGGTTTGGCAAAGAGCATCTGCAAAATGTATAAAAAAAGTTAAAATAAATAAAGAAATAGGTACATAACCTTTGAAGAACAAAAAGATGACACTGCAACAAAACAAAAAGTTAAATGCATAAAACTATATTAGTTATAAATAAATAAATAAATAAATAAATAAATAAATAATGCTTTACATCAATGTCTGTTTATACTACATCTGAAAAACATTGCATTAAAAAACAACAAATGAAAGCATAATAAGGAAAATAAAACACACTATTTAATATCCCTTAGGTTTAAAAAAAAACAAAATTTAAACTTACAATGTACAAAAGCAATAATACAACATGACACCAGAAGACATTGCATTTTGGAATGAAGTGCTCTCTGATGAACAACAGAACTGTTACCCTGAAATAAAGGACATAATTCTACAGTTACAAATCTGATGTCACAATTTCCTGTTCATCTGTTCGGCTTTTCTTTTTCTTTAAAGTACTTGGCAAACGGACAAAAGAAAATTAAGCAAGATGTTCCAAATAATGTAGTTTTAAAATTAACTTTTATTAAATAAAAATTAATAATACTTTTTCAAGATAAACACTATCAGATAAAACAAAGAAAACACATCTTATTTCTATTTTAAATAGATAAAACAAGCTCACATCCATGATTACGCAAACTACCTTGCTAGTACATCACTCATTTTCAGAAGTACCCAAATTGAAAGTCATTGTAATTAAATTTGTTATTGAGACAAATTCTGGTTTCACCAATGAAACAAAAAAAAAAATTACTGGACCACTAAAAATAATAGTCTTTTTTTCTCACACATTTATTATTAACTAGCTGTGCTATCCTTCTAAGATGGGCTGAAATCTAAGTAATCCACACAGACCTCAGCATTCACATTTGCAGTGCACCATCTACTGGAATGTATTTTGTAATGTATGTAGCAATAAAATGCATTGTATTTGTCATTCCAATAGATGATGCATTATAAATATTTGTAGTAATAAAATGCATAACTACACATGCCTATGATGCACCATCTGTTGGAATGACAGATGCAATGCATTTTATTTTAAAAAATGTTTGGATGCACCTTCATTTGGAATAACAGAGGCATAGCAGACAGACACATATCCTTTTATTAAAGTGGATTAATTTTACATACAATATCACCATAAATACAATAACCATTACCATGAGAAATTTTTTTAAGATTGAAATAGATTGATGAAAATTAAAAAGAGGTTCAATTCAACAACAAGAAGGTAACAGTGAAAAAACAGTCTCACTCCCTTCACAAAAGTGGCATTTGTCGATAACATTAAGGTATCAATACGTGAGGCATTAATATCAATGACAAAATGTGAAAGAAAGAAAGAAAGAAAGAAAGAAAGAAAGAAAGAAAGAAAGAAAGAAAGAAAGAAAGAAAGAAAGAAAGAAAGAAAGAAAGAAAAAAGAAAGAAAGAAAGAAAATGCATATAAAATGCATTCGATATTGTTAAATAGCACACTTGATCACCAGGGTCTTCCAGAGCCACGTATCTGGTCTCACTATCTAACAACTTCTGGCTCAAGGACATCACAGGGCGATCGACACCACTGATAATTTGGCTCAGTACAACACCAAAGCCAGAGTATAAAGCATTGGTGTGTAAAATGAAAGACAAAGAGAAATCAGGGGAAACTAACACAGGTGCCAATGTGAGGCCTGATTTTTAGTTATGAAATGCTGTCTCAGCTAGACAATCCCATACGGCAGTGTTAGGAGCCTGTTTATTTATTAAGTTAGTCAAGTGTGCAGCTTTCTCAGAGAAATGAGGAACAAACCAGCAGTAGAACTGTCCAAACCCTAAGAAAGCCAATTAACAATGACAACAACCATGGGACATTGTGGTATTGCTACTCCATCACCCACTTTGTAGCCTAAATATTTTGATTCAATCAGTCCATAAAAACAATTTTCAGGATTGATCTGAAGGTTGGGATCACAAATGTAGCGGTGAATTATGGCCATATGCATCAGGTGTTCCTTCCATGTGCTGTAGGCTTTTTGGAGCCAGAGGACTTTATTCATCACATGCAAGCCAAATGCAAAGACATGATATTGCTAATGTTAACTAGGGGTGCTAAGTCCAGTTTTTTTTTTTTAATTTAGAGCTCTACCTCTGCCCTCTTTTCTCTGGGAGCCGAGGGGTGCTTTGGAACATTTACCCTGGTTGCAGTAATAATGTAATTTACAACAAAGAAGGTTTGACCAAGTTTCTCATCCACTACAGATTTAACTGACAGGATGGCTTTCCCAAGCTCCTACCATTACTCAGAGGTCAGATCTAATGTTTAATTGAACCTGTGAGGCAGTACTGAACCAAACAAAGCTGGAGTTAGGAGTGGACTTCCTGACCTTCTACAGCTTCCATATATTTACCAGATAGACCCATTGTTGAGGCCTATGATTGACCCATTTTACTGAATAATTAATTAGCCCTTGTCACTCTAATATCTCATAGGGTCCCTGCCTATGCACTAGTTCATTTTTAATATTTTTTTTTAAATACATATACTTCATAAAATTTACATTTATTCTTTGTAAAGAATGTTTGTTTCCTGTGGTGTAAGAATGAATAAATCATTTTTAATTATCAATATCACTTACATCGTGTTTGTAATTATAATAATTCATTTATTTTTGTATACAAAACATAAATTAAACCATTATTTAAAAAATAATAAAATTGAGACTTGTACCAAAATGATCATTTTAATTCTCCATACACCTATCTATACATAATATACGTAAGACCAAGATTAAAAAAAAAAAAAAATAGGATTGACCTCAGTGTCACTTTCTTGTAGCTAGACATGTAGCTGTGTTCTTATCTGAACTTGCCGTAGACCAGCACTAAGATGGCTCTTTTGGACTATTCAATGTAAAACGTAATTGTGGTTTTGCCCAATTTTTTCAGAATTAACATTTTCTTTATATAGGATTGTTCTGGGCCTCAGGGCCATGACACGAGTGAAAAATATTTTTTTTTTTGCCATTAGAAAAGAATTTCTCATTAGTCCGTGTCTGCGTGGGTTTCCTCCGGGTGCTCTGGTTTCCTCGCACATTCCAAAGATATGCAGGTTAGGTGCATTGGTGATCCTAAATTATCCCTAGTGTGTGCTTGGTGTGTGTGCCCTGTGGTGAGCTGGCACGCTGCCTGAGGTTTGTTCCTGCCTTGAGCCCTGTGTTGGCTGGGATTGGCTCCAGCGGACACCTGTGACCCTGTAGTTAGGATGTAGTGGGTTGGACAATGACTGACTGACTGTCATTTGGAAACATGCAGTTTTATTCTGTTGCATATTTTTGTATGTGAAGCATAAAAATGATTAACATTTAAAATGTAAATAAGAAAAAAATGAAGCTCAAACCACAAAGCCACACATGCAGTGGAAAATGCTTCTGTCTGTGATCTTCTAAAACTATGCAGATCTGTCATAAAATGGTCTTTTCTGAAAATTAAATGAGAAATATTGTCATGGCTGTGTCAGGTTATTATTATTATTTTTTACTATTGAATAGACTTTTCACTAAGGTTGGCTTTTTTTCTGGGTCTCAGGGTTGTGATATTGATTTCATTTTTTACACTATTAATTGTTTTTACTATTTAATACATTTATTTATTTTATTTAGTTAGTTATTTTGAATCTCAGCATCATGACTTCAACCACTTATAAGGGAAACCATCTCCCCTTATGTTGTCTGGAAAGAGCCAAGGCTTTTTTGTCAGAAAGTCAGGGGGTCAATCAGCAACTTGTAACTTCTATATATTGATATATGATAGTAAACCAATTGCTAGTCTGTGAATATTTTTAAAATTATTTAATAAGTTAATGAATTATCTTTCTTACTTTACTTAAACTATAGACACCTAAGCTATTCTTGGTAGCATCAAGTGCAGGGCATGAGCAGACCTAAACAAATTCAGCTAATAGCATAAAATACTATACTCAGCAAAAAAAGAAACGTCCCCTGACTTTCAACTGTTTTTACTTTCAGTAGACTTAATGTGTAAATATTTGTATGAACACTAAAAGAGTCAACACCATAAGACATAAACTAAAAATGTTTCACAATGTGTCCCTGAATGAAGGGAGGCTCAAAATCAAAAGTACCAGTCAGTATCTGGTGTGGCCACCAGCTGCTTGAAGTACTGCAGTACATCTCCTCCTCATGGACTGGACCAGATTTGTCAGTTCTTGCTGTGAGATGTTACCCCACTCTTCCACCAAGGCACCTGCAAGTTCCTGGACATTTCTGGGGGGAATGGCCCTAGCCCTCACCCTGCGATCCAACAGGTCCCAGACGTGCTCAATGGGATTGAGATCTGGGCTCTTCGCTGGCCATGGCAGAACACTGACATTGCTGTCATGCAGAAACTCACGCACTTTTTGCCACTCCTGTCTGGTCCAGCGAAGGTGGGTTTGTGCCCATAGGCGGCGTTGTTGCTGGTGATGTCTGGTAAGGACCTGCCTTACAACAGGCCTGCAAGCCCTCAGTCCAGCCTCTCTCAGCCTATTGCGGACAGTCTGAGCACTGATGGAGGGATTGTGTGTTCCTGGTGTGACTCGGGCAGTTGTTGTGGCCATCCTGTACCTGTCACGCAGGTGTGATATTCGGATGTACCGATCCTGTGCAGGTGTTGTTACACGTGGTCTTCCACTGCGAGGATGATCAGCTGTCCTTCCAGTCTCCCTGTAGCGCTGTCTTAGGCGTCTCACAGTGTGGACATGGCAATTTATTGCCCTAGCCACATCAGCAGTCCTCATGCCTCCCTGCAGCATGCCTAATGCACGTTCACGCAGATGAGCAGGGACCCTGGGCATCTTTCTTTGGGTGGTTTTCACAGTCGGTAGACAAGTCTCTTTAGTGTCCTGCGTTTTTAGAACTGTGACCTTAAATGCCTACTTTCTGTAAGCTGTTAAGGTCTTAACGACCATTCCACAGGTGCATGTTAATTAATTGATTATGGTTAATTGAACATGCATGGAAAACATTGTTTAAACAATTTACAATGAAGATCTGTAAAGTTATTTGGATTTTTAAAACATTATTGTTGAAATACACAGTCCTGAAAAAGGGACGTTTCTTTTTTTGCTGAGTATATTATTCATCATGAAAGCTGCAATTCAAAGTAAAGATTCATAATAATATTCAGTTTGCTTTCTTTGTAGTTTGCAATTTGATAGTTACTCTACAATGTTCAATTAAATATTTTTATTAATTGATGTTGCATCAGTACATAATAAAGCCCAGTGTAAAAGGCTCAATGAAATAATTTTATGCAATTTTTTTATTATACTTTTTCTTAATTTATAACCATTTTTATTTCATACTATACAGCCCCAAGTCAAACTTCCTATTAAGCTCCTAATTTATAAATTGCAATTTTTGTTAAACACATTCGATTTTCAGTGGCTAATCTGTTAGACCAAACAAAACTGGACTTTAATTCAATCACACTGACTCACACTTTGACCAACAGTATGTCATTTACCCTCCCTGAGCTACACTTGTAAAAACTTGGAATACTGTATTCTGTAGTTGTGACTAATAAGCATGTTTCTGAAAGACAATCAGGTTTTGTACAGATACTTAAAGGAGTTTTTACATTACAGATATCACATTTTAGGTCACTGTGTCACTAACTGCACAGAAATACAGTCCTGTGTCAGAGGTGTCTACCTTATCAATTGTGAGTGTGGTGCTTTCTAGTGTTGATCTTATAGCATTGAATCTATTGGGTATTTTGTCTCCATACTCTGGTTTGCTCAAGTATAGAGATCGCAACACCAGCTGAAGTTCACTGGAGCTCTGCTGCCGATACCAATCCATGTAGGTATTAGTAGCACTCTGATTACACTCAATTTTCAGAGACTGATTCTGCTTCACTATTATATGGGAAGGTGACAGGCTGATCTTCACTGAAGATTGGCAAAGAGCATCTGTAAAATGTACAAAAAAGTAAAAATAAATAAATGAACAGATATAAAACCTGTGAAGAACAAAAAAGATGAGACTGCAACAAAATAGAAATATAATTGCAGTTAAACTATATTAGTTATAAATAAATAATGCTTTACATCAATTACTGTTTACAGTATATCTGAAAAACATCACATTACAAAACAACAAAAAAACTTTTCTGAAAGCATATGGAAAATTTTTGACATTACTTAGGTTAAAAAGAAAGTTTTAAACTTACAATGTACAAAAGTAATAATATAGCATAGCACCAGAAGAAGCTGCATTTTGGAATGCAGTGCTCTCTCATGAACAACAGAACCGTTAAAAACCCCTGACGCAAAGGACACAATTCTGTGTACAGTCACATATATGATGTCACAATTTCCTGTTCATCTGCTTTTCTTTTCTTTTTTGTTAAGTACTTGGCAAAAAGACTAAAGAAAATTAAACAAAATGCTATAAATAATGTAGTTTTAAAATTAACTTTTATTAAATAAAAATTAATAATGCTTTTTCAATATAAACACTACCAGACAAAACAAAGAAAACACATCTCATTTCTTATTTTAAACTGGTGAAACAAACTCACCTCCATGATTTTGTAAACTACCTTGCTAGTACACCACTCATTATCAAAAGTTCCCATATTGAATGTCATTTTAATAAAATTTGTATTTCAGCCAAATTCTAGCTTTCATCAGTGAAGCAAAAAACAAATTTACTGAATCACTAAATAAAATGAGTCATTTTCTTTACCCATTTATTATTAACTAGCTGTGTTACCTCTGTGTTCACATTTGCAGTGCCCCATTTATTGAAATGTATTTTGTAATGCATGTAGCAATAAAATGCATTGTATTTGTTATTGCATGTAGTAAAAAAATGCATTACTACAAATGTTTGTGATGCACCATCTGTTAGAATGACAAATGCAACACATTTTATTATAAGAAATGTTTGTGCCATCTTTTGGAATAACAGAGACCTAGCAAACAGACACTTATCTTTTTATTAGGGCATATTAATTTTACTCACAATAACACTATAAATATATGAACAGGTGGCACGGTGGCACAGTGGTAGTGCTGCTGCCTCGCAGTAAAGAGACCTGGGTTTGCTTCCCGGGTTCTCCCTGCATGGAGTTTGCATGTTCTACCCGTGTCTGTGTGGGTTTCCTCCCACAGTCCAATGACATGCAGGTTAGGTGGATTGGCGCTTCTAAATTGTGCTATGTGTGTGTGTGCCCTGCGGTGGGCTGTCGCCCTGCCCGGGGTTTGTTCCTGCCTTGCACGATGGGATTGGCTCCAACGGAACCCTGTGGCCCTGTGTTAGGATATAGCGGGTTAGATAATGGATGGTTATGTGAACAATTATTAAGAAACTACTTTATATGATTAAAACAGATATATACTAGGTGACTTAAAACTTGTATTTAACTTGATCTATAGTGCTAACCTGATCTTTTCATTCTTTTATTATCTATTATTATGTTACATACATATTGTAACTCGATTGAAACCCTAAGGGAGACCCCCATCCCTATTCATTTACACTATCATGGTCTGAAGGAGATTAGGAGTCAACTAAAAATATGGAGAGCCAACTAAGCTAACCCTATTTCATTTCTTGGCAAGATAAAGCACAAAACTATGTGCTTACAGCAGCGTTTCTCAACCATTAAGTATTTGCGACCCGAGTTTTCATAACAGTTTTAATTGCGCCCCCTAACATTTTTTTGAAATGTAGATGCATATTTTATTATACCTACTTAACTTTTATCAACATTTATCTAACTCTATATTTATTGTTCTAGTATCAGAATGTAGTTTAAGTTAATTTGTTTTGGTTTCAACAGATTTTTTTTCATATTTTTGATTCTTGTTTTCTTTTTTTCACATCTTTGCGTCCCCCTTTTTGTTACTTCACGCCCCCCTAGGGGGGCCCGCCCCACAGGTTGAGAACCACTGGCTTACAGAAAAATAAAAAAATGTCCCAATTGGGCTGCACAAAAGAGATGAGTGAATCACACTGGAGTTCGATTCTCAAGCAATCTCCGGTCCAAATGAAGTGCCATTCTCTGGGCATGTCTCCTTTCATGTTATCCTGACTATAAGGGGTGGACCCTCCTCAGGTCCCTGACGGTGTGGCCACATAGCCTCACTGGGCCTTCTATGTTTTATTGGTTTTATTGATTTATATTAATGTATTGTGAAAAGCATGCCCCCAGACACAGACAGACAGACACCAGAATGTCCAAAAGGCACACGTTTATTAAGCACAGCACCACAATGCCTTATTCTCCAACAGTCTCAGTCTCTTTCTCTTTATTCTTCTCTCAATTCTTCTCTCCTTCCTCCCAACTCCGGCTCAGCTTCTGGAGGGAGGCGGCCCCTTTTATACTGACCCAGATAGGCTCCAGGTGCTCCGTCTGACGTCACTTCCTGGTGTGGTGGAAGTGTCAAGAGAACACCCGGAAGGACTCTGGGTGTCCTTGGGATTTCTTCCGGCAGCACTTTCTGGTGTGGCGGAAGTGCTGCCATCCAAGGTTCCAAACACGTCCGGGCGCCCTCTGGCGGTGACTCTGTCTTTGCAGAGGGTTGAGCTTCGCAACCCCCATGCATTCCAGGGAGGCTACCCACCTATGCTCCAGAGAAAATATTGTCCCATTTCTGGTCCCCTGCTTCTTCCAGCGTCCCGGTGGGGCAACATCCCTGGGTGTCTATGACAGTATGTGTGTAGATTGAAATGTAGAGCATATATGGAAACTGTTGAAGATTTTGTTTTTATTATATTGTGTGTACTATTCTGGAGACACACCAAAATTTCATTGTACATCTGTGCAATGACATTAAAAGGCATTATATTCTGTTCTATCAGATAGTGACAGCGCCTCCTCTCAGCTTGAAGTGTTAGTGCTTATCTTCAATGCACTATAAAGATGATCCCTTGGTGCACATGTGTGACAATACCTAGGCACCAATAAAAGGGGCTGAAGCACCTAATAAAATCAAAACTAAAAAATACCCCAACTTTGAACATGCTAAGAACTCAACATTAGACATTAAATTCATCAAGGTTTATTTTTCTTTGTAGCCTAAGATTCTTATTCTGATGCTAAGAATATGCTTCTTGACACTACAACTGCCTGTAATTGTTAAGTTAAACCATTAAAGTTAATTTAAAAGCATTTTTTTCTATAATATTAACGTGTTTGTAATAGTCCTTTTGTAGGGTTTGTAATTGGAAGGTTCAGAGATCAAGGAATTTGAAGGGATAATCCTAAGGTGGAGTGGCGGCTCTGAGGCTAGGGATCTGCACTGGCAATCGGAAGGTTGCTGGTTCAAATCCCATAAATGCCAAAAGAGACTCTCATCTGTTGGGCCCTTGAGCAAGGCCCTTAAGCTGCAATTGCTTTGAGTAGTGAGAAAAGCGCTCAATAAATGCAAAGAATTATTATTTATTAAGGATTTAGAAATGCCAAAATGCCTTGGCAAAAAGTAAAAACAGAAGAGAGAGTCAAAGTTCTTTGTTTCAAAATTCCAAAGTGTTTTTGTCTTTGAAAAACAATGTACAATTGGCAGCACATAGTGCTGTGTCTGAACCATGTAACCAGTATTGGACATTTTTGCCAAATACACCATGCAGTGGGCTGGTATGTAGTACTGGGAACCTCCTCCAATTTCTACACAAAATACTGGCAATGTTTCTAAGCATACTGGTGTGTACTACTATGCGTGTACTGTCAAAGAGGACCAAAAACTCTCTCCATCCAGGCTCTTCAATTAAATGTTATTATATCTTGGAGCTCAAAGTTTCACTGAAGACATTGCCATAAACAGGGTATTATTAGCAGTTTGATTCAGCTTCAAGCAGTGGCACCATGATTTCACATATAAAGAACAACACAAAATGATGATAGCCACAGGAAAATCAACCACAAATTGGTAGGGTGCTGAGGTGACAAAATAACGTTAAAATAGCCCCATTAATGACATAAAAATGTATTTATATGAAAGATTGCACATAATTGTTTAAGTCCCTTACACCTTTGATAACTACTTTGAGGTGTGTGTGTGTGTGTATGTGTGCATGTTTGTGACTTTACAGTTGAGTACAAAATAAAACAACGTGTAATATCTACAGTATTGTCAAATGAGTGATCTAAAGTCATGTCAGAGACTACATGAGGTCTTTACTTACCTTTAGAGGGAAACCATAGCCTATCCCAGAAGCAACTGGCAATTTTGTAATAAGACTGGATGGGAATCTAGTCCAGGGCAGTGCACACTCGTGTAAATATTGCCAAGGATACTTTTAACTTCTCTTTAATGTTATTGCTTAGTTTTTTTTAAGTTAACTTTATTATTTTTGTTTTTGGTGATGTCATTTTGTCCTCATTTTATGACCTCTGGTATTTCATGGGCACTGCCTTTTTGTGTATTTGTTTCCATGATCACCAGAATTTGGTGTGTTTGCTTACTTTGGTGCTTCATGGTTGTAAGGCATGTGATGCACATACTATGTGACCCATTATATCATAAAGTCTGTAAGATGAGCACTCTCATTGAACAGCAACTGAATATTAAGGCTAAATCATTAGCCTAAAAAAAATATTCTTATGAACCATTTTGGCTTTGTATCTCATTTTAGTTTTTGCTGGTTTGCATGACTGTTTTGAACAAAGATCTTTTAAAATTTTACAGTATGTAACTGACAATTCACTTGACTTTCCATCTTAACAGGACATTTGTAGATTAATTCTGCATTCTACATTCAACTACCTTTCAAATTGAGTTGTTACTTCTGCCCAAATCAAACACAACATACATTCTCTTTAAGTTACTAATTAATTTAATCTAAACTTTTTTAAGACTAGGAGGAAAGAAATCATTATTCTTCAAAAATTCACGTAGTAAGATGAACAATGTGCAAAGTCTACAAAGAAAGTCACTGGGCTGGGGTTTGAACGCTCCATTACATGTTTGAGAATCCTACATGTTATGGTCTAGTGTTGTTCTCTCCTGACTTTCTCTAAGTTGTAATGTTAAGATATGCACGATACAAACATCTCAATATAAACCCTGTGGCATTCCAAAAAGTCTTATAGGAAATTTTGCAGAACCTATGTTACAAATACAGCAGCAAATTTCAGCACATGGCAGGAGAGCTCCTTTGCCGCTATTTCTGTTCTTTTGTCACTAGATGGAACCAAGGTGCTCTAGTTCAAAGATATGAGTGCTGTATGAGGGCTGCAGGATTAAGCTTGATCCCCAGCAACAGTGGTGTATCTTTATCTTTAAAAAGAATAATGGTGTACATAGTTTAGGGCAAAGGAGACAGTTCGGTTGTCATGTGGCTCAAGGACTTCATATAACAAATTCAAAATTAACTCAAATCTCTGGGACACCTTAGAAAAGTAACATCATGGGGGTTTTCTACGATGGACGGGACATTCAAAAAGTTTCCGCACTTTTATATTTTCGTTGGAAACGGTGAAGGTGGGAGGCGTAGTAATTGGGCATTAAAAAGTTTTGTATGACGATGGGAAAATTGCATCGCAAAGGAAGGTGACTATGTAGAAAAGTGATGTCATTTGTTTTTGAAATTCTTAATAAATAGAGTTAAAAAAGTGCTGAAACTTTTTGAACGCACCTCGTATGTTTACTGAATTGATCTGCTCAATATATCTGGGGTTAGAGTGAGAGTTAGCATGAATACCAGGGAATTAGCAAAAAAACAGAGGTATGGAGAGAGAATGTGGAATGAATGCTGGAGAGTGTTTTGAAGACTGGAGTTTGGTGAGCACTGTCACCTGTGAGGTTCGGGATTTTGTAGTACCAATGATTGTTGTTCTTTTAAGCATTTATAATTACTCTTGGCTGTGTTGATCACTTTTTTTTATAACTCTTGTTATAGGAATTTTAGCCCACTCGTAATTGAAATATTGCTTTAACTTAGTGACGATTGTATCCCACCACAAAATTTCATTACATACAACTAATACAACTACACCCAGTGCAGTGTATGTAACAGCTAATTCTCTAGAATAACAAAAGCAACCTCAGTTGCAGCTGTTGTTGACTTCCTGTCTGTCTCTTTCAAATTTGTCTTTTCTCCATCTTATTTTATGTATCAGGTTCAATCTGCTCTGTGCCATTGTGTCATACTCGATGCACAGAAGTAGACCCCGGTGTCTTCTGGCTTGATCCTGTTAATTTTTAATGTAGATTGCAAGGTGTCTGATCTTGTCATGGTAAAATTGCCTTTAAAACCGTCCTCGTATTGTATTTCACCTGAACCATACGAAAATGCCACCAAAGTCATCCCCTTGCTGTTCATCTGTCGATACCAGAGCATAACAAGCTGAGTGGTGTCATTATGTTTACAATGCAGTGTTACAGTTTCTCCAGGACTCTTCACAATCAGGACATCAGGCTCCTGAATTATGTTGACTGCTTGAGAAGAGGCTGAAAGAAAACACAAAAATCATAAAGAAATATATTTAAAGGAGAACCTTTCACACTTACTGTATAAGTGTGATTTGAATACAAATTTAAAAAATGAACAATAATAATTACTTGCAAATATAAGTAAAGAGCAGAACTGACAAACTAGCGACCACATAGCTGAACTGAGCAGAGCATATAAAAATTTACTGCTTAAGTAAAACAAATGCAAAATGACATCCTGTGATGTCATTAGACTCATGATACATAGTGCTTGTATATCTGATAAGTTGTGCACACTTCAAAACAAGGTTGAAACAAAGTCTGTAAAGGGAACATGGTAGGGACAGCAATTGAAATGATGTATTTATAGTGCAGAACAGGAGTGAGGCTGTGGAATATCCAGATTCCTAGAATTCTGACAGTGCTGTTATTGCCAGTAATAACCATTTCTATAGGGGTAGTATGCCCCAATGTTGTTTATGAAGTCTCAAAAATAAGTGAATCCTGGGGAACCAATGTAAGTTCAGGACACTAAAAGATGATGGATAGCAACACCTGAGGTTCTCCATGCAGTTAAATATATGTCCCCTGCTCCCCAGTATGATCAAAAGAAGACTAGGGTTCAGGAACACTTGGAATCTTGGGGCCACTAGGTGGAGTTCTGTAGTGAAGACTTCAGGAGTTTCTTAGTCCTTTACTGAAGTGGTAACTGGACTTTTCTGGGAAGCACTTCCAGAAAGGTTCTTATGCCATACTGACCATTAGCCATTTGTGCTTGGATTGTGGAAAAAGAGTGGAGAAGAAGAGAGCCCTAAAGAGAGTCTAAAGAAGGAAGAAAGATGCACAGGGAAGAAATTAAAGGTTTATTCTTATTTTCTCTTCTGATATTTGTACCTTTACTTCCCAAACCATATGCCCTCTTGTATTATTACTTTTGTGTTATGATATATCCCACATTTTCTTTATATGTTTGTTTTCCTTCAAAAATTCAATAACTTAGACTTTCACTGCATACAGCTAACTTGAGTATCACTGTGTTGATTGATGCACTTTCCATTAAATCTATCCATCCATTATCCAACCCACTACATCCTAACTACAGGGTCACAGGGGTCTGCTGGAGCCAATCCCAGAGCGCAAGGCAGGAAACAAACCCCAGGCAGGGCACCAGCCCATTTCAGGACACACACACAGCACATTTTAAGATCACCAGTACACCTTACCTGCATGTCTTTGGACTGAGGGAGGAAACCCACACAGACACAGGGAGAACATGCAAACTCCACGCAGGGTGGACCTGGGAAGCGAACCCAGGTCTGCTAACTGTGAGGCAGCAGCACTACCAACTGCGCCACTGTGCCGCCCTTCCATTAAATATTTAGCTAAAAAAACACATCACTGCAGGAAGGCTTATGCATGATGCCTGTAGGTTAAAATGACCCTGTAGGTTAAAACCACGCAAATACAAAGCAGATATTAAAAAATTGAACTTACCAATAGAATAGCTAAACTTGACAAGTTTGGGAACTGAATTGCTGCAGCAGTTGTGATTAAAATCACAGCTAATTGCAGTACTGGAAATATGTCACAAGTCACATCTTTTGCCAAACAGTAATTTTTATTCAATTGATTTTTTTTTTATGTTAACTTTCTGTATATAACCACATGAATTGAATATGTGACATTTTCATGTGACATTTTCATGTAATGCTCATTTTTCTTCAAAACTGTACATCATATACAATGATACTCTCATGTCAATACTACCAATTTGACATGCATACGACAAAAAAAAAACCTTATATACATTACATCTGCTCCGTAAAGAACAGTAGTAGTTCAGTACTGTGTTATCAGTCGACAGACAAAGCCTATGTAATGGCACACGCTTACAAATTGTAAAACTGCATAAACATTCAATTGCCAGCAAAACCATGACAGGTGATCATGCAGGAGAAGCCACAATCCTTCTGCATATTAAGTTAGATACTAGTGATGCTTCAGCAAGTAGATTATCATTCATCTTGCATAGGTGAAAATTTCCAACAGTTTAGGCATTTGCTATAACTACAGATAATCTCAGGGCCAGAATTTTGACCATGTTGTAATATACCTGTAGAACGATAGGGAGCGAAGCAAGCTATTGAGGTGAGGCTGGGCCGCCATAGGTTCATATATATATATATACTGTATGTATATATGTTAGTCACAACATTTAATCTACCTGCGTAATATTGTGTAGGTCCCCGAAATGTCACTAAAGCAGCTCTGACCCATCAATGTATGGACACTGAAAGACCTCTGAAGGTTTCCTTTGCTGTTTGGCACCAAGATGTTAGCAGCAGATCCTCTAAAACCTGTACATCCCACAGATGATCGATTGGATTGAGATCTGGGGAATTTCACCTTGAACTCTTTAAAATTTTCCTCAAACCATTCCTGAAAATTTTTTGCAGTGTGGTAAAGTACATTTCCTAGCTGAAAGAGGCCCCTGCCATTAGAGAATACTGCTGCCATGAGGGGGTTACATGGTCTGCAATAATCCTTAGTTAGGTAGTACTTACCAAAGCAACATCTACATTAATGCCAAGATTCAAGGTTTTCCAGCAGAACATTGCCCAGAGCATCACTCTGCTTCCACTGGCTTGCCGTCCTCTCATAGTGCATCTTGCCGCTATCTCAACCCCAGGTAAATGATGCACATGCACCTGTGTGTCCACATGATGTAAAAGAAAAAATAAATTAATCAGACCAGGCCACTTTCTTCCATCGATCCAATGTCTAGTTCTGATACTCACATGTCCATTGTAGGCACTCTGGTGGTGGACAAGGGTCAGCACTGACACATTGACAAATCTATGGCTAAACACCCACATGTACAGCAAGTTACCATGCACTGTTTGTTCTGACACCTTTCTCTCATGACCAGCATAAAGTTTTTGAGCAATTTGTGTACCCACACACATCAATGAGCCTTGGGTGCTCATGACCCAGTAGCCAGCTCATCAGTTGTCCTTCCCCAGACCACTACTGGCAGGTAGTAACCAATGAACACCCCACAATACCTGCCATTTTAAAGATGCTCTGACCCAGTCATCTAACCATCACAATTTGGCCCTTGTCAAAGTCACTCAGATCCTTACACGTGCCCATTTTTCCTGCTTCTAATATTACCTTTAAGATCTTACTGTTCACTTGCTGCCAAATATATCACACCCCTTGTCAGGTGCCATTGTAACAAAATAGTCAATGAATTCACTTCACTTGTCAGTGGTGTTACTTTGTGGTGGATCAGTATATGTATGTTTTCTAGAAAATGTGTTTGAGATATTTGAGGCACCATAAGCATTTAAAAGAAGAATGAAAATAACAATTACATCATGGACAAATGAACAGCAGGTTGGTGCTGCTGACTTACAGCAAGGAGACTGGGGTTCAAGTCCCAGGTGCTCCTCGTGTGCAGTTTGCATGTTTCCACTTGCTTTCATCAGTTTCCTGTAGATGTTCTAGTTTCCTTTCACAGTCCAGAAACAACCAGGTTAGCTGAACTGGTGCTGATGAATTCCCCCCTGACATGTGTGTATTCGCAAGGTGCCCTGTCTGGATATTGTTCCTTACTTCTGCCCATTGCCTGCTGAGATAGGCTCCCTTTGCGCCAGATAACTGGGTTTAAAAAGTGGTTGGATGAAAAATTGATGTATTTAGGAATCTTTAATGCTCCATCTCCTAGCATTTCCTCCATGCTCTTGAGACCTTCTTGCAATGGAACATATGGATGTGCCATCTTGGACAAGCTGGACTACCTTTGCAACCTGAATCAGCAGCAGGTACTGTCTGATGCTACCAGTAGTTACAAGGACACTAGCAAAACTCACTGTATTCTGGGTTTAGCAAATCCCTGATATGCAGGTTACAGTTGATCCAGAATGCTGCTGCTTGCTTTCTGGTTGGAGCAAGAAAGTCTGATTCTGTTTCTCCAATATTAGCTTCTTTACACTGGCTGCCTGTCAGTTTTTGAATTGATTTTAAAATCTTGTTGCTAGTTTTTAAATCTTTACATGGGCTTGCTCCTGCCTGTTTATCCGAATTGTGTGTTTGACACCAGCCATCTAGAGTGCTTAGATCTTCTGGTCAGTTGTCTCTTGTTGTCCCTCGTACCAAGTGTAAAACTAAGAGGGACAGACAGGGCTTTGGCAACTGCTGCTCTTCGCCTGTGGAACTCTTTACCTCATCACATAAAGGAGTCGTCTACAATTGAACTGTTCAAAACGAGATTAAAGACTCATTTCTATTCACTTGCATTCTGTGACCTTCAGTAATACTGATGGTTTCCTCATTGTGATTATGTAACATTACTTCTATTTATTGTTTATTTTATTTATGTTGATTTATTGTATTTCTATTTATGTTATTCCTGTTAATTGTATGTTTTTTTCTTTTATTCTCTTATTGTAAAGCACTTTGGCCACAGCATTCCTATGTTGTTTTAAAAGTGCTATATAAATAAATTGACATTGACATTGACAAAATGCAAAACGAGAGAAGAATCAGTCAGGAAGGATAAGGAGAGAGCATTTGTCTGTGGCCTCCAACTGCATTCCCTTTTTGGGGGTTGTCTTACAGCTGCCTCGCTGTTGCACCTGTTCTTGCTTTCATTTGCACCAAAGGAGGTGAAGTTGACTCACAATCACTTATACTGCCTAAATGGACAGATTGATATCCCTGAAGCTTAATTTACTTGGAGTCAGACTGGGATGATTAAGTGTTTCCATCATTTTCTTCAGCAGTATACTGTAAATGTTGAATTGGTTATGTCATTTCTTTTTCCTTTCATTTCTTAGGGAAAGGGAATATACACACGTGGAAATAACCAATCAAAAGGAAAATCTGAATAGTAAATTAAGGTCTCATAGAATGTTTCTCTGCTTTTCAATAGATACGTTTGCTTTTTTAAACGAAGAAGACAATAAATGCTTGGCATTTTATGTGAACACACCTAAACGAGAGTCCACTATTCCTCATGTTCTACTGCTCTCTACTGGCCGTTTAAAAATAGACGATTTGGAGAAATTGTCAATGCTTTTTAAAAGGAAGTATTTCATTTTCAAATATTTTACATCACTTTGTTTCTAAATATCTCTTTCAAATTTGTATTTTTCTGACAAATTTCCTTGGACGATGAACGTACCAGATTGGTCCATTCATAGCTAACATGTTTCATGCGGTCATACAGATGGTCAGACAGACAGATAGACAAATGTGACAACTGACATTAATATTTAAAAATAATTATAGATAATTAAACTTATAATTATGTTTGTTTTCAAACATATGACTTTTTAAAATTTAATAGTGCTGTTTTTCCGAGGTCTGAGATAAGCAAACGTTGTCTATTGCCCCCTAATGGCATACCACTGAAGTGAGTCGTTATTAGCTGGTATTTATAAATTAGCAAGTAATGAATATGGCACTGATGTAATTACTCCCCTTTACAAGTTTCTGTTGTTAGCTTTTTCATACCATTAAGGAGAAAAACCTACATAAATAGGAAAAGAAAAATAAAGGGAAAAAAGAAACACGCACACTTGAAGCTATGGCAAAAATTACAAAAACGTGAGAACATCTGACAATGTGAGAACAAAAAGGCCAGCTTTCTAAGCAATACGATCGATTAGAAGTACACTCTTAAAATATTCTTTAAAATGTTATTAAATGACACTTTACTGTGAACCATTTAATTCTAGGAATGGATCCTTGCATATGAAAATGGTTCTTTGGGCTTTGTAACGGTTCCTAATTATGTGTTTAAAACATAAATCTTAAATCTTTATTAGGCAGCCTAGCAATACTAATAGACCAAGATATAACCTCAAGTTAGATTATAACAGAGTGCATTAAGGTTTTTTTTTTTAAACGTGCGCATTAGTTTTCACATATATTATCATGTACAGTATTTATGAAATCTAATCAAACAGAAACAAGCAAATAAATAAATACATAAATAAATAAATAAATAAATAAATAAATAAATAATGTTCTTTCTGGAACCTGAATGTGGATATTTCTTTCGAGAACAAAAAATGGTTCCCCTGTGGCATCGCTCTGAAGAACCACTCTGGCACCTTTATTTTTAAGGGTGTAGCAACAACTTAACAGAAATGTTGTGAAATGATTTAAAATAATAATAAAAAAAAAATGTTTGGCCAAGTACTGAACACGAGAATCACTGTTATCTACTGAACTGTTAGCTGAACTTCATACGCTACTCCTGGAATCCCATTCCTTGGACTATGGTCACGCCCCCTGGGTACGTCACTGTTACTCTTGTTGTTTTGTCAGCGATAATATTACAGATTGTCACTATAAAGGACTAGTATTCATATAATTATAATTAGATATTGATAAGTTACGAATATATTAGTTATAATAAAATATTCAGTCGTGTAGTTTTTTTAATCTGAAAAAGAAATTTAAATGTATTTATATTTGTAAAAGAAACTGATTATTCAAAACTTAAATGTATTATATGATAAAAATATAGAAGCAGCTTCAACTCCAGACTAGTCACTATAAAATGTAACTCAAAGATTTAACAGGATTTTTTGGCCTTAAAGTGCTGTAATGTTATTTATTTATTTATTTATTTATTTATTTATTTATTTATTTATGGTATTTTATTTATTTTTGTACAGTCCCTCGACTCATAGACATCGCCGTGCCTGGCTGCACAATAGTAAACGCCGCTGTCCTCACTAATTAAATTGCTCATCTCTAAAGTAAACTGGTTTGCGTTGCTGTTGTGTGTCATTTGGAAACGGTCATTCAGACCCTGGCCGTAGTTTTTGTACTCGTCACAGATGAACTCGATGGTGTCGCCCAAATGCTTCTGTCTGTACCAAGACATGGTATAGCTGCTCATAGCTGCTCCTTCCAGACTGCAGTGCAGCACGAAGGAGCCTTTCATTTGGAGAAGAACGGATTTCTGCTTCTGATGCACTATCGGTGCAGCCCAAGCATCTGGTAAAAAAGAACAGTACAAGCATGTCAAAGTAAAGCCTATTTAGTCACAATTACAACTGTCGTATGAGGAGTCTTATTCTCTGAACATAATATTGTAAAAGGAATGGCTTTTCTTCTTCTTCTTCTGATTATTATTATTATTATTATTATTATTATTATTATTATTATTATTATTGCTGTTGTTATTTTTATATATTCTTTTAAATGAATTTCTCTTTAAATACTAGAGCAGAAAAGAGCGATAAAATCTTTTGAAAAAATATTTATACGATCGACATGCTTGACACAACATAAAATATTAATAACCGTCTTTAAAGAGTCTTACATAATACTAAATTAAAAAGGCATAATGAGAACCTGGAAACCGTCATGTCTTTGTAAAGACTGATGAAAAATGCGCGTCTTTCAGAGATGTCAGCGTCTTTATCATCTTTAAACCGGAAGGACTGTTGAAATATTGGGCTTATAGTAAAATTAGTTTCCAACAACAATTGAAATGTTTCAGACAAACAGTACAGACGTTTACGTGAGTCACAATAATCTAAAAATGTAAGTCATTAGAAATTCAGATAAGCTTGGCTTTTGTAGGATACTTAAATATGTCGAGGCGATTAAATAGTTTACCACCAACAAATCGAAAATAATTTTTCATAGCCAGCACTGACTACATGTTTTCAACAGTTTCAATCAAGACAAGAAATACATATACTAACAGAAAAATCGGTACACTCACTTTCGCTATTGAGTCAACAATAAATACTACGCTGAACGCCATTCGTTAGCTTTCGAGGAAGAGAAGATGGAAATTTTGTACCTTTAAAAGTATTATGCATAAGGTTCTTAAGAAGTGAACTCGGAGTCTATGTGGTTAATGCAGTTACTATTAAACCGCACCAATGCTAAACAAATTATGAGTGGGAGATACGCGTTTGAATTAATAATAGTGGGAAAGAGTAAATAAAAAGTTAAATATAAAGCGCTCTGTACAACACGCTGACGAGTCTTTGGCCAGAATGTACAATACAGGAACCAAACTTTCTATTGAATTGCGTACTGACTTTCAGGCACAGAATCACTCAAGTGGATTATATTAGTTATGAAAATTGGGTTAATGGAATAAACAAAACAAGATGGGCAATGCTGAGATTTTGAACGGGGTATAAAACACGCTGTATCGTCGTGTTGACTGGCAGCACAGAAGTAAGTTGCGGTGTCTTCTGATCCGAGTTTTGAGATCGTTAATGTTCCTTTCTTTGCTCCATCTCCACTCAAGGTAAATTTATCTTGATTACTCTGTTCATAGTTTGGGGTTGTAGTGTACAGATACCCTATTAGCTTCAAGTCTTTATTTTCTGCGGTTTGCTGATACCAGAGCATGACATTATAGAGGCTGCTGTCATGTTCACATGTAAGTTCAGCAAGTTCTCCTGCTCGTTTCATCACCGAATACGGAACCTGTTTAACATACACAGCGTCCGATAAACCTGAGAAAATACAATACAATACAATAAATATCATTTACCAGTTTTATATCATCAATGTCATTGTCACACTCATCCCAAGATCTTACCATGAAGCCATAACATCAGTAGATAAAACATCAAACCGATTGTGGACATTTTGCACGTCTACTTCTTTGACGTTGTGGTAATGTTTAGTGTATTGAAACAGGATATGACACATGTAACACGCGTAGCTATCTAACATTCCTCCTTTAAACACGTAAGTAAATTATAAAGAGAAATACTGGTAGTTTTGCGTTTTACAATTAACTGTAATGATCAAGAATTAATAAATATTTTACAAATTAATCAATGCCAAGAAAAGCCAAAACTACAAATCTCAATTCATATTTTAAATAAGAAAACATTTTTATTGTGCGAATTGCATTCTTGCACCACCAGCCATGCATATACACGCGAATGCAAATCAATTAAAAAATAAATATGAAAAGCAACGTCTAAAACAAGTTGAACTCAAAACCAAAAAAGTAACCGTGATAAGTGACCTGTTTCTACTTCAATAGAACAGGAATTTGTTAGTAAATGAGGAATTACTGAGTGAGACATAAGCATTAAAAAGCAACCATGTCAAACAGCACACACAACTGCTACTGTACAATCTCAGCATCTTCCATTTAACAAAACACCACATGGCCAGGGTCATTATCTCTAACAAATAAGTCCCTTCATGGTATATTGAACACTTGGTTCTGCTATGTCCAATGACGTTTCCAGCGTGTCGTTTTGAAGAATTTTCTTTACTTCAACAACTGTATATGAAAATATATGGTGCAACACAAAAGCTGGAATGGAAAGAGTATTTCATTCTTACTGAAAGAAAGAAAGAAAGAAAGAAAGAAAGAAAGAAAGAAAGAAAGAAATATATTTTAATATATTAATTATGTTCAATTTTAATGTTCACAATTGTGTGATGACATTGTAACTAAAAACAATTTCTGATTTTTACAAATCTCTGTTTAACATTAAATTATAAAACACCCCCATTCGTTTTTTCAATACCGACACTGCACCTCACAGAACTGAGCATGCTGTACAAATCTTTGACATTTCAAAGACTTACATTGAAAAGAACTTGTGAACTTTTCTATTTTAAAACAATGACTCTGTGCAACTTCAGTAGCAGACACTTTTACTGTTTAAAATTTATCTTGAGAGAGGTTGCTTCACTCTGTGAATTTTGCACATTTTCCTCCTTTTTTCCGACAGCCACTTCTGATTGCAAAATAGATAACCAAATACAATTAAAATAGATAGACAGATAGATAGATAGATAGATAGATAGATAGATAGATAGATAGATAGA
>JANRMT010062791.1:158123064-158134585 GCA_026402145.1 Polypterus bichir lapradei | reverse complement strand
AGATAGATAGATAGATAGATAGATAGATAGATAGATAGATAGATAGATAGATAGATAGACACCATTAGAGTAGCACATAACAAAGAACACACTATCAGCTACTTCTGCAGACGTCTAGAACAAGTCAAGTCAAATCATTTATTTATATACCAAATTTAAAAACAACAGGAATCAACCCAAAGTGCTTTCCAGTTAAAAAGAATTAAATAACAAATACTGCATACATAGAAAAAACTTATAAATAAAATAACATATTAGAATATAAAATATAACATAACATGAAAACATACATACAAGAAGTAATAAAATAAAATAAAAATAAACTGAATTTAATACAATAAACAACAGATTAAGAACAAGAGGGTAAGAGTTATTAAAATGAGATTAAAAGTAACTTATTAGTGGACTAAGAATAACCCTAGGAGAACCTCAAAATGATATGAAAGCAAAAGAAAAAAGGTGCATCTTTAATTTAGATTTAAACTCATCAGTAATACGAAAGGACTTAATGCTGGATGGGACCACTATTCCAAATTCTGGGGCCAGCTACAGAGAAAGCCCGGTAACCTTTGGTTCTGAGACATTAATGAGAGGAGCTGTTGTTTATTTTCAGTAGCCAGCAGGGCGGCCGTGCAGCGGAGGCATACTGGCACCATTCTCATTCCCTACCACCTTTGCAATCACTTCCCCTACCTCTTCATATCTTAAATCATTCTTGAGGCAGATTGAAGACTTAAGTGCCAGCTTAAGTGAAAAATTAAAGAAAACGTACTAACTAATCGCATCACAAAACACTGACTTAATCAGTTTTAACGTGAAGAGATGCCAACGAAAGAAGAGAAAAAGGGGGCCGCTAGGGTGAAGAAAAGAAGAGCTGCTTAGGAAGCAATAAGCGCATCCACCTCTGAGCAAATGAATGCTAAACATACAGAGAAAGAATACAAAAACTGGGAAGGCTCAAGTCAAGTGGTGCAGTACGCCATTAATGGTCAAGTATAATGAAAATAAAAGAGGCACTAAACTCAAAGCTTGGGGAATGCCACATTTAATGGGAGTAGAAACTTCAGTGGTGGCGCCTGCTGCAACTACAGAGTCAAGAAATTGCTCATCATCCCTGATCTGATGGAGAACAAAAATTTTTTCACCACGTTCAGCAATCCTTCGGTCACGACAAAAGGCAGACCTCTTAAATTGCAGAGGTAAGAGGTGGCATTTTATGTGCTAAAAATAATTATAAATGTCTTAGCTGGTCGTAGCTAGAAATCAGTTTAAGGTAACCTTGTCAGGTAGAGGTAAAGTTTCTCAAGACAAAAACTTTTGTAACAAAAACAAAATCCTTAGCAGTATACCATATATACAATATCACTTCTCCAGGGGTATCTTGTATAACGCCGTGCATAGAATTCATACTAAAACATGATGTATGGACAAAATGGAAATGTGCATATGCAAAAAAATTCCAGATTCCAGAAGAATTTCACTGAATGCGAAGTGGAGGCAAGGAAAACATACTATTTGTTGGCTTAAGCAGTGGTATAAACAACAAAAGAAAATTGATGGAGTGATACAGTGTGGTGGAGACACTCAAAAGTTCAAGTTCAGAAAGTTGCACAGTGCCAAAATCATAAAGAAGCCCACCATCTGTTTATTCTGTTTCAGACAATATTGCAAAAGCTGACCCTCATATTGAGGACACAAATCCATACAGTGATGGTGCTGCTCTGCCCAGCAAATCTTGGAAACTGGCTTTGTCTTCTGGTTATGTGATGACTGACACTGTTCTGGAGTCACAAAATGCAGTAGTGGATGATGCAAGAGATGTGGCCAATGAACTAAGGAATATAATGGCAGTACTATGTGCTATTGACGATACAGTGCATCTGGAAAGTATTCACAGCGCATCACTTTTTCCACATTTTCTTATGTTACAGCCTTATTCCAAAATGGATTAAATTCATTTTTTTCCTCAGAATTCCACACACAACACCCCATAATGACAACATGAAAAAAGTTTACTTGAGGTTTTTGCAAATTTATTAAAAATAAAAAAATTGAGAAAGCACATGTACATAAGTATTCATAGCCTTTGCCATGAAGCTCAAAATTGAGCTCAGGTGCATCCTGTTTCCCCTGATCATCCTTGAGATGTTTCGGCAGCTTAATTGGAGTCCACCTGTGGTAAATTCAGTTGATTGGACATGATTTGGAAAGGCACACACCTGTCTATATAAGGTCCCACAGTTGACAGTTCATGTCAGAGCACAAACCAAGCATGAAGTCAAAGGAATTGTCTGTAGACCTCCGAGACAGGATTGTCTCGAGGCACAAATCTGGGGAAGGTTACAGAAAAATTTCTGCTGATTTGAAAGTCCTAATGAGCACAGTGGCCTCCATCATCCGTAAGTGGAAAAAGTTCGAAACCACCAGGACTCTTCCTAGAGCTGGCTGGCCATCTAAGCTGAGTGATCGGGGGAGAAGGGCCTTAGTCAGGGAGGTGATCAAGAACCAGATGGTCACTCTGTCAGAGTTCCAGAGGTCCTCTGTGGAGAGAGGAGAACCTTCCAGAACAAAAACAATCTCTGCAGCAATCCACCAATCAGGCCTGTATGGTAGAGTGGCCAGACGGAAACCACTCTTTAGTAAAAGGCACATGGTAGCCCGCCTGGAGTATGCCAAAAGGCACCTGAAGGACTCTCAGACCATGAGAAACAAAATATTCTGGTCTGATGAGACAAAGATTGAACTCTTTGGTGTGAATGCCAGGTGTCACGTTTGTAAGAAACCAAGTACCGCTCATCACCAGGCCAATACCATCCCCTACAGTGAAGCATGGTGGTGACAGCATCATGCTGTGGGGATGTTTTTCAGCGGCAGGAACTGGGAAACTAGTCAGGATAAAGAGAAAGATGACTGCAGCAATGTACAGAGATATCCTGGATGAAAACCTGCTCCAGAGCGCTCTTGACCTCAGACTGGGGCGATGGTTCATCTTTCAGCAGGACAACAACCCTAGGCACACAGCCAAGATATCAAAGGAGTGGCTTCAGGACAACTCTGTGAATGTCCTTGAGTGGACCACCGAGAGCCCAGACTTGAATCCGATTAAATATCTCTGGAGAGATCTTAAAATGAACCGACGCTTCCCATCCAAGCTGATGGAGCTTGAGAGGTGCTGCAAAGAGGAATGGGCAAAAGTGGTCAATGATAGGTGTGCCAAGCTTGTGGCATCATATTCAAAAAGACTTGAGGCTGTAATTGCTGCCAAAGGTGCATTGACAAAGTATTGAGCAAAGGCTGTGAATACTTATGTACATGTGATTTCTCAATTTTTTTATTTTTAATAAATTTACAAAAACCTCAAGTAAACTTTTTCACGTTGTCATTATGGGGTGTTGTGTGTAGAATTCTGAGGAAAAAAATGAATTTAATCCATTTTGGAATAAGGCTGTAACATAACAAAATGTGGAAAAAGTGATGCGCTGTAAATAGTTTCCGGATGCACTGTAAATTAAATGAATTGGTTAAAAATAAATGCAGCATCTATTTACCTGTTTTTACATTCTGCTAAGTACAGCAGCCACAGGGGATGCACAAACCAGTGTGTTTCTTCGTGCCGGTAATGGGTAAATGGGGAGAGTTATGTCAGGAAAGGCATCCGGTGTAAAATTTTGCCAAATCAATATGTGTACAACAATACAAATACAAGAGAGGAGGAAGGTAAAGAGAGTGGAACTGAGGGTAGGAACTTTGAATGTTGGCAGTATGACTGGCAAGGGAGAGAGTTAGCAGATATGATGGAGAGAAGGAAGGTTGATATACTGTGCATGCAAGAGACTAAATGGAAGGGGAGTAAGGCCAGGTAGATCGGAGGTGGATTCAAATTGTTCTATCATGGTGTGGATGGGAGGAGAAATGGAGTAGGGGCTCTTCTGAAGGAACAGTATGTCAAGAATGGTTTGGTGGTGAAAAGAGTATCAGACAGAGTAATGATTGTGAAGCTGGAAATTGGAGGTGCGATGATGAATGCTGTTAGTGCATATGCCCTGCAAATTGGGTGTGCGATGGAGGAGATAGAAGATTTTCTGGAGTGAGTTGGATGAAGTGATGAACAGTGTACCAAAGGGACAGAAATTGGTGATTGGAGCGGATTTCAATGGACATGTTGGTGAAGGGAACAGAGGAGACGAGGAAGTGATGGGTAGGTATGGTGTCAATGGAGAGGAATGAAGAAGGTCAGAGAATAGTGGATTTTGCCAAAAGAATGGACATGGCTGTTGTGAATATGTATTTTATGAAGGGGGAGGAACATAGGGTGACGTACAAGAGTGGAGGAAGATGCACTCAGGTAGATTACATCCTATGCAGAAGAGTCAATCTGAAGAAGATTGAAGACTGCAAAGTGGTGGCAGGGGAAAGTGTAGTTAAGCAGCATAGAAGAGTGAGGACAGAGCCAAGGATCAAATGGTGGAAGTTGAAAAAGGAAGACTGCAAGGTTGAGTTTAGGGAAAAGGTAATACAGGCACTGGGTGGTAGTGAAGAATTACCAGACAGTTGAGAAACTAGAGCAGATGTAGTAAGGGTGACAACAAGAAGGGTGCTTGGCATGACATCTGGACAGAGGAAGGAGAAAAAGGAAACCTGGTGGTGGAATGGGGAAGTACAGGAGAGTATGCAGATGAAGAAGATGGCAAAGATGAAGTGGGATATTCAGAGAGATACAGAAAGTAGAGAAGAGTACAAGGAGATAAGGCACAAGGTGAAGAGAGAGGTGGTGAAGCCTAAAGAAAAGGTGTATAATGAGTTGTATGAAAGGTTGGACACTAAGGAGGGAGAAAAGGACCTCTGCAGCAGGTTAAGGTAATAAAGGATAAAGATGGAAATGTATTCACAAGCGAGGAGAGTGTGTTGAGCAGATGGAAAGAGTACTTTGAGAGGCTGATAAATGAAGAGAACGAGAGAGAGAAAAGGTTGGATGATGTGGAGAAAGAGAATCAGGAAGTGCAATGGATTAGCAAGGAGAAAGTAAGGACAGCTATGAACAGGATGAAGAATGGAAAAGCCGTTGGTCCAGATCACATACCTATGGAAGCATGGAGGTGTTTAGGAGAAATTGCAGTGGAGTTTTTAACCAGATTGTTTAATGGAATCTTGGAAAGTGAGAGGATGCCCAAGGAGTGGAGTAAAAGTGTACTGGTGCCGATATTTAAGAATAAGGGGGATGTGCAGAACTGTAGTAATTACAGGGTGGTAACATTGATGAGCCACAGCATGAAGTTATGGGAAAGAGTAGTGGAAGCTAGGTTAAAAAGTGAGGTGATGAGTAGTGAGCAGCAGTATTGTTTCATGCCAAGAAAGAGCACTACAGATGCGATTGCTCTGAGGATGTTGATGGAGAAGTATAGAGAAGGCCAGAAGGAGTTGCATTCTGTGTTTGTGGACCGGGAGAAAGCATATGACAGGGTGCCTCGAGAGGAGCTGTAGTATTGTTTGAGGAAGTCGGGAGTGGCAGAGAAGTATATAAGAATTGTACAGGATATGTACGAGGGAAGTGTGACCGTGGTGAGGTCTGTGGTAGGAGTGACTAATACATTCAAGGTGGAGGTGGGATTATATCAGGAATCGGCTCTGAGCTCTTTTTTTTTGCAATGGTGATGGACAAGTTGACAGGCGAGATTAGACAGGAGTCCCCATGGACTATGATGTTTGCTGATGACATTGTGATCTGTAGCAATAGTAGAGAGCAGGTTGAGGAGACCCTGGAGAGATGGAGATATGCCCTAGAGAGGAGAGGAATGAAGGGCAGTAGGAACAAGACAGAATACATCTGTGTGAAAGAGAGGGAGGTCAGAGGAATGGTGAGGATGCAAGAAGTAGAGTTGGCGAAGGTGGATGAGTTTAAATACTTGGGATCAACAGTACGGAGTAATGGGGATTATGGAAGAGAGGTGAAAAAGAGAGTGCAGGAAGGGTGGAATTGGTGGAGAAGTGTGTCAGGAGTGATTTGTGACAGACAGATATCAGCAAAAGTGAAAGGGCAGCTCTACAGGACAGTAGTGAGACCAGCTATGTTATATGGGGTCAAGATGGAGGCACTGACCAGAAAGCAGGAGACAGAGCTGGAGGTAGCAGAGTTAAAGATGCTAAGGTTTGCATTGGGAGTGACGAGGATGGACAGGATTAGAAATGAGTACATTACAGCAGCGTTTCTCAACCTTTAAGTATTCGCGACCCGAGTTTTCATAACAGTTTTTAATCACGCCCCCCCCCAACGTTTTTTTGAAAGGAGCCCACTAATACCAATTTGTTCTTTTTTAATTAATAATATATCATAGATACATATTTTATTATACCTACTTAACTTTTATCAACATTTATCTAACTCTATATTTATTTTTTTAGTTTCAGAATGCACTTTAAGTTAATTTGTTTTGGTGTCAATACATGTATTTTTCATATTTTTGATTGTTGTTTTCTTTTTTTCACATCTTCGCGCCCCCCTTTTTGTTACTTCGTGCCCCCCAAGGGGGGCCCGCCCCACAGGTTGAGAACCACTGCATTAGAGGATCAGCTCAAGTTGGACGTTTGGTGAGACAAAGTCAGAGAGGCGAGATTGCACTGGTTTGGACATGTGCAGATGAGAGATGTTGAGCATATTGAGAGAAGGAAGGTATGATAGAGCTGCCAGGCAAGAGAAAAAGAGAAAGGCCTAAGAGAAGGTTTATGGATGTGGTGAGAAAGGACATGCAGGTGATGGGTGTAACAGAACAAGATACAGAGGACAAAAAGATATGGAAGTACATGATCTGCTGTGGCGACCCCTAACGGGAGCAGCCGAAAGAAGAAGAAGACACTCTGCTAATTACACTCAAACCAAGTGGTAACTCCTGTTTAGCTGGTCATCTTTCATCTCATTTCTGTTTGGCTGTCATTTAATGAAGAAAAAAATCAATTCAGAAGACTTAATCCTTAAAAACAGGGCTATTAAAATAGAGGGAAAAGAAGTTAATTAGCAGTGAAAACTGGACACTGATTAGGAAAAGGGTTAGAATGAAAACTTGCTGCCACTGCAGCCCTCCAGGCCCAGAGTTTGACATCTGTGCTTTAGAGGAAAGGCAGCATTGAACACTATCAGCAATTGATTAATATAAAAACAGAAGCAAAACATTAAAGCTATTTTTATTTAATTTTAGTTAATGTTTTGCTTGGTTGTATAGCTCCTTAAGACATGTCTCTCATTCATGCAGATTTAAAACAACATTTATTTATGTAGCACATTTTCATACAAACAGTGTAGCTCAATGTGCTTTAGATGATGAAGAAAGAAAAAAGACAGAATAAATAATTAAAATTAGGGAACACTAATTAACATAGAATAAAAGTAAGGTCCGATGACCAGGGAGGACAGAAAAAAAAAAAAAAAAACTCTGGACGGTTGGAGAAAAAAATAAAATCTTCAGGGGTTCCAGGCCACAAGACCGCCCAGCCCCCTCTAGGCATTCTACCTAACATAAATGACCTCAATCAGTCCTCATGGTATTCAGGGTTCTCATGGAAGGACTTGATAATGATGGTCATGTGGACTTCTGGCCTTTAATCCATCAATGTAGGGACATCACGGTACTTTGATCAGGTGGTGGTGGCGCAGATTGCCACCACAGAAAACCGGAAAAAGAACTGAAGAGAAAGTAGGGGTTAGTATGGATTTTGAAGCCATATGTGGATTTATGCTGTATAACATCCACAAAATCAGAATGCAGCACAACCTCTAGTCCAGGCATTGGTCTTGTCATGTCTGGACTACCGCAACTCACTACTGGCAGGAGTACTCCCATGTGGCCCATCTTGTATTTAACCATCCTAGACTGGTGCAATTCATTCTTTTCTTCAGGTCCCTATTTTGGCTGCCTGTAGCAGTATGCATTGACTTCAGATTCTTGTTTCTTGCATACAGAGTAGTCATAGGTTAGTACCCGTGTATATGAAAACACTGGTGAGATGCTATGCTTACCTGTCCTGCTATACTTGCTCAAAAACAGTCCCTACACTGTCAATTATGTTGATTTCCTTTGTAAGTTGATTCATAATAATAATAATAATACTGTACATCTTACGTATATAGTGCATTTACCATGCTTTAGATAAAATTGTCTGCCAAGAAAGTAAATGTAAAATAGAACTATTATTATATGCAGCAACAGACCTTTTAAAATATAAACCCACTAGTATTTCACAAGTCTTTTATCATCTATTTATGGAACCTATTATGGACCTAAAATAAATAAAGATTCTTTCTGGATGGTTCCTTTAGAAGGCAAAGATGGTTCCCTTATGTCACCGCTCGAAAGAACCACTTCAAAAGTGAAATGACTTACTTACTCTGAAACAGTCTAAAATAAAAAAATATGTGGCCATGGGGGTCTCCTATAGACATGAGAATCCATCTTATTTAGTGGGCTACTAGAAAGTAGTAATATTCAGTAATATTTATAATTAAATTTTATTCTCTCAATATAATAAGCTCTTAATATAATACTTAAAGTATTAATAATGATAAAGTTGAGTCATTTTCTTAAAATCCGAAACATACATTTTTATTCAAGTGTATTTTTTTTAAAAAAAGATTATTTTAAACTTAAATTGTACTATTATAAATAATAAAATTGTAAATATGAGTAAAATTAGCTCCAGGCTAGCCAATACATGGTGTAACTCAAAGACCGAATGGAATTTTTTTTCATGTTAAAATGCTACATTGTAATTATTTTTTTTTTTTTATTTTGTGCAGTTCTTCAACTCATAAACATAGAGAAAAACACTATTAATTAAAAATATTAAATTATTTATATGATTTGTATAGGAGACTAAACATAATAAAAATAATAATAACCATCTATAAACATTCTTACACAACATCTCTATATATAATCAACATTTGAATCTTGATCTTTGTTTGTTCGTGAATGAATTAGAAGAAGAAGCACTAGATGGCAGTAGAGAGACAGCTAAAACATAGGCATTGCATTAAGAATCTCCTCCAGGCTTATACTACTGAAGACTGTAGTACGCCAGTCACACCTCAAAACACAGACATTCAAACTAAACAAATTGTTGTGCTTTAAATTAACTAAAGAGATCTTCATTTAGATCTTGATCTTTGTTTGTCCGCGAATTCCACGCATGCGTAGACCACCTTCCAGTTTAGTAAGTTGTTGTTACTCACGGATGTCAACAATGTGCCGGAATAACGAAAGGGGTGGTGGACAGTGTTATGCTGGTTAGCTCCTGAGGCCTGGTTAGAGAATGAGATTGTCGAAGATAAAAGGTACATGCCTACGTAACATATGAATGAAAGAAAGACAGTGGGTAAAATGAATGACAACGTAACAGCACGTTCCGGAAATTATTATTGTTACGTTGTAGCCAGCGAGTGCTGTGCGTCTTACAGTTGTACCGTGGCTTGCTCACATGTCAGTGAAGTGATCCCTATTTATGCTTTAAAGAGCCTGTATACCTATGTGTCCCTCTTTTATAACCATTGCTCCGTGTATATTGCCTTACTCTTTGGATTGCCACAAAGCAGCCTGCGAGATTGGAGAAAGGTTGAGAAGACATCGTGAGAGGAAATGATAGCATCGTGAAAACGAGACGGACTGTGAATGGACAGAAGCAGAAATGCTCCTACACCACCACATAATTACTATTCGGACAGTGATTCCGAGTAGGCCGTTCCTATCGAATCAATGTCCAAGGATTTTCTTTTGTAATTTTGTTTTCCTTATAAAAAATCATAATGCTGTGTGACGAAGGGCCCAGTTCACGACTGGCAGCCGCGTTTAAACAGGGAGCCCTTTGGAGAGAACTTTAACACGCGCAACGTAGTTGGGCGCACATGGCTAGTCTATATATATAATTCACTAAGGCAAGACACCCATGGAAAGCACACCGGAAGGGGCGTGGATTCACTAAGCCGCCGACAAGTAAGATACCTATGGTGCACGCAGGAAGGAGCCACGCCCACCAACTCAGGCACGACGACACAGAAAGAACGGCGTCATTTATAGTCGTCTGTCGTAGAGGCCTCATGTACCTCCGAGCCACCTTGACTGTTCATAGAGGCATGTTTCTCGTGGAGGTGAGTTGCCATATGCAGCGTGTAAAACAGTTTGCGAGGGGTATCCCATGGGATCCTTAAAACAATCCTTTACAATTGAGGTTAAAACACAATGAAGTAGGCAGTCTTTAAAAACTGAGTTTTCGGTTACGACCGCGTGCACCATAGCAAAGTGTTTTACACGCTACATACAGCAATTCGCATCCGCGACAAACATGCGTCTTCTTCACTCACGGACAATTATATGTTGCTCCCTCCAGAGTTCCATCTTTTCATTCACTTTCTGTTGTATCCTCAAACCCTCCCTTTTTAGACAACTGTGTGCACCATAACAAACTGTTTTACACGCTACATACAGCAATTTGCATCCGCGACAAACATGCGTCTTCTTAAATGCTCCTGCACTTTGTTCACACCCCCCTCCCACTTCGCTACTACCGTGGTCGGGTGTCTTGGTGGATTATATATAGAAAGGCAACCAAAACCGCACAGAGCAATGAAAAGTCTAGAGTTCCATCTTTTCATTCACTTTCTGTTGTATCCTCAAACCCTCCCTTTTTAGACAACTGTGTCTTTCCAGAAGTGTTCAACCATCAATAAATAATTATGCGGCGTTTGTTATACCGCAGGTTCACTATTGTGTTGTATTTTGCTCTCTCCAGAGTTCCATCTTTTCATTCGCTTACTGTTGTATTCTCACACCAACCCGTTTTAGACAACCGTGTCTTTCCAGAAGTGTTTAGCATTCAATAAATAATTATGCATGACATTGAGCGTGTGTCTACCCGGCGTGGGTAAGCCGTTGAACCCCATTCGGGCTGCAAACTGTGGAATTCCCACTAAGTGCGACTCATACGCTCCCACTGGTTGCGTCCCTACCCTTTGTGCACACCCCCCTCCTACCTTGCTACTACCGTGGTCGGGTGTCTTGGTGGATTATATATAGAAAAGCAGCCAAAACCGCACAGAGCAATGAAAAGTCTACGTCAGTCACAGGTACATCTGGACTGTGTAAAGACGACGACTCAAGTGACGAGTTGGAGGTGGGCACATGAGCGGGCAGTGCATACTGAACGAGAAATCAGCAGATTAGTAGTGATGGGCGGAGTGAAGCCTCATGAAGCATCAAAACGTTTGAAGCAATTGTGTCGGAAATCGTATCGAAGCTTCGAAGCATTTGACACCCACCTCTCTAGTGACCCCTCCTGGCCATTTCCATTAACATTACACAAACTCATGATCCACTTCAATGACGTCTGTTATAACTCTTATTGCTTTTATTTTTTCGCTGCTACAGACTGACAACGAAGAGAAGGGTTCGTCAGCAACTTCTAGCGTCTGATGTCTAAAAAATATAAATATTACTAACGCCGACAAGCAGAATGCACTATACGATAGCAAGAGTTAAAC
>JANRMT010062791.1:158086954-158106529 GCA_026402145.1 Polypterus bichir lapradei | reverse complement strand
TTATTATTATTATTATTATTATTATTATTATTATTATTATTATTATTATTAGTAGTAGTAGTAGTAGTAGTAGTAGTAGTAGTAGTAGTATACTAATGTAAGAGTAGCCCTTAAACTTAAAATCATATTACTGAGATGTGAGAAGAATAGTGTACCATCCAGGAATAAAATAAATTAATAAAAAATATATAAGCACACGAATTCATTCCATGCAGGCAATTGGCTTCTGCTTTTAATAGATCTCCTATATCTTTTTTTTAGCTTTTTCAGTCCTCATTATACAGTCAGTAGACTATTGTGTGAGTCACCTTTAGCAGAAGCATAGAAAGATACTTGTACAAATGACAAAAAAGACAAAAGACTTTTATAGAGATTAAGTTTATTTTACATAAACTTTGGTTAAATACTACACCACGCTGCTGTTTGCTCTGTTTTACCGACAGTAGCGGCTCTCTAATGTGTAAAAGAGGAAAATACTCAACATAAAACTTAAGCGACCTGAAGTTAACGAAACCTGAAACTGATCTATAACTAAAATTGTGCAGATTTTGTCCCTATCTGTTTTAATACAATATGAGTTGCTTTGGGCATGACTTATTATAGTATTCATTGACTCTTTCATCATCTAATCCCGTTTATCCTAAACGACGGTCGCAGGCAAGAACAATCCTTGAATGGATAGAGCCAGTCGCAGGATGAGCACACACACACACACACATCCACACTCACACACTCACACACACACACATCCACACTCACACACGCACACACACACACACACACACACACACACACACACACACACACACACACACACACACACACACACATTAAGAAACGATTTAGCATGACCAATTCATCTAATCTACACGGACCCAAATGCGCGAAACCCGGACTCCTTGCCAGGAGGCAGTAGCACTAGCACTGTATCCCCGTGCTCCATATTTACATTAACTGTGGACTTTTCAAAAAACGAGTAAAAAAAAAAAAACTTTATTTGAGACTTATTTTAGTATAATAGTTCATCCGTTTTGGGTGCAAGCCCTCGTGGCCACTCCCTAAACTCTGCCCATGCTTACAGCCCTGCGCTTCGAAGGGTTATTTTTTACATTTTTTTTATGATTTGGAAACGTTTTCTTGCATAGTCTAAAAAAACATTTTAATAGTGTTTACTGAAGGTTTATATTAAATACGTTATATTGTTTTTAAAAGAATAGTGATGTTGGCACAATAAAATAACTTTTTGCCTTATACTGTACTCCTCCTATGTCTCTCTTCTTTTTATTTCTTCTGACACTCAGTCCTAATAATCAGTGTCTCTAAGAGCCTAATAAAGCCAAAGGCAAAGACCGAGTGGCATGATGCCATGATGACTCGTTTAGCACATTTGATTATTGTATTCTTTCTGACCTCTTGTGTTTAAATGTGGGTATTGCAGTAGTTTTAAACAATTCGCTGATTTTAAAGGAGGGCAAATTGATCAACATTAGTCAAACTATTTTCAGATTACTGAAAGTGCTTAAAAATCACATTAACTACGAAGATCTCAGTAAATAGTTTATTTAATTAATTAATTTTGTTAATGACTGTTGGAAAGCTAACTGAAACTCATTTTAGGCAATTTAAGTTGTCAACTAACTACACATTAATAACTCTTCACAAATATATTTTATATTTAGGTGGTTTGGATTAGCAGCACACTAATTCAACGAGACATGCACTTCTTCCATTTCTGATCAATAAAGGCCACAATCAATTTAAGGGGCTCTAGATACAGTTGCTGTTTCATTATACATTTTGACTGATATGAACCTCTGTTGAGCCAAACAGTCTATCGAGTACGCCTCTGCAGTACCAAGAGAAAAGCCAAGTGAATGCCTGAAGCTGAGTGGAGCTAACAGAGACACACCTTAAAGACAAAAGGTTAGGGACGAAAATACAAATATCATATGCTAGTCATGTGAAGAAGACTGATACCCCTTTGGTACTGTGTCTCTTCAGAGAATCCATACCGCTGGTTTGACTTTGTGTCAAATGGGGCACATTATACCTGCATTGTGAGGGTGCATCAGTTACCGCACTACAGCCATGTGGCACAATTTCCCGAGTATGATCCGGCTCACAGGATCCTCATTGTTGAGGACCTGAGTTACTGGACAAGGCCAAGGGAATGCTGACACTTGGCTGGAGCAGATAGATGGTCATTCCAGGGGGGGACTGGACTGTGTGTCTGCCTGGGGGGTTGCCAACCAGGATCCTGAGCTGTTTCGTCATGTGGTGGGTGAAGCAACATGAGTGCATGCTCCCCAACCTGACCTGACCTGACATGTGAAGAATCACTGCCAGTATTACTAATAGGTCCATAAAGTTGCAATGCTTAGTTAAACGGCACTATAGTTAAATTCAGGTCTCAATCAATGCCACCACTGGGATTTGTAAGCTAACACTACTAATAAAAAAGGTGCCAAAGTGATTCTGCACAGTGGTGCCAAAGGGAAGCCATTTTTGGTCCCCTAAAGAATCAGTAGGTTCCAGAAACATCCTTTATGTATTTAGATCCTTAACCATTATAATGCACCAATTTATCAAGAGGGTTCCTAATTTTAAAATGGCTCTTGCTGCCTACAATAATACAGGCTAAGTTCAGGTTTTCTTGAACTCTTACTATCCTGCTTGCTATACCTACAGAGGATTTCAGTTTTTTTTTCACATATTGGAGCCTTTACAAAGCCCAGAGAATATGCAAAGAACCCTTCCCTGAGTAAAATGGATATTTTTGTCAAGCAATGGATCAATAAGGAACCACATTACCCCAGTGCCAATTTAGAACCATTACTTTAAAGAATTTGGGTTTCATCCCAGACCACAAGAACAATACAAGTTTTATGACTACTTCATGACTAAAAACTAGCTTAGAGGGAGTGAGGATGAGTCCAAAGTCCACACGGCCTGGATTATTATTGCTCAACACAGGTCTTGAACTTGGTCACAGTGCTGATTCGGAAATGGAAATTTGTTCCTATTACTCCTGCTTCCACCTGCATCTCAAAAATGCACTCTAAATAGTCCTGCGCATGATCTTAATTTGACATTTACTTATATTCTTTCCAGGTTATGTGGAGAGAGATTATAAACAAGCACATTTATATGTATATATATATATATATATATATATATATATATATATATATATATATAAACAATTAAATGTTTTATTAAACATAACTGATACGTAACAAAAAATGAGAACGATTTTTTTTTACCTTAATAACTTAGTACAGAGAGAGAAAAAGAAAGTTCAAATATACCCATTGATTGATTCATTGAATAATTGATTGATTAATTGATTAATTAATTAAAGAAACAGGACAGTATTACAATAGTTGGTTAGCAGGTATTGGAGATTGAAGTGCAATGCAAACCAGCAACAACAGTACATTATAGGGCTACCGCCACCCAGCTTCTGAGAAACTGAACAGCACTAAGCCATCTCAGATCTGTAGAGTTGGATGATTTTTTAATTCGTGAAGCAAGAGGAATAAGTTAAAGAACAATTCCTTCTATGAGACAAAATAACACAGTCAGGTGATCTCCAGCGAGAGGACAGCAACAGTTTCGCAGGATATTTAAACATGGGGTATAGATTTTATGTAAAGAGTATGTAAGGCTCAGAGAGCTTTGTGACATGAGGAACTCATTTAAAGTAGGCTCTTCATGCTGTATATGAGCCGACAATTTAAATAAATTGTCCAGCACAAGGTCGGTGTGCTTACAGTATTGTGAAATTTGTTAAAACAATAATGAATAAAAATAAATAAATAAGGACACATTTTTGTTGAGGAAGCAGGTGACCATAAACCGTTGTGTTTACTCACTGCACAAAGATAGATTCCGTTGTCCTCTTTTTTTAATTCTCTGATAGATAAGTAACCTTTTTCTTTGGCATTGCCAGATACATTAAATCGGTCTTGAAATTTGGGTTCATAGTTAGACATTGAATAGTATATGTATCCAATTAAGTCAATATATCCAAGTTTGCTCTGTTGATACCAATACATGTAGAGAAAGCTGCTGTCATCGTGGGTACACCAAAGCTCCACTGATGATCCAGGCTGAGCAGTGCGTGAGGATGACTGAGTGATTAAAAGGCTCGTCACATAATCTGCGAATAAGGAATTACAAGGAGATCATAAACATAAAAGGAAATTTAATCAGTAACATAATGAAAGTGTTTGTTTTACTTACATGAAAACTGAAATGAAAGTATTAGAAAGATAGTAGGTTTCCCCATATTTAGACTAAATTATGAACAGTAACTGAAAGTACCTGAGCCTTATAGTGAAGTTTCACAGGGCGTCTACAGGAAACTGACATCAGTTACATCGTCACGACTCAATTATTTAAAATCTCAAAGATCGAAGCAAAAGCATATTTACATTTGAAATGGCATCTTCACGGATCATTGCATATTCGATTCTCCGTATTGACATATGGATGTTTGAATATAGTTATAGCTTTTATGTATCGAAATTTAGATCTCTAATCATGTAAGATTAAATAGTAAGTCCGATTAGTCAAGTGATTCTTTCCTTCTTAAATTGAGATACATACAATACAAAGATTTAACTTCGGAAAGAAAGCAGTGCACTGTTTATTAGAACAGCTTTTTTGTTTAACAGAGGAAGAAATTTCAACGAGCATGTTTCCTTGTGGCACAGAGATACAATCCACTGTCTTCTGATTTGGCTGATTTCGAAATATGTATTGTGAGTTCGTTCGTTGGCTTTCCAGTTAAATAAAGCGGTACTTAAAGGTTTCCTCAGGATACAGAGAGTCATAATTAACATATCCAATCAGCTTTAACGATATGTCACCCTAAGTCTGTTGGAGCCAATAAATTTAATAATTGCTACTGTCATCGTGACTGCACTGAAATTTAGCAATTTTTATAAAGTTCATGTAATCTGTGGGAAGAAAAAAAAGTTAATATTTACTCATTTTAAAATATGTTAAGTTTAAGAGTGAGAACACCTCGTCAAAACGTGTTAATTGTTGTCGCAATAGGGTCATTATCCTATTATTAAGGCTAATATTTTTACATAAACAAAAGCATCAATTTTATTATCGTACTAATAATAGCTTATTGGTATGCTTTTGTTGTGACACAATAGTTTTTTTTATTTATAATTAGTTCAACTTAACTGTATAAAAAGTACTGCACTAACTGCAAGATAATGTCCTGCTGTTTTCTCTGGTTTACTGAAAACATAAAGATCAAGAAACACGTAATAGAAATTAACACAGCATACAAACCGTGTAAGCGGGTTAAAATAATGGATGGATAAACAGACAAACGATCAAGCAAACAGACAAGAAAATGAATAAATGGACAAACAAACAAAAGCACACCTTTAACTGAAAATAATAAAATTTAACGGTGAACTTTTTTTCTTTCTTTCATTTTTTTGCGTAGTGCTGCACCTCCAGAGCTTGCAAGTGTGCATAAGACTTGATGTACTTTTTAACCTCAACCAAAATTCTAATAAAACACCTTATAACTCTCAGAAAAATCAGAAGAACCCAAGATCATGTAAAACCCTCTCTTTTGTATAATATCTTGTGGACTAGTCATGTAAAACCAGTCATATAAGATTTAAAGAAACAAGACGGTAGTTGCATTAAGCTAAAACTGAACAAATAATAACTTGCCAATCGTTGTGTTCCTTTCTTAGTGTTACTATGAGAGGTCTTAATCATTTACTCTTAATCTTCTTACAAGCCTATAATTGTTTTATCATAAGCTTAAAGCGCAAACAATCAAATAACAATGGCAGTATATATACAGAGTATGCTTAATAATGTTTTTGTATTTGCATTTACCCTGTCAGTCTATTTACATACATCCCATCAGCCCTCCTTCCACCCATCCATCTTTTTAATCCATTTTTCTAGGGCAGGGTGCCTAGCCCAGCACGCTTTAGACCCGAGACATTAACAATCTCTGGACAGGGCTCCAGTCTGTTGCAGAGTGAACACACACACACACACATAAATGGCATAGTAAATTTACCATGCACCAGCCCACCTAACCTGCATATCCTGCATATAATATGCAGTATGCCTGTTGACTAAACATGCTACCTAAAAACATTTGCTGGTTAAACTTTTGTTTTAATGCAAAAAAAAAAAAAAACCTATAGCTTTTGTTAAACAGTTTTTAAATACATAAATTAAATTGTATGACTTTTGTTTCCACATAATATATGCATGGTTATTTTAACTTCTATACAGTAACTAATTAAGAAAGATACAATATTTAAGGCCTATGCTTTAGTGAATCCTTTGATGCACTGTTATTCATTCTTTCCAAAGTCAGTTTTTGTACCCATGTACTTTCATGATTTCTCTCAACTTATTCATTATAAAATAAATAATAAAAAAAAAAATCACTCCTCCGAATTGTTCCTTTCTTCCTTTAATGACAGCCAATCTAAAATGACATGCAAAGTAATCCAACAGATGACCAGTTAAGTCGGGCCTCAAACTCCAACCAATTTAATTCCAACTGCTTTCCTAATTAGAACATGACTCTTTTTTAAAATTATGTCTTGTTGGTTCTCTCTTTCTGCCACAGCAGATATTTCCAAAAGTTTTGATTTTTTTTTTCTAATTCCACCACCAAAATGTTTTGTGGACCTGAGAAGACCAACATTACTGAGACCATCCCCTTTCTTTATTTTTATATATTGTATATGATGGACACAGGTTAGCTGACCATGTGTTGGATCATTATGCATCTTATTAATGTATGGTTGCTAGTTAAGGATAAAGAAACAAGGGGTCTGAGTCTTAAATAGAAATTCATTTAAAATTAAAGCTAAAGAAGGTAACTAGCAGCAAAACTTGGTTAATAATTAAGAAAATGTTTAGAACAAAAGCCTGCTGTTACTGCGGTCATCCAGAATCAGAGCTGGACACCCCATTATACAACACTACCAACATAGGCCTGACATTTTTCACCAGAGTACTCCTTCCTAAGAGCATATCAAATTAAGAAATAGTTGCTTGTGATTCTGTGTTCCTGGAGATCATCTGTTATTCTGAAGCACCATCTATGTGGCAAGATTCTTTTCTAGCCATTGACCAAAGTTTTGCTGATGTTCACCTGAGCAGAGTGAAGCAGAGCCAACAGCATCAATGTGCAGGCAATGAGTGTGGCAGCCAAGAACGCATGGAAGGAGGTTAGGAAGATCAGGTTAGTAAGGAAGACATGGGCAGTTAAAGCAGCAAAATAACTAATGGTCCTTTTAAACATCACTTACAGTACTACTAGTGCCGTCTGTAACAACGTTTCTCTATTGTTGTGTGGACTGTTTGCTTGGAATTTTTGCTAAACCTTTTGAAAACAAACCTTTTTGGACTGAGAGATTTCTTTTGGTATGCATTTGGCTCATGTTTGATCCTGCCTTATTTATCAGCAGCTACACTAAAAGTTCCAAACTGTGTGCCTTCCATGCCTTACTTACGGCAAGTCAGGTCACTAACTGAGACTAATCTATGGTCAGAGGGACAAGAAATAGTTAAAATATACCAATGCAATTCAGCTTGTGGGGTTATAAGAAGCTCACATATACTATGCATTAATTTTTAACATGACGTAAATAACTAGCAAATGGCTCTTACACCATCTAAAAAACTGAATCTATTCCCCCACCTCCCTCTAGCTGGGTCCTTACCTACTGTCAATTGTGGCAAAAGACCTGATTAAGGAGCTAAGATGCAACGCTGCTTCTGGACTACCATTGGTGGTTTCTGAAATGAATGGAATCCCTCTACTACACTCACAGCAATTTACCAGCTCGACAAGCTTGCCCACCCAAAATTACCTAAATGAAGTACTCTTTGTTATTTCTCTGGGATGAGGGTCAGAGGGGGCAATATCTTTTCTTTCTTGAACCTGTCAGAAGCAAGTTGCTCATTTGTTTCTGGATTATTGTAAGGGGTAGACATTCCCTGTAGAATCTGGCATAAAGTGGAGAGTGAGGGTGTGGGTAGAGAGCAGTTAACTGCAAGCATTTTGAAAGTGCTTCTGATCTGCTATCTTCTGTTTGCCTGGTCTGAACCTCAAAGGCTGAAGTGGCTGCAGGTTTTTGTTTCAACCCAGTTTTTTAATTAGAAGACAGTTATTGCCGCTGAAGCTATTCTGTTCAAGCAACGTTTTGCACTCCATTTTATTTGACTTTGCTTGCTATGATTCATAAACCATTTTTTTTAAACAGCTACATTGTTTGGTTTTAAATGCTTCTTGTTTTCTTTACCACGTGCCACTTTACCATGGCATTCACAAAGGAACCAGAATCTCACTCTTTAACTGAGCTACACCTCTGCATGCTCATTATAAAGTATCTGCATTAGTAAAATATTTGGAAAGAAATTAAAAGGAAAAAAAATGCATAGACTGAAATTACTAATCTGCTCTAGGCCTCAAATCATTTACATGATATTCTTAGTAAAGAAACTTCAAAAATATAAGAATAACTTGACAATGCAGAATGAAGGCCATACAGCTCCTTTATTGGCTTCTACTTAAGCAATTGGATTGGAACAAAAACCTTCAGGAATTGTGGCCTTCCAGGGCTAAACTTGAAGAACCCTGCTCTACACTCTTTATTTTATAGTCTCATTTATTTCTTAAGACAGGCCAGACTGGACTGGAGATACCTCATATGTACACTATTAGTATAAACACCTACAATGTAATTACATTGGAGATTATTAAGTGTATGAGCTCACATGCTGGTTAAAGAAGGTATCAGATGTAAAAAAAAAGCATATTTATGTTAAAAAGTTTGAAAATCTTTTGTTTTGCTGTGTGTTTAAACTAATCTGTATTTTACTGTGCATATAATAGAATTTGTAAAGTATGTTGTCTGAATTTTACATGTAAACTCTACAAAAAAATACTTGAATTAAGCTGGAAAATTTGTACATTATTCACAATTGTTTGAAACACACCAAGATGATTAGTAATATGTTCTTTAGATTTACCTGTGATTATTCTCTAGATCTAAGTATTCAAGGTTTTAATTTACATAACTTAATACAAGTATGAAGGCACTTCAAAAGTCAGAGTTACCACAAAGCAACTCTTAAGACATCAAATACAATGCAAACACACATGTTCAAATTCTATGAAGTTTAATTTGTACTGTGTATTAAAACTGTGAAATACATTGCTTTTGCTGAAGAATAATGAAATTTGATTGGTTGAAAAATACATTCATATGTTTTTATATAGCAGTTAGGTGATACTGTTTCACTGTGTAAACTGGCTGCACAGAAGTAGACGCCACTGTTGCTGGTATTCAGATTCCTAACTTCAAGTGTACTCTTTTTGGTTTCTTTGCTCAGAAAAACCTTGTCTTGAAATTCGTTTTCATAATTAGCCCTACCATAGTAATAAACCATCAGTTTCATTTCATTTTCTTTAATTTGCCAGTACCAGTACCATTCATCATAATCTGTTTGATTCTGATAACAGCTCAATTCTTGTGTTGCTCCAGGTTTAACGAGTACATGTTTAGGCCACTGAGTAATTAGAACATCAGCAGAACAGCCTGAAACAAAGAAATAATGGAACAGCATGAACACATCATGTAAATCATTAAAAAAACAGTAATCATACACTGTCTGTAATAAAATAATTGCTTACAAAAACAAATGACTGAAGAAAGCAAGCATATGACGATCATCTCTTCAAGTAGAAATGAAAAGTGGGCATCCTCAACTGACATTGCGGCAGTCATATAAACAGGTGGACCGGAAATTTTTGTTTTTTCCTTAACCACATGAGTGCTTCGGCTTAAATGAGAAAACAGTTGATTCTCAGAACTGTATTTTCTATGTTTACGCATGACCTATTTAAATCTAATTTAACAGCTTTGTCATATTCTTATTTGGATCCAACCATTTAAAATCATTTCAGGACATCCACACATTTACACTAAATAATAACATTTGGAAAAGGTTTAAAATAACATTTTAACTCCTCAATTTAAATCCTGCTATTTAATAATAATAGTATTTAATATTTAATAGTTAAAAAAACACATTTTTGGTTAATGCAACATTTTTGTATATTTTATACACACTCTCAATACTGAACTGTCACATATGAGCCTGTACTAGACCTTGCTTGACAGTGACATCAAAGTACACCATGACACCATCTTATAAGCCCATTTAATCCAGTGCAGGGTCACAGTGAGTCACAGTGGACTAGAGCCTATCCCAGCAAGCACAGGATGCAAGGCAGGAACAATCCCTGAACAGGGCACCAGTCCATCACAGGGAGAACAACCTCACACATATGCCACACACACTCTAAGGACAATTTAACATTGCCAGTCCATCTAACCTGCATGTCTTTGAAATGTGGGAAAAAACCGGAGCACATGGAGAAATCCCACACAGATAGAGGGAGAACATAAAAACTTCATTCAGGGAGGACCAGGGACCTGAACCCTGGTCTCCTTACTGTGAGGTAGAGGCACTACCACTGTGCCACCATGATGCCTATAACATCAAAGTTATATATTTATTTCAGTATTGTACTTTTTCAAATGAATATTAGGAAAGTGTGGCAAACTGGCACAGCAGCTAGCACTGCTGCATCATGGATCTAGGTTTCAAATCCTACACCATGTCATTGAAAATAAATAAATAAATAAATTTCCTATCCTCAAAGTGTTTCATAATATTAAAAACGAACAATAGTTTGTTTTGACTAGGCACCATGCAGTGTGGTTAATTGTGCATGCATTTTAACCTGCACCTGCTCAGCATTCCTTTATATGGACCCCAGTGCATGGCCAGCAAATTGGCTATGGCTCCAGCCACTGGGACTTAAAGATGAGCTGGCGCTACTCCATTCCGGTACTTCCCTGTTTCACCTTTGGAATGCCAACAGATTAATGTACAGAGAGTCTGTGCTGTGATATTCAGCATTACATACTTGATGGGGGAGGATAATATTTGTCATGTTCTGATTTATCTGCACTACATAGTGAGAAGCATAGCATTCTTAATCCAGCAGTGAAGACAAAATGTTCAACAAATCTATGCAGGGCAGAGAAGTATTTTCACAATATTCTCAGTATGTTTAGCTAGTGTACCTCTGAAATTAAAATGCTGCACGTTTTTGTTTTTTCTTTTAAATGAATGTGGGGTGCAAATCTGACTGGAGTAGTGACATCTCTAGTTACATTCAGCACAAATTTAATTTGAGGTGGAGTACATTTATAGTACGCATCCGTGAAAGTTCTATAGCTCTATGATGTCATAGTGGTCTTTTAAGGCATCACGAGGGTTCTGCTGCACAATGAATTTCCAGGAAAATATTCTGTGAACAAAGTCACTGCTCAATACCGCATATTCACTGCAAAAAAACTCTGGCAAATTTCACCAATTAACAATGAGGATCATGAGTACTCCTAAAAGATAGATGTGCCAGTTCACTCACCCTTTAAATTGCATCTTAACAAATGAAAACTATTGGGTCACTGAAAGAGCGCTAGCTTTCAAGGTCCAAGGTAAAATGAAAATTCACATTTGCACTTCTGAGCAAAGTTATACAGAGAGCACTGCAGGGACTATGGGTCTGCTCAAGCAACTCAAAAAGAACTAGCAGTGCTAGGTAGAAAAGAAATTTCACATATTCCAGAAAGTAATATTTTTACGAGATAAGAAAGTGCGTTAGGCATATAATGGGAATGTGGAAATCTTTGTTTATGATGACTACATTCTCTTTACTATAAACATATCTAATAATACCTTAAATTAGTGAAGGGAGTTAGCTACTTAATTGGGTTTTGCACAACAGCACCATCTCCTGGACAAGATTTGGGGATTTGGGGTGCATGGCTCCATCTGTCCTTAATGCAAAGATGCCACTCTTAACTATTCATATGAAAGCAGTCTCTGCAATTATAAAACTGTATGGTACCGGGAAATAGGAAATTAAGGAGTGGCTTTCGTCGATCTTTTCAGATGACTATCTTCTCAGATTTCCTGAAGGTAAGTACTACATGTAATGGGTGTCAGTCAACAGTCAAAATGATTTAATTTTCCCCTTGTCTAAGCTTATAGCCACATGATGATGATCTCTTCTGACCTGTTGGAACATTTTTAATATTTGATTTGTCAGACCAGTAAGTGAGGGAATGGAGATGAAAGCTCAGTAAGAGAATACATATGTTTACAGGCGAGGAAGTTATATTTACTTCTAATGGCAAAGAAGAAAAGTGATGATGGCTTATTGACTGTTGGTTAGTACAGCGGTTCTTAAACTTTCGTATTTCGCGCCAACCTAGCCCTTTTTCTACATGGAATAATTCTGCGCCCCCTGCATAATATAAGATAGATGAGAATAACCTATGACACAAATAGCAAAGGTATGATACTCCTGCGTTGTCCCGGTATCCTGTCGTTTTTACTTCCATAATATTTGCCTGTGTTCGGCTAACTTCGATTAAATACTGTAGCGACCCGTGGTGGAGTCTTTAAAGAATTTTAGAGCCGAACTCTGCCGTGCACCTCTTCCAAGCTGTCGGCTAGCGGATTGCCAGCGTTAAGCACGAAGCTGCACCCAGCTCTTTAGATAACGAGCACTCGTGCCCCATACACAGCACGACTCCGAGTGTCCCGCAAGTATTGCTGAGATAAATCTTAGCTAATACACAGCTCTGTCTTGTTGTATCTCTTTATTATCGCAGATATTCATCAAACAAAGCTTAAAACTCATAGTATCGCCATTATCAAGGTCATTATCAAAACCATGCTTCTCCATGATGGTAATTATTTACAAATTAAATATCCCCAGACGGCAATGACCCAACCCACCCTACCAGTTGAGCACGAACCCATACAATAATCACAACAAATAGAAAAATACTCCGATGTCATAATAAATTACACAACTATAAGTTTTTATAAATTACCCATAAATTCCCCACAAACTATTTATATAATTTACCCATAAGGCGTGACTCCGCCAGCGCTTGCTGCCGGGTCGTTACAATATATACAATTTATTTTTTTAAGTGCTTTAGCAGTTAAAATGCCTTGTGTGATTTTTGGTAGTAATTCTAATCCCAATAACAAACAATAAATTATTTATTCTTATTTATTTTTTTTATGTAAAGAAACGATTAAATATGTTTTAATTTTTTTAAATCTCGTAAAAGAGGACACCGATGAAGTTAACCTGCGCGAGACGAACGTATTTTCGTCCGATAAATATTATACCGCTGTTAGTATCATGAAAATAACCCAATACGCAGTAACTTATTTAACTCAATTTGGCAATATTGGCTACGCTGCCAGTGTGGTGCAGTCACGCCGCATTATCACCTGATCTACTGTTACCTGAATGTTCACGACAGATAACGATACGTCTCGAACTTTCTGGATTGAAAATACGCGACTATAAAAGCAGCAGCGGCGCCGCTCGTCATAGAAACAGACTTCAAATAGAAAAGGAGCTCAGAGTGTCCATCACGAATATTAAACCAAACCTGGGCAGGCTGTGTACTTTAAAGCAGGCACATATTAGTCATTAGATCTATGCCTTAGAAATGTTTTATTTTAATTTTAGTTATAATGCATTCGTTGTGATTATCTGCTTGCAAATTTAAATTTGAAATAAAAATGTAAAAAATTTATTTTGATGTCTTGTTCATTTATTCGACGCCCCCCTTGTACAGCTTCAGCGCCCCCCACAGTTTGAGAACAGTGGGTTAGTACTTGAAAGTAACATTCTCACTGTCCTATGTACTACAGTACATGTGAGAATAATGACCTTACAAACCCAGAAAGTGACAGATGGGGACATGCTGCAAAACAATAGGAGAAGATCCCTATCCAGTCTGAGTTGTGTCATTTTACAGAGGAGAAATAAGCACTGAAATCTCTTAGGAAAGATTTTATTACTGTATATTAGTTTTCCAGCAGAAACAGCGAACCTCAATTGAATTGGCAAATAATGATATATTAATTAGGAACTGTTACTCTTTTGTTTTGTTGTTATTTTTCTTCCCACATGCAGTATATTTTTGAATAAACTGATTATAATGTGTGCATTAAATCCTGTAGTGGTTTTCATATCTTATTGTTTGGATTTCTGTCATATAAGGTAGGAAAAAACAAAGGAAAAACAATAGAAAGAAATATTTTTTAAAGAAAGAAAGAAAAAAAAATTACTAATGAAAGCTAAAAGTTCAAATAATTATGTAGCTAGCTTTTGTTAATTAAGATAGCTGAATGGTGTAAGTGCAGTCATTCTTTGGTTAACATTTATAGTATTTACTAAGTTTAATGTTCAATAGAAAGATAGATAGATGGATACTTTATTAATCCCAAGGGGAAATTCACATACTCCAGCAGCAGCATACTGATGAAAAAACAATATTAAATTAAAGAGTGATAACAATGCAGGTATAACAGACAATAACTTTGTATAATGTTAACATTTACCCTCCCAGGTGGAACTGAAGAGTCGCATAGTGTGGGGGAGGAACGATCCCCTCAGTCTGTCAGTGGAGCAGGACGGTGACAGCAGTCTGTCGCTGAAGCTGCTCCTCTGTCTGGAGATGATACTGTTCAGTGGATGCAGTGGATTCTCCATGATTGACAGGAGCCTGCTCAGTGCCCGTCGCTCTGCCACAGATGTCAAACTGTCCAGCTCTGTGCCTACAATAGAGCCTGCCTTCCTCACCAGTTTGTCCAGGTGTGAGGCGTCCTTTTTGTTTATGCTGCCTCCCCAGGACACCACCATGTAGAAGAGGGCACTCGCCACAACCGTCTGGTAGAACATCTACAGCATCTTATTGCAGATGTTGAAGGACGCCAGTCTTCTAAGGAAGTATAGTCGGCTCTGTCCTCTCTTACACAGAGCATCAGTATTGGCAGTCCAGTCCAATTTATCATCCAGCTGCACTCCCAGGTATTTATAGGTCTGCACCCTCTGCACACAGTCACCTCTGATAATCATGGGGTCCAGGATGGGCCTGGGCCTCCTAAAATCCACCACCTGCTGCTTGGTTTTGCTGGTGTTCAGTTGTAAGTGGTTTGAGTCACACCATTTAACAAAGTAACATTTAACAAAGAAATACATCTCAGTTGATATAGATGTATGGCAGATAACATCACAGTCTTAAGTATTGTAATTGTAAAGCATTGCACAAATTGACATCTGTTAATCAAAGGATGGCTGAGATGTAATAATTGCTGGGTTGCCAAACCAGCGATTCCCTGTTTAATTAAGAACAAACAAACAATAAAAAAGATATTTGAAGCATTATAGAATGTAAATAATGATGCTTTCTCATATAATATTGTTATCCTCTATGAGAAGAGCTCTATTTCTATTTCTTTCTTGCATACAAATGATGACCATGAGCTGTAATCGCCCTGTTTATATCTGCCTGCTTCCGGAAGGGACAGGACCTCCAATGGTTGGTGTGGACGGGGTCAGGCATTGTATCCTGACAAGTGCTCCACGGTACAGAGGAAACCGAAGACATAGTTAGTGGCAGCTGCCCCTCCTGCCTGGTAGTGGTAATGTTGGGATTACCAGAGCCCTTCTGGAAATCCTTAAGTGTGCATACATGACACATCATCATATTAAAAATTTTGTCTTACACAATACTGAAGTTGTTCCAAAAATGCAACCTATTTATCAAAAATGTTTTCCAGTGAAAACAGAAAATATTTTATTCCTAAAATGAAACATATGTAAATATTCAATAAATAGCACTTCAAAGTGTGTGCATTTAGGCAATTAAAAGTTTGTATTGCAATCAGAAAGAACATAGCTCTCACTCATTTAATTAAAGCCTCCTAAACCTTCTACTAGGCTTGGTAGGGTGTCATGTTGTCCCATTTGGACAAAGGAAATGATGAAGCTCATTGTTAAAACAAATTGACTGGGCACCAGAATAATGTGACATCCACTGAGCCTCAGAGATGTCTCTCTTTATTATGTTATTTCCTGGGTGGTACAATTTGCAATCCTTTTACAACTAAATACAAATTAGACTAACTAAATAGATCCAATTGAAGAGAACGAGCCACAGAGACATATTTTGGAGGAAGAATATATGAAAGATAATGTGAAGCTTTGCTTAAATAAATAAATCTAATAAACTTCAACAGGTAGGTTTCATGCCTTTTGGATCCCTATTATACATTTTCCTGTCAAAGATATTTTCACCAGTGTGTGGAGAGTTATGAACAATGAGATGATCTGAACTTTAGTTTAATTTGGTATTTCTTTGGCATTTTTAATTTAAATTTATATAAATGTAAATGTTATTTACATTGTCATCCACACTACCATTTTTATTAATTCAATCAGATTAAAAGACCATAACTTGGAGCACATTCTTTTTTTTTTTTCAAATAGAAAGCACTAGAATGAAAAAGAGCAACATATCTATCTGCTCCACAAGGCTTATTCTCTCCTGGACAAAGCTGACAGCACAGTAAGGATTCCATTGCTTTCAATATTATCCAGCCATATGGAGATGATATTGGAGAGATATACAGGTGGATGAGCCTATGATGTCCTGGAGAATGGACTATCAGACAGACCGCAGTTTGTGAGTTTCAATATTTTTAATATGAATGTGAGCAAAACTGGAGCAGCACAAGGAACAGTCCTGTCTCCTTCTCTCTTCACTCTCTACACCTCAGACTATAAAGTTAACACCAGGTCTTGTCACTTGTAGAAATTCTCAGACAATTGTGCACTTAATCCTACAGTCAGGATTCAAGAAGTGCCACTCCATGGAGACTGCTCTACTCACTGTTGTGGATATGTTATGGCATACAACAGCTATCAAACTGTCATCTGTGCTCCTCCTGCTAGATCTCTCCTCTGCCTTTGACTTGTTCAACCATCAGATCCTCCTTGCCACTCTTTCTGAACTTGGTATCACTGAGAATGTATTTAGGTGGTTTGAGTCCAACCTCTTGGGCAGATTCTATTTTGTGTCCTGACATAGAGAAACATCAAGGGTGCACTAGGCAAGCATGTGGGCGCCCCAAGGATTGGTGCTGGGCCCTTTTCTCTTCCCCCTATTGACCTTTTCCCTAGGTAATATCATTCAGTCTCATGGTTTTATTATCAGTGCATGCTGATATGCAGCTCTACCTGTCATTTCCTCCAAAGACCACACAATATCAACTTGAATCTCTGCATTTCTCATTGATGTTGCAACCTGGATGAAGGAAAACCATCTCAACCTGGCAAAGATGGACCTTCTTGTTATCCCTGCTTGTGAATCTGTTCTGCACCCCATCTATGTCTAGCTTGGTTTTTTATCACTAACACCTGCCAAGTTGGTGCACAACTTTGGGGTTGTGATTATGACCATCTGTCCTCTAAGGACCATGTTACTATAGTAAGTTTAGCAGATTCACTCTGTATGATATCCACAAAATCAGACTGTATCTGACAGAGTATATATTACAGCTCCTTATACAAGCTCTGGTCTTGTCACAGCTGGACTACTGCACCTCTCTGCTGGCAGGAGTACCAGCATATGTCACAAAGCTGCTGAAAATGATTCAAAATGCAGCAGCACATCTGGTGCTCAACCAACCAAGGCGAGCACATGTCCCTCCTCTCTTCACATCGCTACAATGGCTTACTGTAGTGTCAAGTATTAAGTTGGAGTAGTCAGTGGGTCTACACTTATATCTAAGGAGATACTTGTAAGGTCCTATGATCCTTCTTGGCCACTCAGATATGCTGATGAACAGTAACTGGTGATGACACCTCTTTTTATTAAATCACAGTCCAGACTCTTCTCACTTGTAGCTCCTAACTGGGGGAATAAGCTTCCATTCTCTTTTCAAAACTCTGACTTCCTCAAAGTGTTCAAGAAGCATTTGAAGACTCTCTTGTTTGGTGAATTCCTCTACAATGATAATGCATCTGTTAAGTTTTGAAAATCTGGGAATTGTAACTAGCTTACATTTTGTTTTGAGTTTTTCACTTGTGATGATCAATGTGGTATCATTGTTCTGTCACACTTCTTACTAAACAGTCCCCATGGGACTGCTGACTGATGTGACTCTTTTGTAAGAGTCTCTTTTTTGAAAGTGTCTGCTAAGCAAATAAATGTAAATCTGAACTTATATTAATAAGAGGGATGAGACAGAGTATAGGAGTCAGTTGGAGAACTCAGTTTCTTAGTAAAGAAAGAATTGTCTGCAACTGAACATGAGCAAACCAAGGAACAGGTTATTGTGTTTCATTGCACCAAACATCCTCTATGTCCAGTGGCCATTCAGGGACTGAATGTAGAGTTAGTGGATTCCTTCAAGCACGTCAATGACAGGTTAAAGTGGTCTTATAACACAGGGAGCTATATAAGAAAGGGCAGAGCAGGCTAGTTTTTCAGAAGACTGTGTTTCTTTAATGTGGGTAGTGACTTCCTTTACATCTTCTACTACTCTTTGATGGCCAGTGTGGTGTGCTGGGCTGGTAACATCACTTCAAGAGAGGCCCACTGAATCAACAAGCTAATTAAATGAGCAGCCTCAGTTGTGAGATGTACCCTGGGCTCCCTGCAGGTAGTTGAAAGAGAGAATTAAAACAAACCTGAGTGTCATTATCAACAGAGCTGCACTTCTACTCTCTGACAAAGTAACACTGAGGACTTTCAGCCAATCAATTTTTCAGCAGAATTGTGTCAAGAAACGCTATGTGAGCTCCTTTATAAAGTACCTACAGCTATATGTCTGCATAATGCCTCACTGTGACTGTGACAGCCAAGTCAGAAGTTTTCTTTATTTTCTTTCTTGTTAATTTTCTTCCCTTTAAGTCCCTTTTATTTATTTATCTGTCTAATTTTTTATTTAAAGAGGTTCAGTAAAAAGCAAAATTTCCCCCTGGTGACAAAGTTCTATCTAACCTGGTGGTGCATTGGTTAACACTCTTTCCCCCTTCTTATTTTCAGGGCTCTTGTTTCAATTTCATAGTTTCTATGTGAAATGGGTAACCTACATTTTTCACCTGGCTGTTTCTGTTGGCTCTTGTTTCCTCTTTCATCCCAAAAAATGTGAATTTTAAAGATAACTGTCAATCCTAATTAGCTTCTAATGAGAGATTGTGGGATTTGTATGCCAGCCAGTCCTATGAGCTACAGTCCTGCTCTGAGACAATTACAGTGTCCTGTCTCATTTTTGTATGGATCAAATAATATGTCTTTTTGATTATTCAATAAGAGATAAGTCAGATGAACTTGAATTTCAGCAGGCTGGTTACAGAAGGTAGTTAATAAAATTGTTATTTCAAAGAAACACATGAAAAATGTGATGGACTGTTGTTAACAGATATCAGAATCTGTTTCTTCATCTTATTGAACTGGACAAAATGCCCAACAAATTTATCCTAGAGTACTCTAAATTTAACTTGTATACTTGTCAGTTTGTAATTCCAGAAATGAAAGCCTGCATGGGCAGAAAATTGTGACAGATAAATCTGAGACATTTTCAAAGTATACACTA
>JANRMT010062791.1:158061480-158086944 GCA_026402145.1 Polypterus bichir lapradei | reverse complement strand
GAAGAAGAAACCTTGGCAACCTTCAAGAAATGTCTGAATGAGATGCTAGGACTGCTTAGCTATTAGCTTACCAAACAAGCTTGCTGGTCTCCTCTTGTGTGTTAAATTTATAATTTTCTTATTTATTTATTTATTTATTTATTTATTTATTTATTTATTTATTTATTTATTTATTTTTAATTTAGTGGCTTGTTTGTACTTGTATTCTGCCACACTAGACATTTCTAGAATTACTGATTTTCATTTTTCTGTGAGTTAACATAAAAATATATTGTGGTCCAGAGCAGTTCAATATTCCTCAGACCCTTTTTATCTCTTTTCAAAGATTTTATTGGAACACATATTGTATGATGGAAACACAGGTGCAAAGAGATCACATTAACAGATCATCTTTTATATTTCAAATAAAATCAATTTAAATGAAGGCAGAGACATTTGCTTACATTAGCATCGGTAATTGGTTAGTAAATATGAATGTTGCTAGAAGAAAATCCTCTGGGATCTAAGTTTAAAACTTTTTAAGAATAGATGCTCATGGGCAGTTATCAGACCAGCAGTTTGATTTTTTTTTTTTTTTAAGAAATTTCAATCCAATATTTGAGTTACATTTTTCTACTCTCTTGTCATTGGAAACTACAGCCTAACTCCACAGCAATGAAAGCATAACCAGGCAAAAGCACTGGTTGACATCCCTGTGCACCATAGGCCATACATACATGTTGTTGACTCACTAAAAAGTCACCATTTAGCTTAGCATTATAGGAAAAAGTGATATGCCAGAAGAAAACAGAAGCTAAGTTCAGGTTTTCTTGATTTAACATATATTATATATTTCTGTATAATGAACCATTTCAAAGTCCAAAGAAACAATTTCACTTACAAGAAACCCTTCCCAGAATTAAATGATTTTTTGTCAAGCAATAGATCTACGAAGAACCACACAAACCTGTAAAGTGCCACTAAGAAATGGTCATTTTTGAGAGTGTAGGTTCATTTTTTTCCAGGCATTCATGATTGATGCTGTTCCTTTATTTACATTTGAGGATTGATGATTTGATTGTGATTTTTTTATTATTGAGTTATTTGTGAATTATGGTGTTCACTCAGTAGCAATTAATCATGTTTTTTGTATTCTTTTTAGGGACAATTCTGTTGGTATAAAGTTGCCAGAACAGTTCTTCAGAGAAATGACATTGTGGACCCTTTTTTGGTTCCAAAAAGATCTACCCACATGAAGGTTCCAGAATATTTTTTAATTTTGATCAATAATAGACTCCATACAGTAAATAACCTTGAAAAGATCGTAACCGATTTGTGAAATATCAATGGGTTATGCTTTCTTGCTGCATATGTACAGTAACACAGGCTAAGTCCCGGTTTTCTTAATCTGTTAGTGTCCTGCTAGGTAGCCTACCTTTAAGAAGTCAGGTTTCTTCTACATAGGAAGTTTTTAAAAGCACAAAGAACCAACTTCATATTGTAGAAGGAAATTTTTTTATATTAGCATGAGAGGATAGCAAATTAACATGAAGAGCCATAAAAAGTAATTAAACGCTTCTAAAATATTAAGGTTAAGCATAAATTAGAATGTTAAGCAAATAAGATAGGTCTAGCAAATAGTTAACTAAAAAATCAGTTATATTGCATTATTTTTTAGGCTTACAGTAAAGTGTAAGAAAAGAACAGCAAATTGATACACCAAAACCAACTTTGGACAGGATAAGAGTTTGAGAACACCTGTGATTCAAGGCTAGGAAGCAATAACACAGAGAAGATGCCTCTGAAAGGCTCGTATCGAAAAGCAGCTAGGCTGATGAATCAGCAGAAAGGCAACAAAAAGGCTTTTGCTGTAAGCAGGGTCACGCTGACATAATGCATGAAGAGAAAATCTTAGTAAATTCAGGCATTAACAAAAATATTAGAAGAATATATTAGAAATTAACTTTAGTGTAGAAATTAAGACAAATCAAGCATGCCAAGCAATGATTAAATGAAAGCACATACTATATTTCTTTTTAATTAAAGCTTAAGCTTCAGGTCACTATTATAAAAAGTTTGGAAGGTTTAAGAAAGAAAATGATGAGAGGAAACCCATATATGGAATTGAGTCTTTGGCCAGTTAGAGAAAATGGGAACAGCATAGAAAAATAAAAAATACCACGAGGGGGCCAGTGATAGGAAAAGTAAGGAGATAATAAGGGTTACCATGGAAACTCAAGGTTCGGCCGGACAGGAGTAGAAGGGAGTCAGAGAAGATGGGCAAGAGAGCTCATTCGAGCGAGGTCAGAAAAGATAGGAAATGACATAAGAAAAGCCCAAAGATGGTAAGAGGAAGCCATCCACCCAGTCTTAGACCAATCAAAATAAGCCAAACAGACACCAAGAGGAATAATGGACAGTAAAACCAGGTGCCGAATGAGCTAATCGAACGAGGCCAAAATGATAAGAAATTGTTATAAAAACTTCAATTGCTGTAATGTTCAGGGCTCAATCTGATTCGGCCGAATTGGGTTGAGTCCGTGTGATTGATTTATTACAATAAAGCCTTAAAACTCTGTCTGTCTATCTCGAGTCCTAATAGCCTTTATTTTTAGGTAAAAAGCCTTCTGATGATGATTTTTTCGCCACGACAGTATATAAAGAACCCTTCCCAGAATGAAATGGTGCATTGTCAAGCAATAGTTCTGCGATGAACCACACAACTCAGAAAAGAACCATAAAGTGCCATTAAAGAACCAGTATTTTTAAGGGAATTTAATGCATTTCATATTTTATTAATAAAAATGGTACTTTAAAGGGATTTATTGGATTATTAGGCAACATAAATGGTGGAGACTCAAACCAGACCTGGCTGGTTATAAACAAAAGTGGTGGCAGCTAACACCATTGTGAGACAGTGAGCATTTGCACCTGTTGGGTAATTCCAGCTATTACACCACTAGCTGCGGATCAAGACCAACTACACAGTGCAGTACTAAGAGGAGACAATCCTGGTGTCTAAGTGCTGTTGAAGTGAATAAAGGAACAAGGTGAACAATACCACTAAATTAACTAAACTGCAGCTAATCATATCTTTGTTTCGTGTTTCACCTCAGGTTGCTCATCTAGTTGTCTGATGGCTGTTAACAGGTCTGTGCGTTCACTCGGTTTAAAGGGATAATACAGGAAAAAAGTACATCCTCTTGTAAAATTATTGTAAAAATAATTGCAGTCTTTAAGCTACATTACATCGCAAGGTGTTTCGCTGTTGTTACTGTGTATGTTATTCACTTCGAGCACCATGAAATCTGTGGAAAATATATTAAGATATAATGAAAAGTAAACATTAATAGAATCCTAAATAAAGCTACTTGTCTCTAACTCATGTGTGGATCTACTTTCAGGGTGATCTGGGGGTTTTGGTGTATGCAAGAAAAAAGTAAGTCTTGAGCCAAATTCATCCCTCCCTACCAATCCAAATTCAAGGGGGGAGTGGGAGCGGGGCTGTAGAAAATTCAGCAAAACACTGGCATCTTTCTGTTTCAATAGTACTTACTGCTTTTCCATGCAACACACGTGATTACTCGTACATTACATTGTCGTCCCTCAAACTAATGTGCAAGTGACCTCTGGCTAAAATCTTTAAACCATACCCTGACTTATTTATATTTTTATATGTGATGTTCATAGAGTGTAAGTATATGTGTGTGACACCCAGGGATACCGTGGATTGTATGTTTTCAAATGAGAGAGACTGTGGTTGCAAAGTATTTTGCAGATGTTAGAAGAGAAATGTATCACTGTGAATACTTGCTGCACAGAAATATAAAGCTGTATCTGCAGTTTCTAGTTGTGAAATAATTAAATTTCCTTTCTTTGTTGCATCCCCAGTTAAACTAAATCTATTTTTGAAGCTGGACTCTGGATTAGGAAAAGAGTTGCTGAGGTATCCAATGAGCTTCATGGATCGTTCTTGAGTTGTTTGCTGGTACCAGTACATTAATGCATAGCTTCCATCCCCATGGTGGCACTCAAATTCAGCTGAGCCTCCAGGTTTCCTTATTATGTGGTAAGGTGTCTGTCTAACATTAATACCAATTAGGAAATCTGTGAAAAGAGTATGATATGTGGTTTATTTGTACATATTGCAAATTAAAACTATGCATTTATACTATATGTTTTATGCTTGCAGAACATAATTAAATTGCACAAATATGATGGTTTAGCAACAAATTCTTCTTTAAACGTAGAATTAAAGTTTGAAAATTAAGAGCACCGGACATTGGAAATTTACAGCATAATAGGAAGGTTTGAATCCATAACTGAAGAAATTGTGGTAATATTTAGTTTCATTGTTTCAAAAATCACTTTACTAAAATAAACCTGCTTTACTATTATTGCAGTAAATAATAATAAAAAAATTTACTTGGTAAAAGAATGAGAAATGCAGAACACCCAATTAAGCCTCCAAACATCTTCAGACACTTCTAATAATGTAGTTCTCTCAGTGTTTTATAAGCCTGTTAAGCAGGAAGTTGTGTCATTACAGCTCACAGTCCATGTTACCTCAGACATGTATTTACCATTTACTCACATTTCAAATGTAACAATTTATCACCCTTAAAAGAAACAGACACACATCTGCAACATTTCTATATCAAAGTCAACTATATTTGAAAGTAGACAAATGTATGATTAGTGTTTATGATTATTTTCGATCAGCCTAAGTGCATTTTTTTAAACATGTCTTTCAGAAAATTATATTTATGTGAAGACTAAATTATAAGATGCATTTCATTCCAAATTTGTGTCTTTTATTGGAGCTTCTTAGAAAATATTGTAACATAACATTTTCTAAAATTCTAACTGACCACAACCAAGGGCATCTGTCTATCATAATACTCACTCTGGCACACACGTACATCTGGCTCAATCTACCTGAATTTCAGATTTTTGCAGATGTGGGAGGAAAACCAGCACAGACATGCTGAGAACATGCTGTTTGTCTATACAGACACCAAAAATGCTTGGGGGTTCAAATTCAGATGCTTTAATCTGTGAGATAACCATGTTAATCACTGCACCACTGTGCCATCTTAAAACCACTGTTTATTATCACTTTACAGGCAACCTGGTTTAAATACAAAATATTGAAATATGGCCATTAGATATACAGGTATATGCAAAGTGCACATTTTGTTTTTTTTTTTTCTGAATCACAAATTATAAACTAGCTTTAAATTCTAGATAATTAATATTAAAATACTGCCTTTAAAACAATTTTATTGTAGGATTTATATTCAGTAAATTGGTTCAAAGATTTGAATATTTTATTTATGTATAATTGAAACTATGATCTGAACGTGTTAACGGTGATTTAAAAAAAAAAGAAAAAAGGAAAACAGGAAGAGGTTGTGGCTATGGATGCTATTTGTTTATATTCTCCATAGGCCATAGTTTGCTGATCCTTAAAGAGAATTTTGACACTAACACGATTTCACCCATCAGAACACCTTATAAATACAGGGTGAGCCAAAATGAAGTATCACATTTCTCAAAGTCATTGCGCGAGGTAGAGGCAGCTGAGTGTGTCGGGCTGGGGGTCCTTTGATAGGCGATCTCTTGTAGCTTTCAGTTGGCACATGCCTTGGTCTGCTATCGAAGTGTTCTTCAAAAACAACAAATCCATCATCACTATGCAACGCGCCTTCTGAATGCACTTTATCATTCCTCCTAATGGAGACGTCCCAAATAGGAAAACAGTTCTTCAGTGGGTGGCTAAATGTAGACAGATGGGTACAACATTGAACAGAAAATCTCCAGGCCATCCTCGAACTGTACGAACGCCTAAAAAGATTCAAGCTGTGAAGGCATGAATTTTGCAGTCTCCTAGACGTTCAGTGTGCAAACATGCTTCTGCCTTAGGCATTTCCAACACATCACTGAGGAAGAATTTGCATGAGGACCTTAATTTGCATCCTATTAAAAATGATGACAGTGCAGGAACTCACTGAGAGAGACTGGGAGAGCCATAGAGAGTTGTGTGCGAACATTCTGCAAACCGCTTATCGAGATGCCATCGTCATGTGTAGCGACGAGGAAAATTTCCCTTTGAATGGTTGCGTAAATAAGAAAAACTTTCACTACTGGGCTGAAACCAATCCTCGTGAACTTCATCAGAGACCCCTGCACAGTGATCGTGTTACAGTTTGTTGTGCTGTTGCGGAATTTTGGCAATGGTCAACATCACTTCAGAACTTTACATTGAAATGCTAGAAAACTTTTTGCGATCCCAACTGGAAGTAATGGATGTGGTGGATGCCTGGTTTCAACAGGATGGAGAAACAGCTCATACGGCATGGAGATTAAAGCAATTTTTTTTACAGGAGATGTTTCAGTTGAAGCTGATCTCCCTGGGCAACAATGTTGGGTGGATTTCACGTTTCCCTGATCTCAATCCATGCAACTTCTTCTTGTGGGGCTATCTCAAGTCAAAGGTATACACACACCAACCTCAAAACCTTGAAGCCCTCAAGAATGCTATTCTCCATGAAATTGCCACTGTTTTCCCTTGAAATGGCCAAATGACCCATGCAAGTGTTCAGAAATCGAAGAGTGTATCACTAATGATAGCCACCAACTTGAAGACATCATTTTTAAAACACAGTGAAAAAAATCTATTTTGTATACCCTTTCTTGTGTCGTAATGAAATTTATTTTATCTTTGTAACATTTTTGTAGAATAAATGTTTGAAATTTGGAAATTCTTTTTGGCTCATCCTGTACTTTATATAGCAATACATATGCTGATACCCCTCTAAGTAATTGAGCTCAGGGCTTTATGCTACACCCATTGTTAACAGGTGCATAAAATCAAGCACAGAGCCTTGCAATCTTTATTGACAAACATTGGCAGTACAATCAATGAGTTGCCCTTAAAAGCTTATTGACTTTAATATAAAGATAAAATATTAAGAACATTGGATATAAAATTAGACCCTTCTGATGGCATCCAACCTTAAATCACCTCTAGGAGAAAAGAAATTATATAAGTAATGTAATGAATTTGAAGTCACTTCAAAGAGTGAAGTGTAGTCCACAAGACATACCCTGGAGGCACAGAAAAAGTCGTGAGAAGGTTAATGGAGATGATCACAGAACACATGGCACCTGATATTTGTGTCTAGAGACTGAGAGTTTGAGAAAATGTGTAAACAAATTCTACAAAACCAGGTGTGCAAATACAAGGGGCCTTTAACTAAGTAAAAAGTCATAATACTGATGTTAATGGAATATTTCTGTTTATTTTAATAAATCTGTGAACTTTTCTAAAATTCTCTTTTCAATTTGTTATGGGGTATTAAGTGTTGCTTAATGAGGTAATAATGAATTTCAAACATATTAGCACAAGTTTGCAACATAATAAAATGTGTAAAAAGTGAAGTGGCCTGAAGACTTTCTAAGTCTACTGTTTTCCACATGAAGACACACTGAAATACATCATTATGCACATACAAGAAAACACAGTACATGGAAAGTTGCTGGTGCCAAATCCTCCACCATGTCTAGCAGCTGCCTTATCATGGCTGATGATATGAACATTTCTGTATTTTTTTTTTATTTTATAATTCCGTAAATGCATTGATCCTGAGTTGGTTTGTCATGTGGTGGGTGCGGCAATGCACTGTATCAGCATGTGCTCCTAACCTCCTCCTCAGTAGAACATGCCACATACAGAATTAATCCATGGACATGCTTCCGGACAGGAACTAAACACCTTTTGTCTGCTGTGATTGACAAGGATTTTGCTACAAGTGAAATTAAAATTATTTTTCAAACATTTTTGCTGAAGTAAAACATTAAGTTTCACTGCAATTTCAATTTCACATGAATCATTTTACTTATCACTACCTAAAACTATTAATCTTACCAACAAGCTATGCACATTACAAATCTTACTTACTGTCAAGATTAAAATCCAATTCATCTTTTTTGTTAATCTTTTTGTATTTTTTATGGACAAATTCATTTTTCTTGTTATTATATTTAGATTTTCTCATGGTATTTTTATTCATTATCACATTCTCTTTTCTGTACTGTTGTTAGTAATATGTAACTTCATGATAGCCATGTGATTTGTGCAGAAGAAGAGTGTCTAATAGTTTTGTAAATCACTTTTTAAAAAATAAAGGAAGTCTTAATTAAAAAAAAAAAAAAACTATATTTATAAAATGACTTAATTTAAGTGAGTGTTTCAGATTTTGACCATTGTCCTAGCTAGTGGTTTCAAGTTTGGTTTGCTTTTTCAGGTGCTTATCATGGACATTTGAGAGTAACAAACCATGCTCACATAAGAAAGAGGCAAGAATGCTCTGCAGAACACATACATGTACATACATACAGGCACAGAATGTGACAGTTTACATTAAAGTCATTTAATTTATACAAGAGAAACAATGTTTTTGGAATTTTTAGCTGTATCCGAAACACCTTCACTGAATTGTGACTAGTTGTCAGTCTCCACCCCTAAATATTTTTAGGATGTGACTTGTTTAATTACTGCATCATTTGTTTCCATACATGGGACCTCTGGCTTTATTGACCTAAAATCAATAACCATCCTTTTTTATTGTAAGGGAACTTCTAAGAACATCATTTGATATAGACTTCTAAATCTTTTTGAAAATAATGACTGTATTGAGTGTCAGCTTTTAAGAATCCAACCACTGCTCTGTTGTCTGTATATTTAGAAAAAAATAGTGCTGGCTGGTGACAAAGTCTGGCTCTTGCTTGTAGTGCAGTACAAAATTTGTCTTGTGTTTTATACAACACAACAGACTGGCAAAAAGTCAAAAAAAAAAAAAAAAAGTTGAGATTGTGGCTGAATTTACCCAATCTGAAAAGCATTTCCACAGCACTGGATCTGTCATGCAGCATGTTACTGGCTGACAGAAAAAGGGATAAGCCTATAATATTTAGGAAACATGAAACTGTGCAGGAAAATATGATTTTCACTTGTGCATAAATCTTACATTCTCAGGCAACGAGATCAGCAACCACAGTAATCAAGTTTGAAATCCCCTCCAACCAGAAGCTGTGTATTCCGATGCTGGCTTTATCATCTATGTTTCGATAAAGTTGTACTGTACTGTATCTCTGTGTCAGAGATGTTTTTTCTTCCCATATCTAAAGGCTAAACATAAAAACTTATTTGCTAACATCTAAGGTCTTTATCTAAGAAAATCTAAGCTCTATCTAAGGTTGTGTTGACTTGTTTGTGAATGTAGCCTGCATTAGCATGCCAATCAGTCCAAGGCTGGTTCCCGTATTCTGCTCAATGCTGGCATGATTGTGGTCTGGATCTGTTCATCCATTCCATTCCATTATCCAGCCCGCTATATTCTAACTACAGGGTCACGGGGGTCTGCTGGAGCCAATCCCAGCCAACACAGGGTGCAAGGCAGGAAACAAACCCCGGGCAGGGTGCCAGCCCACTGCAGGGCATGCACACACAAAGCACAATTTAAAATCGCCAATGCACCTAACCTGCATGTCTTTGGACTGTGGGAGGAAACCCATGCAGACACAGGGAGAACATGCAAACTCCACGAAGGGAGGACCCGGGAAGTGAACCCAGGCTACCCACTGCACCACCCCTGTTCTTCCATGTAATGAAAAATTTATCAGAAAATGAATTAATCCCTAGATGTTTGGATAAATTTTTAGATCTGGTAAAAGCAAGCAATTCTTGGGAATATTAAGAGAATAATGTCTTTTCATTACTATATTTTGTAATTGAGAAATAACAGGAAAGGTAAAAATGGTAATTATAAATTACAGCGCCTAAAGAAACTGCTCAGATCCCTTTTTTCAAATCACATGTTGAAGCCATTTGATAAAATAATTTAAATTAATCTTTCCCTCATCAAACAACATTTAGTACCCCATAAAAGAAAGCAAAAACAGGATTTAGGTATTTTTAAAATTTCTTCAAGAATCCAAATCTGAAATCTCACAATGACCCAAGTATTCAGACCCTCTGCTCTGATGATCTGCGCCACCACCACCTGATCAAAGCACCATGCAGTCCTTGCATTGATGGATTGAAGGCCAGAGGTCCACATGACTATCATCATCTAATTCTTCCACATGATGCCTGAAAACCATGAGGACTGATTTAGATCTTTTATGTTAGGTAGAATGCCCAGTGATGGCTGGGTGGTCTTGTGGCCTTGGAACCCCTGCAGATTTTTTGTTCTCCAGCCATCTGATGTTTTTTTTTTGTTTGTTTGTTTCTGTCCTCCCTGGCCTTCGGAACTTACTTTATTCTTTGTTAATTAATATTGCCTAATTTTATTTTTATATTTTTTCTTTCTTCTTTCATCATCCTGTTAAGCACTTTGAGCTACATCATTTGTATGAAAATGTGGTATAGAAATAAATGTTGTTGTTGTTAACATTGGAAATCTGGCTAATATGCATCCCATTCCATTGACCAACATTGCAATGTTTCTATACCTTATTTGGAATCCACCTGCAGTTAGTTCAGTTGATTCCCCGTGATTAGGTAATACACCCACCTGTCTAGACGGTCCCATAGTTGACAATGTGTATCAGAGCACAAATTGAGTTATGAGGTTGAAGGAATCACCTTCAGAGCTTAGGGACATGAGAGACATAATTGTGTCAAGGCACAGATGTGGGGAAGGCTTGAAGCACTGAAGATTTCCAAGAGCACAATGGTCTCTATAATTCTTAAATGGAAAACATTTGAAACAACCTCAACTCTTCCTAGAGCCAGCTGCCCAGACAAACTAGACAATCAGGGGAAAAAGGGTCTTGATAAGAGAGGTGCTTTAAAAGAAAATAGAGACAGTATGTTTTGACTGCAAAGCACAACTGCTTCTCCATTGCTCTACCACCTGGCCTCCAAACAACTGCCACAAACACACTTAAGGTACTCTTGGGTTCTAGTGTGCCCAGGCTACACTTCCAACAAGGTAATGACCCTAAACACAAAGAAAAGACAACACGTGAGTGGCTATGGAACAACTCTGTTGAAGGTTATTGAGTGGTCCAGTCAGAGCCCAGACCTAAACTCAGTCAAACAAATCTGGTGACACCTTAAAATAGGTGTGCAATGATTGTCTCCACCTACGCTTATAGCACTTGAGAGGATCTGCAGAAAACAGACTGTCAGGAAAGCAAATTCAGATGAGCCAGGCTTGTCTCATCAGACCCAAAAAGACTCCCTGCTGTAACTGCTGTTGGAGGTGCTTCAACTAAGTACTTAGTGAAGGGTCTTGTAACATTTCATTTTTTTAATATTTTTGCCATTAGGTTGCAACACAACAAAATCTTTAAAAAACAAAAGGGTCTAAATACTTTCTGAAGGCATCTATGTATGGTCGTATTTTAAACACAGTCTTAGTCAGTCAGTCATTGTCCAACCTACTATATCTTAACACAGGGTCACAGGGGTCTGCTGGAGCCAATCCCAGGGTGCAAGGCAGGAACAAACTCCGGGCAGGGTGCCAGCCCACTGCAGGGCACACACTAGGCACAATTTAGAACCACCAATGCACCTAACCTGCACATCTTTGGACTGTAGGAGGAAACCAAAGCAAACCTACACAGACACGGGGAGAACATGCAAACTCCACGCAGGGAGGACCGGGGACGTGAACCCAGGTCTCCTTACTGTGAGGCAACAAAGCTACCACCATTTTCTAGTTACTTAGACATAATTATCCTAGATGTCACATTAACAAAATTAATAAAGCTAAAACAAAACCATTAAATTATTAACAGCCTCAGGTATTGTTGTCTTTATTTACGTATTGTAAGATAATGTTACTCAAAATTAACACGTTTTAAATACTCAAAACATTGTTTTCCCATTTTTGCTATTAAATTAATTTGATTTAGCTTAGAATAAATATGTTTATTGCAGGTAACTATCTATATTTACTTAAAGATCTGCCCCTCACGTCCAAGGGACCTATACATCGTTACAAATTTAAAAACAAAGTTAAAGACATTAAATGACGTGGATATTGTGTGATTGTGGAAGGTGATTAATGATACTTTTTTGTTAAATTTGTTGCACACCCTACATTATGAAAACATCTTTATTATGGCATTTGGAATTAATAAGACTGTGAATAAGCAGAAAATATAATCAATAAATGGAAAATGAAATGGTGTCCCATGTTCTTAAACATTTGTGTTGATGAAGTATGAAAATGTATTATACTCAAAGATACCTTTTTTCTTAATTAATAATCATGCTTAGGCTGATAAAATGCCATATTTGAAAAATAATTGATTTTTTTATCAAAGGGCACACACCAGGGACAATTTAGGATCACCAATGCATCTAACCTGCATGTTTTTGGACTGTGGGAGGAAACCCACGCAGATACGGGGAGAACATGCAAACTCCACATAGGGAGGACCCAGGAAGTGAACCCAGGTCTCCTCCCACAGTTTTTTTTTTTTTTTTTTTTTTTTTTTACAAATTAGAGCTCATTTACACTGGCCAAATTTTATGTCACTCTCTTTTAAATTAAATTTCAGGTTATATATAAAAAAAAATTTGTGTCTTTTTTGAAAATGCAAAATGTATTCTTCAAAAATCCTCTTGAAAGCTGTTTTCATGTGAAGATTGCTTTGGGTGGTTTGTGGTTGAAAAGTATTTAAGAAGACAGAGCAGAGAAATGTGACACTGTGGATACTTGCTGCACAGAAATATAAAGCCGTGTCTTCAGCATTCAATTGCGAAATAGTCAAAATTCCAGTCTTTGTTGCATCACCAGTTATATTAAATTTTTTTTGAAAGCTGGGTTCAAGGGTTGGAAGTGAGTTAACCAGGTATCCAATTAACCTTATGTCCATTTTTTTTACTGGTTGCTGATACCAGTACATATACGGATAGCTACTCTCACCGTGGTGACACTGAAGTTCTGTTGATCCACCTTGATTTGTTATTATCTGCAGAGGTGTTTGTTTGATTGTAATGCCATTTGAGAATTCTGTAAGAAAAGAGAAATAAAAACGTCATTACCACTAAGAATTTTACACTATAGTCTTGACTCAGTTTTTACATTACATACAATTTACATGAATGTTTATTAATGCAGAACATGTGGATGGCCAAACGACAGCTAGTGTTTGAGACAAAAATTCCACAAAATGAATTAGTTCAATTTCTGTAGGAAAGTCAATGTTAATTTAACAGATTATAAGCAGTTTTAAGTGCTGATAAACAAATCTTACTTGAGAGAAGAAAGAAAATGATAAAGGATACATATAAACACTCACACTTGAAATGGAACTTTCTCTTCAGCTTTATTTAAATTAATCTCTTGAACAGAAAGCAGGAAATTGTGTCACTGCTGGATACTGTATATAAAAAGTAGTACACAGTATTAGCGACACATACACATGGGGCCTTGCTCTGATTTGTTTATTTTATTCAAACATTTAAAGTTTTCTTTAAAGTTTTGTGCTGAAAATAGGTGTTTCTTCTTAGCAGTTGTTACTAATTAATTAAAATAGTTAAGTTGTATCTTTAAAGTTAGTGTGTGATAATGAGGAACCGATATTTCTATGAATCTAGTGTATACAGTTGAGGTGGCTTGAGCATTGTTTCTAGTGCATGCTTGGTGTGGGTGTGTGCGCCCTGTGGTGGGCTGGTGCCCTGCCCAAGGTTTGTTTCCTGCCTTGTGTCCTACGTTGGCCGGGATTGGCTACAACAGACCCCCGTGACCCTGTAGTTAAGATATAGCGGGTTGGATAATGGATGGATGGATGGATGAATGATCTTGCATTCTGTGTTACTTGAAAAAGTATTCAGCTTTAAATTGCAAAGCACTTTGTGATAGCATAGTTCTAGCTGAAAGCAAAGTTCTACAATGAACTTTGACTAATGTTCATAGTAACTGCTTATCTATAATAATAAAAGGCAAAGCCCTCACTGACTGACTGACTGACTGACTGACTGACTGACTGACTGACTCATCACTAATTCTCCAACTTCCCATGTAGGTAGAAAGCTGAAATTTGGCAGGCTCATTCCTTACAGCTTACTTACGAAAGTTAAGCAGGTTTCATTTCGAAATTCTATACGTAACGGTCATAACGGTCGATAACGGTCGACAACGTCCGCCATGTTGAACTTTCTTATTTATGGCCCAATCTTCACGAAATTTGGTAGGCGGCTTCCCTGCGCTAATCGAAACCGATGTATGTACTTATTTCGATGGTATGACGCCACTGTCGGCCGCCATATTGAACTTTCCAACGTCACCAATTTTCAAACTTCCCGTGTAGGTAGAAGGCTGACCCCATCTTCACGAAATTTGGTAGGTGACTTCCCTGCACTAACCGAAACCGATGTACGTACTTATTTCGATGGTGTGACGCCACTGTCGGCCGCCATATTGAATTTTCCAAACGTCACTAATTCTCCAACTTCCCGTGTAGGTAGAAGGCTGAAATTTGGTAGGCCCATTCCTTACAGCTTACTTACAAAAGTTAAGCAGGTTTCATTTCGAAATTCTACGCATAACGGTCAACAACGTCCGCCATGTTGAACTTTCTTATTTACGGCCCCATCTTCACGAAATTTGGTAGGTGGCTTCCCTGAGCTAACCAAAACCAATGTACGTACTTATTTTGGTGGTATGACGCCACTGTCAGCCGCCATATTGAATTTTCCAACATCACTAATTCTCCAACTTCCCGTATAGGTAGAAGGCTGAAATTTGGCAGGCTCATTCCTTACAGCTTACTTACAAAAGTTAAGCAGGTTTCATTTCGAAATTCTACGCGTAACGGTCATAAAGGTCAACAACGTCCGCCATGTTGAACTTTCTTATTTATGGCCCCATCTTCTCGAAATCTGGTAGGCGGCTTCCCTGCACTAACCGAAACCAATGTACATACTTATTTCGGTGGTATGATGCCACTGTCGGCCGCCATATTGAACTTTTCAACAGGCCCATCTTCAAGAAATTTGGTACACGGGTTCCCAACGCTAACTGAATCCTACTTATGTACATATATACATCCATAGCCTGCAGCTTGGTCACCATGTGAGGCGGCGTTGGGTCCCCCATCCCAATGCCTCCCACGTTGTTGGCTGCCTGCCTATATAAGGCCGTCCGTCGCTCCAGTCTCTCTTCCTTGCTTCGCCACAGGATTCACGTCTCCCTGCTGATAACTACAGCCTTTTTGTTTAATCCACGGCTTCTCCGCTGTTTTATTGTTTGTTTATTACAATTATAGTTATTGTAAAGGTATTTTACACTTACTTTACATTACTAAGGTACCCATTTCCTTCATCATTCCAACCCCCATTACCATGTCTAGAGAGGTAATCACCATCGATCAAAGAACTGTCACTTACCGAGTGGTTTCCATGCCCGGAGATGGCACCTAACTTTTCCATTCTCTGTGTTACATATTGCACGGCCATATCAGGCTCACTCTTGATATCCGGAAGAACATTGTGTCTTATGTATTGAATGACTGGGACAGGTTCAAGGTGTGGACTGATGACGGTACAGGAGATAATTATACTACACAGGAGCACTAGAAGTGTGAAATGCTTAAGCCCTTCACCTATGGTTCTGCATGTGAGTTGATGGCTGCCGCTGAATTGTTCGGTTGGTGCTTTCAAGTGTACTGAAATGGCCAAATATTTTACACCTTTCAACAACCACCAATGCCTCTTAAACATCTTACATTCACAGGTGACGATTTCAGTAGTGGACACTTTGATGTTTATGAATGTTTAAACTCTCAAAAGCTGGATGTGAAGTTATCGATGAAACCGGTTGTAAGCTTACAACGCTTGACAGATGCCGAATGTCACTTCAACACAAGTCCTGCAAATACTGTCGTAATTAAAACAAACCATGAACCTCAAACTGATTATGACAGCAGCAATCCAAGCTGTGAGATTTGAGACAAGATTACTGTTCACATGGCCAACTGTAAGTTGCATGCTCAAGAGTAAGCTCAGCGCACAGCTTGGTCATGTTACAACCGTAGAGCCGAACTGACAACGTGGTATACAAAGAGATCCTTAACAAATAATTATTGGCATATTTTCCCTCAGTTTAAAAAGGTTACATTTTCTTCTTAATAAAAATTTTAATGCAGTACTTCGCCACTGCGAAGCGCGGGTATTTTGCTAGTTTTTACTAATAAAAGGCAAAGCCCTCACTGACTGACTCACTCACTCATCACTAATTCTCCAACTTCCCGTGCAGGTAGAAGGCTGACATTTGCCAGGCTCATTCCTTACAGCTTACTTACAAAAGTTAAGCAGGTTTCATTTCGAAATTCTACGTGTAACGGTCATAACGGTCGACAACGTCCGCCATGTTAAACTTTCTTATTTATGGCCCCATCTTCACGAAATTTGGTAGGCGGCTTCCCTGTGCTAACCGAAACCGATGTATGTACTTATTTCGGTGGTATGACGCCACTGTTGGCCGCCATATTGAACTTTCCAACGGTCTTTGTTACTTATGGTCCCATCTTCAAGTAATTTGGTACGCGGGTTCCCAACGCTAACTGAATCCTACTTACGTACATATATACGTCTATAGCCTGCAGCTCAGTCACCATGTGAGGCAGCGTTCGGTCCCCATCCCCACGCCTTCCACGTTGTTGGCTGCCTGCCTATATATGGCCGTCCATCGCTCTGGTCTCTACATTCCCTTCCTTGCTTCACCACGGGATTCGCGTCTCCCTGGTGATAACTGCAGCCTTTTTATTTAATCCACGGCTTCTCCGCTGTTTTATTGTTCCTTTATTACGATTATAGTTATTGTGTAGGTATTTTAGACTTTACATTGTTCAGGTACCCATTTCCTTTATCATTCCAACCGTACCCCCATTAACATGTCTGTCGAGGTGATCACCATCGATCAAAGAACTGTCACTTACCGAGTGGTTTCCATGCCCGGAGAGGACGCCTGCCTTTTCCATTCTCTTTGTTACATATTGCACGGCCAAATCAGGCTCATTCTTGATATCCGGAGGAACATTGTGTTTTATATATTGAATGACTGGGACAGGTTCAAGGTGTGGACTGATGATGGTACGGGAGATAATTATACTACACAGGAGCACTATACGAGTGAAATGCTTAAGCCCTTCACCTATGGTTCTGCATGTGAGTTGATGGCTGCCGCTGAATTGTTTGGTTGTCGCTTTCAAGTGTACCGAAATGGCCAAATATTTTACACCTTTGGACAACCGCCAATGCCTCTAAACATCTTAGATTCACAGGTGACAATTTCAGTAGTGGACACTTTGATGTTTAGAAATGTTTAAACTCTCAAAAGCTGGATGCGAAGTTATCGATGAAACCGGTTGTATGCTTACAACGCTTGACAGATGTCGAATGTCACTTCAACACAACAAGTCCTCCAAATACAGTACTAAGGTAATTGAAACAAACCATGAAACTCAAACTTTTTATGACAGCAGCAATCCAAGCTGTAAGATTTGAGGCAAGATTGCTTTTCACATGGCCAACTGTACGTTGCATGCTCAAAAGTAAGCTCAGCTCACAGCTTGGTCATATTACAACCGGAGGGCTGAACTGACACCGTGGCATACAAAGAGATCCTTAACAAATAATTATTGGTATATTTTCCCTCAGTTTAAAATGGTTTACTTTTCTTCTTAATAAAAATTTTAAAGCAGTACTTCACCACTGCGAAGCGCGGGTATTTTGCTAGTATATATATATAGTTACAGTATCTTGGAGCCTTACTCACAAGCAAAAGAAGGGGAAACAAGAGATACTCAAGTAGATTGTAAAGCATAGCCTTGACATCATTCATTTATTGGTTTTATTTACTGAAGCTTATTCTGACTTAACGTAGAGAGCAGCAGCAGTAGAGCTCGGTTGATATTGACATAAAAGGGCTCTTTAAATGTTTAAATACATAAATAACAGTCGATTATGTACAATAGTTTGGTTTAAGAGAAATGGTGGGCTTTTATTGGATACATCTGAAGTTAAGCTCAATAGAGATGGTAAACCTTTTATTGTCACCTTTACCAGAAAAGCCAATCGCAGTACATCTCATTTAGCACAGTAGTACACGGCACCATCTGTCACATGTTCGTTTTTCATCATGAGCGAGAAAAAGGCGTCTCCCTTGACTGTTGTGAACCGCTCCTTGAACTCTTTTTCCATAGTCTCGGTGCTGTAGTAACAGTAAACGACAAACTGGAGTTCCTGACTTCGGAAATGTTTAAACCAGTAAATCTCGCTATATTTGGTAACCTTCTGGGAACAATTGAAAGTTACATTCTTGCCTTGTGTTATAATAATGTCAGAGGACTGTTTAACTGAAAACTCTGGAAAAGATTAAATAGATTTAGTAAATACAATGTGAAAAGTATTTTATCAAAATTTATGTATTTATTTATTTAGTAGTTTAACTGTGGTATTCAATAAAGAAAATGTTTACCTAATTTTAGAAAAAAGACAATTATAGCAAACATTTTCTAGACGTTGCTCTTTTTGTTAATTTAATTACCTGTACTGTCTCGTGGTAAGTTTAAAGATAAACAGGAACAGCTGCTTCTGTAATTCTTTTAATTAATGTTTGGCAGGCGGGGTTTACAAAAACTTTTCTTCTTTTGATGACAACAGTATTTCCTTGGTTATGCCGACCCCTTCTGTACTGACTTGCAATATGCAACACATTCACACATTGTAATACCAGATCGTTTTGAGCATTTATGTATCTAGTGCACATTAAGGCAGCACGTAACAAATCTAAACCATCAAGGAATAACTTAACGTAAGACCTGAAAGACCTTGTAGCTTGGTATGAGAATTGAAACCTTTAATATTTGGAATGTATTTACACATTAAATGAAAGCACACAATGTTGATATTTTATTAAAGTTTTTATCCATTTCTCACCAGAAAGAAATTACCTTTTGGTTAGCATGACAAGCTACTGAAATAGGTTAGTAATTTTGATAAAAACTGAATATTTATATCCCCTTGGGATAAATCACATATTAGTTTCAGTATTTAATACTTTTAAATCATACAACAACAACGACAACAATAATAAAAATAATAATAATAATAATTTAAAAGCGCCAGAGTGTTTCTTCAGTGTGATGCAATAGGAGAACAATTTTCGATTCCTAAAGACCCATCCATATGAATGTTCCAGAAAGAACTTCTATTTATTTAGATCTGTAAAATGCTCTATTTAGTATAGATAACAATGAATAAATGATATCAGATTTGTGTAATACCAATGGATTATGATTCCAAAAGGAATTTATTTTCTACATATTAAGACATGTTTCAGAGGACAAAGAAACAACTAGGCCACGAGCCTTTCCAAAATGAATTGATTTTTTGTTAAAGAAGCTCTATTAGGAACCTCACTATTCAGCAAAGAACCATCCATCCATCCATCTATTATCCAACCTGCTATATCCTAACTACAGGGTCACGGGGGTCTGCTGGAGCCAATCCCAGCTAACACAGGGCACAAGGCAGGAAACAAACTCTAGGCAGAGTGCCAGCCCACATATATATATATGTGTGTGTGTTTGTGTGCATGTGTATTTATGTGTTTGTGTTTTAAAAAGAGAAAGAAGAAGAAGAAGAGTTTCATTCCACATGAAATTAAAAAACAAAAAAAATAAATTGAAAAAAGCTCATTGAAGAATATAACTGACTAAATAGCAGACTACTTGCGGGTTCATTTAAGTGCATTTGTTGTATCATGTACAGTAAAGATAAAGGTATTAGGGCACTTCAGCAGTAATGAATTAGCACAATATCCGAAAAAAAAGTTCTTTATAGTGCAGAAACACCTTTTTTTGGTATGCTGTTTGTAATCGATGTACATGTTTGAGATTCTGCTGTCTCATTATGATAAGATCATCTTGAATTAATAAAATAAAGTTTAGCTCTTGCAGTATAGTACATCATTTTTTATTCTATAAGAAAATACTTTATTACTTCCTCTTAGTAAAATGATAATACATTGAAATTATTGAAGTGTTTCTGCTAACTTAAATTCACCTCTCCTAAACAATGTCCTTGAAAGTCTGTTAATTCTTACTTGACAGACTTCACTGTTTTAATTAAGAAGATCTTAAATGTAACTGGATGTTAAATGTATTTACATTGGTTATAAGAACATAAGCAGGAATTCATACTGCATGTTTATACATGTAAATGAAGAATAAGGAGTTTGGAGTTGATAAGAACCTGTTGTAGCTCAATTGTTCATTTTCATGTTTGTCTGGTGCAGTGGTTCTCAACCTATGGGGTGGGCCCCCCTAGCGAAGCGCAAAGTAACAAAAAGGGGGCCGCGAAGTTGTGAAAAAAGAAAGCAAAAATCAAAAAATATGAAAAAAAAATCTGTTGAAACCAAAACAAATGAACTTAAACTACATTCTGATACTAAATATAGAGTTAGATAAATGTCGATAAAAGTTAAGTAGGTATAATAAAATATGCATCTACATTTCAAAAAAAAATGTTAGGGGGGTCGCGATTAAAACTGTTATGAAAACTTGAGTCGCAAATACTTAAAGGTTGAGAAACGCTGGTCTAGCGTCATAACAACACAGTGAAGTGGTTTCTCATATGTAGTGTGATACATTGAGAAGGTAAAATTGGATCCACTGGGATTTAAATGAAGCATGTAATATCAAAAGAAATATGTCTAACTTTATCCACCTCTATTCCAAAGTGAATTTGTTTTAGTAGGCTACATTTCATAGGTGAATAAACACTGTAAAGATGCTATATATATATATATATATATAAATATATATATATATATATATATATATATATATATATATATATATATATTTTAGTAGGCTACATTTCATAGGTATAAACACTCTCAAGAGTCTATATATATATATATATATATATATATATATATATATATATATATAATGGGAATAGAGGACTTAAGTCAGAGTATTGTGTTTACTAGCTGCGTAGAAGAACTGCTAAGTTGTGTATTACTCGTATGTCATTCTAGCGTACATTAATTGTCATTGAACTGGATACGTTTTGTTTAACATTCATACTATTTCAGGAATATGAGTGAAATGCAATGTATACAAGAAAATGCTGGACAAGTGTATAAAAAATGGAACATTTGTGTGTCTGAAAACCTTGGATCAATTTGTTTCGCCGTGATGGTTTTGTACAGATGCCCGACGCACTTCGCCGCAGTGTGGTATACTTGCTGCACAATAATACATTGCGCTATCTTCGGATGTCAGATTTGAAATCGTCAGGTGTCCTTCTTTGCTTCCATCTCCCATCAAGTTGATTTTTTGTCCAGGATTGTGCTCATAATAAACTTTGGCGTAGTTGAGATACGCAATTAGCTGCAAAGCCGTTACTTCAGCTGTAGGTTGCTGATAAAAGTACACATAAGGATAGCTAACCCCACCGTCGTGTTCACAATGAAGTGTTACTGTGTCGCCGACACGCGTAAGTGAAGTTGATTGGTTTTGTTTGACTTCGAGAAATTTCCCAAGATCTGTAAAATTAAAGCTAATAATAATAATAATAAAAGCAAACAAACCTTATCATTTACACAATAATAAATTGTGTCCGTTATAATAATTGCAGTTACTCAAATCAACAACAATCTCTGGCAATAATAATAATAATAATAATAATAATAATAATAATAATAATAATAATAAGAAGAAGAAGAAGAAGAAGAAGAAGAAGAAGAAGAAGAAGACTTACAAAGTAAATTCCACAGGTTACAAAGGAGAAGAGAAATATAGTTCACGGAGTACATTTCAAGGCATTAGGAACTTGCAGAAAAGTAATGAACTGGCTTTTCATTTTCGTGCATTTTTTTCAGCATTCGGAAAGCGTAAAACGTATGACGATTTAATCAAACGGAAACAAGACGTAATGAACATTACAGCTTCGGAGCAAATTAACCCTGTCTGTACGAACAAGGATATGATTTTTGATAAGTCAGACATATTTATTTTGCAAACACTGTAAATGTCAATATATATTTTTCACTCTCTCTTCTTATTTAAAAGACGTTTGTGTTAAGACAATTAGGTATTGACAAGGTATATGTTTGACTTTTCATATGCTTTGTCATAAATAAGCAAGTAAGATTTTGACACTGCTTGTGGAATTAATTATTTTTAATCCTTAGTCTGGAATTCTAGAAGAGAGTTAACATGAAATAACATCAGTATACATACATGAACATTAACAGGAACAACTTTCCTTCTTTATGTTACTAGCATATATACACTTTCTGTTTATTACATCAATTGAATCAATTTAATATAAGTTCTGTATTTAAAAACCACAGGCACAGCATTCCATTTAATCAAAGCCTTGTTTAATTTATTTTCTTCTACTGACCCCTTCTGGATATAGCTCATGAAAGAAGACGGACACTTTGTTAGTTTACTGTATTTTGCATTGTGGAAACTGAATGTTCTCTTCGTTCCCTTGTACTAAGTCATGTCTGAGAAGTAGGCTTTACAAAATCATGCTTTGTTTTAGCAAACAGAAAAATGTTTGTGCAAAGGACTCAAGGCCCATGCCTTCCACACAGGAGGCTGCCTTATCATTTTGTTCCTTAGCTTACATCTGAACGCCATAACAAAAGGAGCCAAGAAATCAGGTTTTGTAAGGGGCACAAGGATTGTGTATAATAAATTTGTTGACTGTTGCATTTTATAATGATAGTAACTCACGCATTCTAGGGGTATAAAACTGGACCCCACCCAACAGACGGGGTTCAGAAGAGCCCTGACACTTTTATGTATTGATTGTCTGCTTTTCTGAAACTGTTCTCACTGTGCACCTAACTAATAAATAATAAAGTGCTTTATTGTTTCACCTGCTGTCTGGTCTGAAAACTTCGTCCACAGCATAAAGGATAGTTAAGAGTTGTGTTGGTAATTTAAATCAAAATTATTTTTGCTTCTTTAATATTTTAATACTACTGCTACTAACAAAATATTCCTAATAACAAAATTATCAGCTAGTAATGGTGATATGGGGGGCAGACTGGATAGCACTGCTGTTTCACAACTCTATGAGATGGACTCCACCTCTTGTCTAGATGTTATCTGTGTAGAGTCACACATTTTCCCCATGGCTTTTTGGATTTTCCATGCAAATTCAAGTTAGATTGATTGGTATACCCCATGCATAATAGACTGGCAACCTGACTTCTACCATCTACCAACATAGCAGTCTATGTTGGATTGAATTAATGCAGTATATAGTTTTGGATGGAGATTAGCACCTGCTATTAGCACTCACATCACTAGATTAAAGAACAATCGTATCCATAGGTCATAAGACTACTTAACAGGCACTCATGCAGACAGAGGAGTGATTTTACTCATTTTTGCTGTGGTATTGTATTGCTGTCATTACACTAAGGGAGACTTGCAAACAAGAATTGCATTGCATTGGATACACAATGCGAAAAACTTGAATTTGAAGGTTTTAGGGTCACCCTAAAAGGCCTTTCAATTCTAATTAAAGGTGTTGTGTTATATTTTTCTAAACTAAAAATCTAGTTTGTACTTGCTGGAAAGGTGTTTACCTTATTCTAATGGAAAATAAATCTCTGTTTCTAAATTTTGAAGATTCGTTCCTTATCTTTCCTAAAGGTGGCACATTACAGAAGATCTAGATCTAGAAACACCATTTTCTGAATTGTATATTTCTGTTGCAATTGCCACCTTTTGGGTCATTGTGAGCACAAAATATTTTAAATAAATGTGTTTATTCTCATAAAACCAAGATTGATCAGGGTGAATTAGGACCAAGATAACAGGAGCTGGCATAGGGCAACACCCATATGCTTTTAATTAACAATATCTTCAGGGTGAGAGTTAAAAACAGTTAATAAATAATCTAGTAAGTAAAGGTAAAAATGTGAATAAAATAAGTAAATAAAAGTGTTACTTCTCTCTCTTTTCTATGAGCTTTGCTGCCTCTCTATGTCCTCTGAGCCCCAACTCAGCCATCAGATATACTCATCCAGGAGTAGAGGCACCAGCATGCACACTCAACGCTTTAACTGGCTTTAATTTGCCATACCACCATCTCTTGGCATCAGTGGGCAGCTCATGAGCTTGGTCCCCTTTTCCCACTGTCCTCTTTCAGCACACATGGGATATCTCACAATGCATGGTTGTGGCTGCTTCGCTTCAGTTTTCAGAAGGAAATGACCCTACATCTGGAGCATCAGAGCTTTACATGGGGCCTCTTCCTGAACAATATGTCTCCTGTCTTCTGCACCACCTCTGCTGTGGTCCTGAATTTCCTCCTATCATCATGCCCTGGATCCCTTTCTAGATATTGCTTGATTTTTCTCTCTCTCTCTCTCTCTCTCTTTTTCTCCCAACCCCCACCCCCAAACATTCTTCAGTGACACTGCCTCAAAGCAGAGTATTTCCATATTCATAAGCCTGTTTTAAAAAGTCACACACTGCCATGGATACCTTACTCACTTCACTGCAATAGCTTCAACCAAGAAATATCATAAAAAATAGGTCTCAGATGCAAAAGTATTGTGATGCGTGAGTTACTGTTTTGCCCCCCAAAACACGAGACTGACCTCAGTACGTTAGCAAAACCAGCTTTATTTTACTTGCAACAGTATTAGCATGGTTATTTATTGTAGCGGGATCTATCACTTTCCTATACTCAGACAAAGCAAACAGGCAGGATTAGGGCCAGGCTAGTGGCAAAGTCATACTGTTCCCTGCATTTATAACATTCCTTGAATCACGATAGGCGCTTATAGTGGAGCTGCAATCAGCTCCTAGTTGCTTCCGCTGAAGCGTTGTCAGGCTGTGGTTGCCCAAGCAACAGAGAAGCAGTCTTCCACGGACATAGCAATCAAGCAATCATGCTTCGGGACGCGCTTCAGCAGGTTGTCCCATTGTTGTGGCATCCCAATCGAGTTCAGAAACTTCACAGTATATGTAAAAGGTTTTGGAGAGAGGTGGAATGGGGTGGAGAATCCCCATTCAAAATAAGCAGACATGCATGTACAGTACATGTAAACAATTTCAGTGGTCAGCCTGATGTCCTCTTTCAAAGTCCAAATTTGTGAATTTATATTACAATATAATAGCCTGTGGGGAACCCATTAAGTTTAAACATATGCTGTCTGTTCCCATTTACAGGGCAAATATGATTACATCAAGTTTTTCCTGTCCAGGGCACTGCCTTTTCTTTAGTCATCTGATTACTACAGTATATGGGCTAGTGCTGCTGTCAATATTCTTCAGTGTCCTTCATTTAAATAAAGGCCCCTGACAGCACAACACACACCATGTAAGTTGCCATTATATTATTATTACTAGCAGAATACCCGCGCTTCGCAGCGGAGAAGTAGTGTGTTAAAGAAGGTATGAAAAAGAAAAGGAAAA
>JANRMT010062791.1:158029237-158041063 GCA_026402145.1 Polypterus bichir lapradei | reverse complement strand
TTATTATTATTATTATTATTATTATTATTATTATTATTATTATTATTATTGGTGTAGGTATTTCTCCTAGATCTTTGTTTTTTCATGCATCTCAAAGTCCTGATGTTCGAATCTTTACCAACTTACTGCCTGTGTGGAATCTTTGAATTCTTGGTTTAAAATCTGAGCTGGTCAATGTTTGGGTTCATGTTCCAGAGTCCCATCTTCAAATCCTGCCAAGGACAATGCGTAAATGTAGTGTGTAAATTGTCCTTGTGTACATATAGAGGGTTATCCTTCCACATCTCAAAGATGTGAAGGTTAGATTAATTGACTACTTTAAACTAACTCAGCAGCAAGTAAGCCTGAGACCCTGTCCAGGTCTAGACCCTACCTTGTGTCAGATTCTGCTGGGATAGACTCTGAACCCAGTAATGTTGTAACTGGATAAAGTGGTTCAGAAAATTGATGGATGAACTTGTCTTCATTTGATTGACTTTTTATGGCAAAACCTTTGACTGCAAGTCATTTTACAGCTGCAGAAAGTTTAGAGAATAAAAATAAAGAAACATAAAAAAGCAGCGAAAAATTAAAGAGAGATAAGAAAAACAGGCTACCTAACACATAGACTTTGAAATATAATGACTTTATGTTTTAGATGTTGGTAACAGGTGGAAGGCAGCAGCCTTCTTGTAAAGAAGGTCAATCAAGAGCAGTTAGCAGGGTGGAAAAGACGAAAGAAACAAAAAACCGAAAGCTGTAGAAACAGGTGCCATGGTCTTTGCTCAAGATAAATCTTTTACACAGGTGTAGAGATGTGACATCATTCTGATTAGAATGTAAAGCTTCTGCACATCAGGATTGAGTACTCATGAGGCATTTGTCAAAAGAGTTAAAAGATTTGTCCAGGCTCTTATTGTGCATGTTTGGATATCTGTTCATTTGTTATGTGATGAGCTGGCAGTGTTGGATACTTCCTTGCATTCAATGCTAGCAGGAAGACTTAATTTAAGTAGGGTTGAGAAAGTTATATTGTATTAAGCTTATTGTTTTCAATTACCATGGAAACTCAAACATTTTAAATTTAAATAGGAGAACTCTACAGAATCATATCCACAAAGGAAGAAAATATTATTTTATTGTAATACACCCATCCATTTTTTTCAAATCTGCTACTTTCATTTCACAGTTGTAGAGAGCCATAGCTGTCATGCCAGTACTGGACACAGAGCAGGAACCATCACTAGGCAGGGCACCAGCCATTTGCATGGAAATTCAATTCAATTCGTGTTTAATATACTAATAGGTAAATTTGGTTTATCTGGAAGTTTCTACGGGGAACCCACAATATCACAATAAAAACACCAGCAAGGAGTCAACCTTCAAACATAAACATTAATGGAGCCTAAATAAATAAAGTATAGTGGTGAACATAATACTTATGTTATGTTATTGCCTACTTTAGAATTGTATCGCTGGGATGAAGTGCCACACTTACTTTGAATGTAAGAAATAAATTCAATTGTATGTGCAAGTTTAAAACACAAGACCTTCAAAGTCCACTTATAGGGTTCATTATAACTTATGAAATGTAGACTTCGTGTAAAATCCAACATGACATCTGCGTTCACCTATCTTTAATAATCATGCATTGCTTTTAGGTGGTCGTCCAAATTTCCTGCCTGCTTGGATTGCAGCATAGCATCAGTGCAATAGGTGTGGATTCTGGCCTTGATTAATTTCTCACTTAGACATTCTTTCTTCTATCTTTATCGAATACCTGTTGCTTTTTTGTCACGCTTTGTCAGACTTTTTGTTGTCTCTCTTACATCTCATTTTTCCTATCATTTTCTTATCTACCTTTCCAGTTCCTCCACTCCTCTCAGAAAGTCTGTCTCAATTCTATACTCCCTTCTATGTAAAGATTTCTATAAACATCAACCTTTCATTTCTCAGTGGTCCCAGGTCCTCACATTATCATCTTCTATTTGCTGGGATACATCTTTAAAAATGTCAAATTTCCATCAAGAAATTCCAATCATCAGTTTACTCAGTTACAAGTTTGCACACAGTTTTATAGTTTACACCTCATGAACTACATTTAATGGGTCTAAGCCCAGATTCCCTCCGTTATGTATGCCCCTGTGATGGCTGAGGAACTTTTATGTATTTGTATTGGCTTTGACCCTCTATGATGGATTCCTTACTCACTCTCTTCAATGACACTAGTCCTTGTACTCTTAAATCTTCAGTTTTAAGGACTTGCTTTGTCAGTGCACCAGAGAAAAATTTTATGCCTCAGTACTGTAGCTGCTAAACATCTTCTTGCCTGTAGGTGAAAGTCTGCTGATCTAATCTCACAGAAGAACTTACTGCCCATCATTTACATTCTGATCCTTACAGACTTCTCTGCATCATGGGTTAATGGAGCATCAAGTGAGTCCAGCTGAACCCGCTGTCTCCACACTGAAATCTTTATGTACAGAGACCCCTGATGCAATTATGCCCTGGATCGTATGTGGTGGTACAGTCTATTGGCACTGTCACAATATATGGTGCTATAGCCTGGGTCTTGGGACAGACTGATGAGAGATGGGTGACAAACACAGTGTGGTTTTATTTCAAAGGTTGATTGTTTCTCATTTTATGATATTGATTTCTTTTTGACTTAAAAAAAAAATAAATTTGTTTACACACACACACACTTATCGTATAACATTAGATCATAGCTACTACATATAAAAATTAAACCAACATAAAGGTTTGATTTATTTTTAATATGAAAGCTAACATTATTATTTTTAAAATATAATAAACATTCATTTCAATGTTTATTAGAGCAAAACTTATTTAGAAAATTAATAAAAGTGGAATGAATGAGTATTTGAATCATTATTTGAAAATGCACTCTTTTTCTTTTGTACTTGCTTGGTGAGCAAGTCTGCCATATTTGAATGTTGAAATCTAATATTTTTGTTGTCAATATTTAGATTTCCAAACTAAGCCAGAAGGTCATAAGTTAAGACAGACTCAATATAAAGTTATAATAGATATAATGTTATAATTCATGCTAAAAGGGCCCATCTTTCTTAGATAGTGGAGACACTGTTGTCCCTTTTTGCAGAAGGCCTTTGTGTTCTGGTTAAAAGTAAGTTTAATGTCTATGATTGTGCCCAGATATGTGTAACTTTTAACAATCTACACTGCCTAGTATTTGATGATTGTTTTTTGTGGGCATTAAAAAATTCATCCAAATATGTGTTTGCATCCTTAAAATGATCCCAATGCATCCATTTGAATTTATCTTTGTAAGTCCTGAATAGAATATTCACTGCATAGCTCACGCTTGTGCTTGTGCATTAATCAAAGTTGCCAGTCAGCCTTACATGTACACACACACGCACGCACACAAAGGCTGGAGCCTACCGTAAGAACACTGTGTACAAGATAGGTAACACACTGGGCAGGGCACCAGTGCACCATGGGGTATGCACATGCTCACACCCACATTCACTCACTCACTAACTCAGTCCGGGGCCAATATAGAGTCACCAATTAATCTATCTTGAATATCCTTGGCAATGTGGGAAGAATACTAATGTACCCAGAAGAAGCTCTAGAAGGACAAAGGAGAACATGAAAAGAACAATTAGGAAGAAAAAAAAAATGTCTAAGGTTCCAATCCAGAATATTGTATCCATTAAGAACACTAACCCTGCTTATTATTAATGCCTACCTCAGTCTCTTGATACCCAGGGCAACAAAAAAAGAAAGCATTTTTTTTAACTCAACAACAACAACCACCTCAATTAAAGCAGCTGTGCTATTGGCACTACTCACTGAAAAAAAAAAAGTGATGATTCACACTTAATATTTTCAATCTGAACCAATATAATTCATTTTTTGTATTCCTGTGCTCCTTCATCATCTGAACAAGGCATACAATATGTTATCAAGTCAGACATTGACTTTTGCTATTGCAACCATTAGAGACAAACTACCTTAATTTATTTGTTATTTAATATTTGGGAATAATCTATTTCACCTTTACTTTTATTACTGTAAGTTTCTGAGCTTTGAGCTACATGCTGTTATGAAGATATATAAATAAATGTTGCTGTTATTTTTGTCATAAACTCCATAAACTAACAGTGAATCTCATTTCTTCCACATGGGCCATAAATGAAATAACAAATTGCTGGACCTCATAAAACCTTACATTGGGAAGTCAGTTGGGATGAAGGCTTACTGTGATGAAGGACGGGTGATTGGTACGCGGGTATGAGAAGTGGACAAGGCAACCCAGAAGTCAGTCTGCATCTAACATTGTTTACTCTGAAACTCACAGGCATAAAATGGATTGTTTATTTCATTTTGATTAATTGATATTTTATTCTACTTTCTTTGAATATCCTTGCTTGGCTAGTTTTGAGCATAATAAAGTGCTATTTAAGTATAATATGGATGTCTATATTGTTTTGTCTGGGTCAGAAGTCTATATACAGTATGTATCTGTTTTCAACATAATAGTAAGACATGCAATCAACACATACGAGAAATGTATTTTAAGAAATTCTAATAAAATTTATTATTATGCATGATATAACAATAGTTTTAACCCCAATAACTGAACATTAGATCACAATGCTTATTAAATGTTTTGCTACATTAAAAACAGAAACAACTTTGTCTTGAAATAAGACTTTAATGAATGACATGCAGGACAGAAAAGGCAAAATCAACTCATAGTGCAGAAAAAAATCAATAATTCATACAGCATACAACTTATGTTTTATAGTGAATATTCAAAAAAAAAAAGAGAAAAACAATTTCAGGTTTCTTATTTTCCTCATTTATCATCTGGAATCTTTAAGTTGTGGCTGCAAAATAAAACAAAAATGCATTGAGACTCATTTTTTAGTCACAAAAGACATAATTATGTATTTATCACAAAAACATATGCCTGAAACTGTTAGACATGTAGTCAAAGCAAGACAATGAACATTGTAATAATACTCAGAAACAACAAAGCAAAACATAACTGTACGTGTATTTGTGCCATTATTTTTAAACCATGCTTTAGTGTGCATTTCCTATAAACTTTTATAAACTCTATATTTAAGTGTAATTGAAACATTATTTTCAACATAAGAACATTTGGTATGTCTCCATGCTGACAGTAATGTTACTTACCTTCATTTTCCACATAAAAACACTAATTAGAAATCCATAAAGCACACTTTTTCCGAAAAACATCAGATATACAAATTTTGCAGTGTTGTTGCTTTTCTTCACTAATTCTAAGAAAAAAAGAAGAAAATATAAAAACATATATTTACAGCTACAGTTGGGTGAGAACAACAAAATGAAATTGTAAAGATGATTTTAAGCAGATAGCTTGGTGGTGTTGTTAATGTTTTAATAAATATATAATACATAGCATTATAAAACTTGCTTAATCCAATTCTGCATCACCAAAGTGCTGGAGCCTATCCTAGTAGCACTGGATGAAGGTTAGGGAACAAATGTGAACTGGGGACCAGTCCATCACACTCTTAAATATTCACTCATGTGCACATCAGGCCTATCCGGAATCACAAATTTGAGGATGTAGAAAGAAAACCAGAGTACCCAAAGGGAAACCCAGAAAGGCATACAGAGTACATGCAATCTCTGCATAGACTACCATTGGTTGCAAGATTCAAACCCAGGCCTCTGGATTAATGTGGCAGCAGCAATACCAAATGAGCCACCATAAAACCGATGATTCAATAAATCAGAACAGTAAATACAGGATTTAAAAAAGCACCTAAACCGTTACAGCTTATCATCGACCCTATTTAGATTTATACAGTTCTATAAACTAATTATTCTTTACTTGTCATGATAAAGCAGGTGAACTCATCCATGAAATAAGATGAGCATTTTAAACAATTAACATGCATAACTATTGTAACTTAGCCTTTCTTGTACAAGAAACTAAACAGAAAATCACTGTAAAAAATCATTGACAAATATAATATAGGCCTCATATAGAACCAGACCTACATAAGTACAACAAATACAATAAATCTGTTAATGTAGTGTACTGTATCTGTTACATGAATACATACCAGTCTTCTTGACACAATCTGAAAAACAGGAAAAGGAAGAAGGAATTGATTGGTATATTAGACCTTTGTTTTGCAGAGAAAATTTTGGAAGATATTTGCAATCACAAACTTAGAAAGTGTAATAAAAATATTTGTAATAGATGGATAGATAGCTCCTTTACTGTGCTGTGGGGAGTCTGGGGCAGTCCAGACCTCAATTAACACCAATCATAGGCTAATAATGAATGTCTTTGCAGACTATATAAAAAAAGCTGTATTCAAAATGGAAGCTGGGCAACCTGGAAAAGTGTACACTGGTTATTATAATTCTTGTGGCCATACAGAGAGAGAGGAGCTGACACCATTAAGGGGCATTATGCCCAATAACTATGCAGGACACATAAAATGTACTATGTATTTCAAGTCTATTGTATGTGAATATTTTATGTGTTACCATGATTGACTCCACTCCCTTAAAGATCATATTTTTGTGTAAATTATAATTTATTTTCTTGTTGAGTTTATTTCAGGTTCCTCAGTTTCCTCCAAGTGTCTCCCCTTAAATTAATTAAGACCTATAAATCATCTCAGTATTAGTGCCTATGTTCACGCCCTCAGATAGACATTCATCCCATTCTACTTTGCGACTTATGTTGAATAAATGGCATCCAGCTCCAAGTGAACTGAACTACATTAATAACATTAGAAAAATGTGTCATTGCCCTAGACCAAAACACAAATGCCAATGACATGAATATGTCTCTCTGAAATTGATTTTTTTTTTTGTGTATAAAACAGGTTCGTATTTAATTAGCAATGAAAGGTAATATAATATTGTCATGTTGCTGTCAGTCTCTTTCATTTATCTTAAAGTTTAGATGTTCATTTACTGGTTGTACCTTGTGATCCATGTATAGATCTCCTGTAAGTCTCAGTTCCATTCTCCATGCCAAACGTCACAATGCAGGTAAACTTGTTATCAGGGTTGCACCAGACACTTTTTGGCACTCTTAACCGGCTGCTGACACTATACGACTTTGTGTGGCCATTCAGCACTGGGGTGTCAGTTTTAATTCTTGTCGGCTCGTTCAGTTGTGGCAAATCCCAGGTAATACTTATGTGGTCAGGATAAAAATCAGTCGCTAGACAAATCAGTGTCACCCGATTCCTTTTGCAAAGTTCATTTTGTGATGGACTGAGGATTTCCAGTGATGGTTCTGTGACATCCTTTTCTAAAAGAAAATCAGGGAAGACTTTGTTATAGGGTCCGCACTGGCCTTCAAGGTTTAAACATGTCATCATTCTCATTTATCTGCGTCCTTTCCACATCAACATTTGAAGGATTTTCTCATTTATCAACAAGGGTTTAATTGCACAGTTTGAGCAATTCTTACACTTAAACATACTTTTTTTTTTCAAAACCTGTTTATCCTGGAGTTGGACTTTGCCCTCTTATTGCATGGCAGTCAACTGTAATGACTTATAATGTATCAAACCACTTATAACTCTATAAATATTTATTAGATGTGCAATTTAACAAATGATCAGTAGTTTTAAATGATCTGTGAACGACTAGGTACTAAATATGCATTGAAGAGGCAATATACATCCCATATATTTTGATGACACTTCAGAACAGGGGCTCCAAAGGTAGTCCATAGTCCATCGATGAGTCACTTAACTTTATAAAGAAATCCTTATCTATGGTTTTATTAAATATCGATAACTGACAACTAGAAGCACTAGAGGTATACTTATTTTAAAGTGTTGTTGTTTGTTTTTAATCTTTATTAAAATTAGAAAAGGTTTTGTCCAGGTCTTCTTAAATAGCACTCAGTGACTGATAGATGTAGTGTAAGGTGTCTATATTCTAACATACATTATATCTTACTTATTTGGCTAATGTTGTTATGCAGAGTGATTTACAATACTTGAGATATAATTAGTTGTATTGATTTTGCTTATCCTATTGGAGAACTAACAGATGAAGCAACAAAATCATGTTCACACACTATCAGCTGCAGGATTTGATCCTACAACCTTAAAGTTTGAAGTCCAAAGCCTAAGCCACTTCATCACATTAATATTGTCATTGCTGCTTTGTTAGTCTGATTAAATACAAGCAAAGCAGATGTTATTTTAAAGCAGCAACAATGGTCTGATGGATTCAACTAGGTAGTCCTCTCCTATTTCCAATTCAGTATATCTTTATATTTAGCATTAGAATGTTTCACATCTTTTCACATTAATTGATAAACCAAAAAAAAAAAAATGTGTCTGTTAAAAGATTTTGTCTTCAATGAATGAATTTTGCCTGCAATAACTGAAGTATGAAGTATAAGTGTTTGTTATTATTTTTATGATTCCATTGACAGTTGGCATGGCATAATGGTTAAGGGTTTGGACTTCAGACCCTAAGGCTGTGGGTTCAAATCCTGCTACCAACACTGTGCCTGTGCTGCAATTGGAAACATCAAAAGAAATGTAACAAATCATTGCTCAAATGTGGTAAGTCACTTTAGATAAAAGCATCAGCCGAATAATGACATATTATGAAACAACATTCTTAGGCCTATTTAACAGCTTCACGGTTGTGGGGAGCCAGGGCCTATCCTGGCAGCATTTGGTACAAGGCAGGAAGCAGCAATGATGGTCCCATACATTAACTTAAGGTCAATTTTGTATTAACAATTAATGAGGAGGGACATACATGTAGACATGAAGAGAATGTGAATTATTAAGTATTATATGATTTAGATTGATTTTATTGTATGTATGTACAAAATAAACTGCCTAAAATTAAAAATTAATGAATAATTATTAACATAGATAGATAGATAGATAGATAGATAGATAGATAGATAGATAGATGGCCCTTTTCATGGCAGTAGCGCAAATTACCGCGACCAACTTTAATAGCTGCCACTGATAATTTACAGCCTTACAATTAAAGACACCTGTTAAAAACAAATAAATCCTGAGTCGCGCTGATATTTGTTTCTAAATTACAAAATGATAGGCAGTGATTAATGTGTTCTTCCACTTCTTGCCTGGACCCTAACTGTTCATATTTTTTTGGAGTGTGCACGCTGTCTCGTATATACTGTTAAAAATAAAGGTGGCAGAGTGGTTCTTCACAACGTGGTTTCCAAAAGACCCATCCACATAAAGGTTTCAGAAAGGACCTTTATTTATTTAGATCTGTAAAAAGACTCCATACAGTAAATAGCCATGATTAGACAGTAACAGATTTGTGAAATGCCAATGGGTCATGATTTTTAAAGGATTTTCGCTTTATAAGTCCAGTAAAACAGGTTAAATCCATGTTTTATGTTAGAGTTAATCTGTTCTTTATTATTTACTGTGAAACCTATTACAGATAATTATAGTTTAGGATGAAAGTTGTAGTAATGTGTCTAGTGGATTTTAAATGTCTGTTCAACATTAAATACTTGGGACGTTCAAAAAGTTTCCGCACTTTTTTAAACTGTATTTATTAAGAATTTCAAAAACAAATTACATCACTTTCTACATAGTCACATTCGTTTGCGATGCAATTTTCCTAGCGTCGTACCAACTTTTCAATGCCCAATTACTACTCCTCCCGCCTTCACCATCTCCAACGAAAATAATAAAGTGAGGAAACTTTTGGAACGTCCCTCGTACATCACACTCATGGTCAGCAAATATAACCCCAACTCCTAAAACTACAGTCTTCTTTGGCACTTCACGGATAAAACTAACAGTTAAGTTACCAGGATAACTATGTTTTTGTTAATTATGTTTTAACAAAAATGTGATTAAAGAATTCGGGTCATTCAGAAAAGTTTCACTGATCTCCTGATCTGAAGAAACAGCACGTGTTGTCTAATTTTTTTTAAGTTCATTTGGTTTGTTATTGTCCGAGAAAAATGTTTTACATTCCCTTAGCAGTAATTTGAAATCTGAATGTTATCGTTTTTTGCCTTTTATTGGAAATAGAGAAATTATTCGATATTGAAATGTTACAGATGTTCTTAAAATGTGCATTCGAACTATTCATAAGTAGCGTTATGAAAAGTACAAATAAACTGGTGGTAAATTAAAAATATATAAATTAAAATAGTTGTTTAAAAATATATAATTTGTGAATCATAATACATTTTTCAATTTCTACAATTAACTTATTGGGTTTTCTAAACATAATGTGATGTGCTCATGCTTTACATTGGAATTTATAGCCAGTCAATACACATACAAATATTTTGCCGTTGTTCTCGGGAAACACTTTAACTCGGGTTTATATTTATGAAATTAAAAGTTTTACTCCATTAAGTACCGCACATTCGTCAAACGAACCCGCAGGACAAACACTGACGTACAATTAAATTACTTTTCTCTCGTTTATATTTAAATAAGACTTATTACATGTTGTATTATTACCAATACACCAGAATATATGTATTACCATAACAGTATAACAAAAATCATACATTAAACCCTAGATGGAATACATATAAAAACCTCAATACAAATCTCCCGAAGCTTACACTTGAAAACTTGAACTTACTAAACACATCTACAATTTTCATTTAATTTATTGTTCATACAAATATATTGCTTACCTAGAACAGTTAGTCTGGTGCCACTTCCAAAATAAAGTGCACTGCCAGTAGCACAGCGAACCTTAACTTTAGCAAAACTCGTATGTTGTGGAACATCATAGATGTGCAATTGTGTAACTTCAACATTTATTTAATTTCATGTAATTTTCGTGCTCAGATGCCCATATTTTTCCTTCTCTTATTAAAAATAAAACATTGTAAAATGAATAGCTTGACCTGGACAGCGGGCGTGCATATCGCAGGGCGCTGTGATAGGGTTATCTATGAACTGAACATACAGATCGTAGAGAGCTTGGAAGACAACCAAACAAACACCAGAAGATTAGTCCACATAGGCATTGACCGGAGAGTTGATCGAAACCAGGATTTTACAAGTATGAAAAGCCAATGCTAACCGTTTAGCCAATGTGACGGCCCTTGGCGGCAATAAACTTCCTTTATAAAAGATGGATTGACAAATGGGAGCCGAACGAACAATCAAACAATCAAACATACACGCAATAAATAAAGAAGAACCTTACCTAGTACAGTTAACTTTGTTCCTTTACCAAAAACCAATGGTGAAGTATTTGATCACAGCTCTGTAACTCTTTACCAAAACTGAATCTTATCTGCATCCTGTTCTACATTAAGTACTTGCTTTGTCTGGGAGTTTTCTAATTTAATATACAAATAAACATTTGCTTCAAATATAAACGTAAACAGTCAGTTTAGTCCTTTTTTCCAAAGTATATTAGTCTACTTCGTGTCATAGTATTTGAAGAAAAATCTCTAGTGCACGTAGTACATTCGCTTCTGTATACGCCGAGTTTAACCAACTTCAATTAGCAGAGGGAACGCGATTTACTCACATTTTCATGTATGCAGGGTTGTCAACGATCTGCCTTTGTTAGGTTGATTTAAAGCCTTGCTAAAACTTAAATAAAACTAACCGATGTGATGTCGATCAATACCAACAATCCTAATAAATAATCGGTGTGACCAATATTCGACAAAAATGTCATAATTGAGAAAACTTACCAAGAACGATCAGCTTTGTGCCTTTTCCAAAGTAAGCAGGCTGGTTAGAGCACAGAGCTAACGGGCCATACTGAAACGTACAGCAGTCTTCGAAGCTACATGTGCTGTAAAGCTTCTAATACTCTTTTTTA
>JANRMT010062791.1:158015031-158028837 GCA_026402145.1 Polypterus bichir lapradei | reverse complement strand
GAAAGAAAGAAAGAAAGAAAGAAAGAAAGAAAGAAAGAAAGAAAGAAAGAAAGAAACGTTCCTTCTTTCGTCCTTCGTTTATTTTCTTTCAATGGATACATAAGGCGCTATATAAAATATAGATAGATAGATAGATAGATAGATAGATAGATAGATAGATAGATAGATAGATAGATAGATAGATACTTTTTTTCCAAAGGGAAATTGACCTTTTACAGAAGATTAAGATAGATACACTGTTCTATATTATAAGAATCATTAAGTCAAAATAGCCCTCCTCTAACACACACACAAGAAATTAAAAAAGAAGAACCGTCTGACATGATTAGGATATTATAAGTAATACAACGAGCCATTATAATGGTGTAACAACTTTGAGGAAACAACCGTTTTACTAAGGAATTAATCTTTATATTTTTATTGACAATATCACAGCTATTTATTCATTTATTTACTTTCTATCTGGTTTTAATTTTCTTAATATGGGATCTCTGAAAGATACGTAATTGGTTCCCTTTGAGGCTCCGTTCATATTCTTTGAGTTACATACAGTAACCGTCATTGTGACGTTTTTGTACAGGCGGTCTATGGAAATGTATCACGGTGTCCCCCATTCCCACAGTACTGGAGTGTCATACAAAAACGAAACACAACTAGCAGATCTCTTCATGCATGCTTCTTTCAACACTGGAGTATTTCATCTCTTTTTTTATACGTTAGGTTACTCTCAATGTAATATACAGGTATAGCAATATAGAGTTTACCCTCCCCAAAGACCCAACCTGACCGCAGTATCCATGCAGCAATCACAAAAAAGTATTTTCTTCATTCCTGATTAGGATGAAGATAATCATAATCATTTAAATTTTCCTTATTAAGAAAAAAAAAACATGTTTATTTGATATATGGTAGCCTACACTAAGCGTTTCTTTCAATACAGAGAATAGACTTGTAGATGCAAAAGTAAAACAATCTTTGTATAAGGTAACAAAAAGTTTAAAGTACATGAGGTGTGATTTTTTAAAGCTTATTTGTTCGATTATTTCGTCTTGTTCTTGCTTCATGGCAGAATTTAACAAATTGTAAAATGCAGAAGTATAAAAGTGACGAAGAACTTCACGTCCAGTGTCAAACAGTAGGGAATTTAAGGAAATCGAGAAAACCCAGTCAGACGTGGGGAGAAGATTGAATCTCCAATGCACTGTGTTGATTGAGTTTAAATCCGTGAACTGGCACTGTGAAGTAGCGGCGCAAACCACGGTTCCGCCCACAAGCAACTATAAGACATCCGCCCTACAGCTTTGTATCACTTAAATACAGAAATGACCTCTTAGATTTCAGGTCTATGAAAAAAAGCAATGGAAGAACAATAACCGTCAAAAGATTTCAGATTTGAAGCATCCACGTTATAATTGTCATTCTTCCACTAGTAATATTGACTTATGTTTGACGGATGTGTGAAAATTCTATATTTTATAAATGTGACTTTCAAATGTAAACTAAAATAAATACACATATAGATAAGTAAATAATTAATAAAAGGTTAGAAATGAGGGTACTGCGCTTGCAACGTCTTCAAGCAGACGCATGTTTTAGGAATCAATACCTTCCAATAGAGAACTAGAAGCTATGATGTGGTTTAACTTTGTGCTTTCTTTATGGAATAGGACTAACCCAGGCATAAAAATTGCAATATCTGTAAAGTCTGCGGATTTAAAAGACGCATGATTTTTTTTTTCCTGAAAATTCTTGTGACAATACGCTATGTAATATAATACGTTATGTAATATAATGTATAATACGCTATGTAATATAATGTATAATACGCTATGTAATATAATACATATAATGCGCCTTATTAAATAAAGATTAATATCGTAATAATTATTTATTTAATCAAATAACGCCATTGTTTGGCAGAAATCCCTTAGTATAACAAAAGCGTTATTTTCCTCTTTATGGTAAACATTACCTGCACTGTAGTCTTGAACTCTTGAACCACTTAATAAAGAAGGAACATACATGTATAGTGATTCAGTGTGGGTCTACTGCAGGCACAGAAGTAAACTCCGGCGTCTGATGTCTGAATACCTTGTATACTTAAAGAACAATTCTGAGAAGACTTTCTTAGTACATTGAATCTTTCTGGTACGTCATGCGCTGTCTCTAACCTTCCCAATTTGACGGTTGTGAATAAAACCAATCGCATCTCCTTTATGGATTGCTGCCGGTACCAATGCATGTAACTATAGCCAGCGTCCTGGTTACATTCCAGCGCCACCGACTGTCCCACTTGAAGAACCGTGAACTTTGGAGTTTGAGCTATTTTAACTGCCGACAGACGAGCGACATCTATTTACAAGGGAGGAAAAAAAAACGACGAATCGGTCAATAGCAAAATAACAATAAAATAGCAGTAATAATAATAATAATAATAATAATAATAATTATTATTATTATTATTATTATTATTATTTGCATTTATATAGCGCTTTTCTCAGCAGTATCCACAATAATAAATCATTATTAATAAGTCACACAGTCTTCATGGGTTTAGAGGTATTAACGTCAGAGCCATCAGGAATAAGAGAACAATATTTTCCAAAATTTGGCAATTGAACAGCTTAGAAATATCGAAATAAAAATATTAACTTCTTTGATATTCATAATTAATTAATTAAAAAAAAAACTCACGACACAAGCATAACATTACGAAATCTAATGTTTTAAACATCTTCTGTATTCACTCTGTGGCAGGCGGACACCCGTTGGCTTACAGGCTCTAAATGGTCTTTATTAGTGTTCCCATATTTAACAGGAAATCAATGAGTTGATACCTATTCCGCCATACTGACGGTTTAAGGGGTCTGTCAATTAGCAAGTCAACTGAGTGATAACACTGCTCATATGAGCATTAAAAGACGTTCCATTACTGCGATAAAATTTCGCCAATCCTGTATACGCTGTCCATTGAGTGCTCAAGTGGAGTGGCAAAATTCAGAACTAATGAACCTTTAAAGAGTTAATATTCAATTTGTATTTTCAATTTCAGTGCTTTACAGATATGCAATTAATCACTTTAACTCTTCAAATAAAGAATCTTAATGTGTAACTTTTTCAGAAGTGTTTAAGTTTAGGAAACCTTGTGTTTAAAAATGAGCAAGACTTAACTTTTTTTTTCAAAGTATAAAACATCTTGAAATCGGTACTTCTGTTAGGAATTGATTAAAATTTCATCAAACCAATATAACTGAAATACAATAATTAACACTACTGTTAATATATGATTCTACACGGTTCTTTGTCCTTTATTTATTTATTTGCTTTTTGTTATCAATTTTTATTAGATTTAAAAATTAATTTGATATTCGTTATATTTACTTTCTTTAGACGATAGAGGGCGCAATTGCATAGGGCACAAATGAATATTCAAGGAGCTACCCTCTTATAAATGAAAGTGCCAAAGTGGTTCTTCAACGGTTCCAGAAAGATCCCTTATTTATTTAACACCGTAACAGTTTCCATGAAGAGATGATAACAGATTTATGAAATACCTGATTCCTGACTTTAAAAAGACTCTTGTTGCAAGAATGACGTTTACATTTACATTTATTTGCTTGGCAGACACTTTTATCTGAAACGACTTACAAACGAGGTAAACATAATTGAGTAACATTAGACTAGGGCCTGTTTGTTCAGCAAGTGTAGTAGGACAGGTAACAGAAGGTTGATTGCCACAATTCAAAATATGTAATAACTAATAAATTCACAATCATAGTAAAGCAATTAAACTTAATATAACAACAAATCAACCAATACTATAAAAGATCACAAAGTGGGTTTTTTTTCTCAATCAGTTAGACAGATATTCACAGAATGGATTGATTTACAATTGCTTCTTAAACACATTGTGGGAGTTAAAAGTTCGGATGAGGGTTGGCAGCTCGTTCCACCAATAGGAACTACACAGGAAAAGAGTCTGGATTGAGACTTGATACCACGGAGAGGCAGCATTCACTAGATGATGTCTCACTAGGTGCTGACCCATTGACTACTCCTTAGGCAAGCATCAGGAATTTGAACTTGATGCATGCTGCTACAGGGAGCCAATATTGTGACCTGAGGAGAGGAGTGACATGTGCCCATCTCAGTCGGTTAAATACAAGATGGGCTGCTGCATTATGGACCATCTGCAGAAGCTTGATAGCTCATGTGGGTACTCCTGCCAGAAGTGATTTGCAGTAGTCCAGACATGACAAGACCAAAGCCTGGAACAGACGTTGTGCTGCATATTCTGTCAGATAAAGTGATGATGTTGTGGATGTTGTACAGCATTAACCTGCATGAACGAGAAACAGTAGAAATGTGGTCAGAAAAAGATAGCTGCTCAACAATCACCATCCTAAGGTTGCATACCGACTTGGCAGGTGTTAGCGACAATGAGCCATGCTGTACAGACATGGGAAGTTGAATAGAATGGGTGGCTGGGATCACAGAAGCTCAGTTTTAACCAAGTTAAGATGTAGATGGTGGTCCTTCATCAAGGTTGAAATTTTTGTATGACCATGTTGTCCTCAGGGGGAAACAACAGGCACAGCTGTGTATCATCAGCACAGCACTAATAAGAGAACCATGGGATTGGATGATGGAGCCCAGTAAGGTGGTGTGCAGAGAGAAAAGTAGAGGATCCAACACCGAACCTTGGTATACCCCTATGCATGTTTGTTAAGAATTCTCCTCACCAGGACACACTGTAGGAACTGCCTGAGATGTATGACTCAAACCATCTGTGAGCAAGTCCCAGTGATGCCAAGGTCAGAGAGAGTGGCAAGAAGGATGGCGTGGTTGATTGTGTCGAAGGCAGAGGAGTAATCTAACCGGATCACGACTGGTGACATGTTCCTAGTTCTAGCAAATAATTGCTTGGCAACCACAATCAGCAGTGTCGATTGGTTCCTCTTGAAGCCGGACTGGTTGGTATCAAGAAATCCATTCTGTAGAAAGAAGGAAGAGTCCTGGTTAGAAACAACACATTCAGTGTTTTAGAAATAAAAGAATGGAAAGAGACAAGCCTGCAATTGTTAACTTGGGGTGGAATGAGTGTTATTTTTTTGAGAAGTGGGGTTATCAGAGTGTGTTTGAAGATGTTAGGGAATGTGCCTAAGCTGAGTGAGTTGTTAATGATGTGTGCAATTGTATAAATGAGTGAGGGGATGGAGGTCTGGAGGAGATTTGAGGGCATAGGGTCAAGTGGACAGGCAGGGGGGTGATTGGAGAGGAGGGCAGAAGCATCAGTGGCAGAATGAGGAAAGAATGTGGAGAATGCTGAGTGATGTTCTGATGGAGGCAAAATGGGTGGCAGTGAGGGAGTGAGCTGATAGCAGCCAACCTATTCTAAAAAAGGTGGCAAAGTCATCAGCAGACAAGGAGGAGGAGGAGGGTTAAGATGAGAGGTGAAAGTGAAAAATTAATGGCAGTTAAATGCTATGAAAACAAATGAGTTAGTGGTGAAGTTAAAGCAAAACAAAATATCACTTTCACCTTTATACAGTATATCAATCACCAAGATGAGGTAGTGGAGAATTTCAACTTTCTGTGCACCACTATTTGAAGTTAGGGAGCATGAGAGACTGATGTATCTGTTATAGGGAAGAAAGCTTATCAGAGGCTGCTCTTTCTGAAACAGATAAATTAGCTTTGATTATTATTAGACATTGTGAACAGTAGGGGGGCACCACCCAGCCCCCAAACCCCAGAAACACAAGACACAACAGAACTTTGGGCTCAAATAAAGGATTTTTAATCCACACAGCTTAGAAATAACAATTACTATAATCAATATACAGACTTAAATGTGCTCTCTCTCTCTCTCTCCCTCCTCCTAGCCTCCAATGAGTTTTGCCTTCTGTCTCCCAACTATGACTCTCCAATGTATGGTGGTGGACTCCTTTTAAGCTGAACCTGGGAGTATGTCTGGTGGCTTGTTGTGGCTGGAAGCACTTCTTGGTCATACAGAAACAAGGGAGGTCCTCCCTGGCAGAATCATCTATCACCCAAGGGCTCATACAGGACTGTACTTCCAGACTCCAATTCCCATGCAGCCTTGTGAGTGTTCAAATTGGGACTATTGTTGCCACCTATTAATTTCAGGGAAGAACTGCTCCCAGCTTACAGTCTTCATCAGTCCAGTCTTCCTACCCACATCCCAGTCAGGATGGCAACTATATGGCATCCCAGCTGGGTAATCAGACAATTCTTCCATTATGGTTTCCCTCCCAGGCAAGAAATCATCCTCCATCCTGGCCAGAATGCCCATCCTTCCTCCTGAACACTTAAAACATGAACACTGTTTATCACAGCTCCTTTATGGTAAGATATTTGATTTTCTTCATCACAGACCAGCATGGCAGTGGTTCTGTCCAAGAAGCATGGAACAAGTAATGAAGGTGGTGTGTACAGATTCTAAAATAATCAGTGCTCACCTGTGATATGAGTCCTGCATGAGGCCCCAGAGTGCAAACATTTCTGGAAGCTCCAGATTCCATTCCAGACTGACATAGTCTTATGTTTCAATATATAAGCACTTGCATATATGGACTGGGTTGCCGGTATTACACTGAAGGCTGTCTTTAAGTTCATAGTGTATCAGCCTACATACTGCTGAACCTTTATTCTGAGAAATTAAAAGAAAAGTGCACCTGTCAAAAATGCCAGCAACACAGTCTGTCCTCATGTATGTTTAAAGTTCCCATCCATGATGTATGGCAGCCTGGACTAATAATATTTCATGTCTGATTGTGGTAATTGGATCTGTTTAGGCGGTTCTTCATTACCATCATTCATCCGGGCAGTTGATGGCAGCAACACTATCTAAGCTGCTGCAGTTAGTTCTAACTGTCTCTTGGTTAGTCTCAGATATTATGATTTTGTTGTTAACATTAGTTTATTTCTGTAAAAAAAAAAAAAAAACAATAAAAAAGCTGAGACTCTTTACAGTAACTCTACCACTATTTATTCCTTTCTTTTTTGGTCTCTGTTTGAACGCATGACTATTCCAAAGCTTTTGATTCAATATATTAGTTGATAATACTGAAAACCATTTATGTATGAACTTGTCAAAGTAGGTCTACTTAAGTTACTTAACCATAAGGCTTTAGTGTCATTCGTACTTTCAAAAATTTCTTCAAGCCTCTGGCATATCTAGCTGATGACTGGATAAACATCCACAACACCAATATGCCAATATGTTTTCTGTTTATATCTCTTATGTTCGGAATTCATTGTTAATTTTTATTTTAAATTATTATAGTGCAGCACAATTTACTTGCAAGATGTGTACACATTTCTCCTAGCATTACAAGGTATTTTAATTAATATCAAATCATTTGAGCTTGTGAAAGATGGAAAAAGTAAACTATATTATCAAAACCTAAGAAAGAAAGTATACAGGTTTACAATGTTTGGAGAACCAGATGTTCTATATAGCCTGTATGTATCAAGTGCTATAAAAATAATCATTCTACTCCAAATGTAAAATTTATATAGACAAATCAAATAAATATGTCCTGGCCACTGGAGACACAATGTGAAACATCCAAAGAAACGCTATCTGTCCATGGGCCTTCAGCCCATAGATAACTTTCTGAGCACCAGAAGACCCCAGGCCTATCAGCACATTCATTGCACTCTAAACACAGACCTATGAACTTATCATGCCTTCTACTTCAAATATAAAATACGTCATTGAATATAAGTCAACTAATAAATAATAGCACAATTCAAAATAGCCAACCCCCTTGCCCCATCTAGCAGCTTACTCTGCTCCCAAATAAGGCCTCTGAAAGTTTGAGTCTCTCAGATACTGGACACACTTACTCAATCCATAATCCATCCAAATCAAGCTGCCTTCCTTCTCACAAGTGATCACAAAATTCATAGTTTCTAGTTTACTTGAAATGAGACTGTCCTTGCTAAATGACTGATTATGGTGCTGCCTCTGCTGATGCTCACAAGCTGCACTCTAAACACCCAAAGCAGCAGGTGGCAGTGAAGTGTACCTGACCCATTCAGTAGCACTGCAAACAAGAAACATTTGGAAATCAAGGAAAATATTTACTGTATAATAATCCATCCATCCATCCATTCATCTTCTAATCCTACTTTATCCTAAAAAGGTCTTTTAAATAATACAAGTAAACCACATTTCACTTCTATAAACTACAAATTGGTCTGGACTACTGATAGGTATTGTATTTAAAATAAGGCAAATCAGATATCTTTGGAAATGTATAAGTTTATTGTTTTAAATTATTAATTACTTAGTTTAAACATAAGTAAGGTCATTTGTGCTTTTTTTTTGTACTGCTGATTTGGTGGTGTATCTCTTTGTTTGCTGTATATTTTCAAGAAGTATTGGACTAATTTGGTAAGTTTGTTTTTTAAAATTTAAAGGTCTTTGCTAAGTTTAAAAATTTGAAATTTTATTATTTTGTATATAAGAAAACATGGAAGAAAGATTATTAATTTATTAATTATAAATGTATTAATTAGTTTTGGTAAAGTTCATATTCATAAATTGGAATGATCAAAGAATATCACTCTTTCGACTCCCAGTGAATTTCAAATATCATTTACCTGTACAAAAGGTCTGAAAAATGCTAAAGCAATAACTTTTGAATTATGTAAGAATATAATTTATTAACATAAATGTTTAATTTGTGTCTACTGAATTTATTTAATCCTGCCTTGCACCGTGTGTTGGCTGGATTGGCTCCAGCAGACCCCCATGACCCTGTAGTTAGGATATAGCGAGTTGGATAATGGATGGATGGATGAATGTATGTAATGTATGTCCCTGGTTTTGTGAAAATGCATGTTAAACTTCATAAAATTCCTTATAATTAATTTTTAAAAAATTAAAAAGTAATGTTATAGAGATTAACATTATCTTCGCTTGATATCCTACCTCACTCAACCAATACAGCCCAACACTGATCTCCTGCACTAAGCATAGTAGAATAAAATACTAAACAAGACATATAGAATAGTAACAAACAAGCTGTTTTGCCTTAAAGATGCTTATAATTTACTTTTTTCCACCCAGAGTGGAAGCTAGGTTAAGAAGTGAGGTGATGATCAGTGAGCAGCAGTATGGTTTCATGCCAAGAAAGATCACCACAGATGCGATGTTTGCTCTGAGGATGTTGATGGAGAAGTATAGAGAAGGCCAGAAGGAGTTGATTCTGTCTTTGTGGATCTGGAGAAAGCATATGACAGGGTGCCTCAAGAGGAGTTGTGGTATTGTATGAGGAAGTCGGGAGTGGCAGAGAAGTATGTAAGAGTTGTACAGGATATGTATGAGGGAAGTGTGACCATGGTGAGGTCTGCGGTAGGAGTGACAGATGCATTCAATGTGGAGGTGGGATTACATCAGGGATCGGCTCTGAGCCCTTTCTTATTTGCAATGGTGATGGACAGGTTAACAGATAAGATTAGACAGGAGTCTTCGCGGACTGTGATCATTGCTGATGACATTGTGATCTGTAGTGATATTAGGGAGGAGGTTGAGGAGACCCTGGAGAGGTGAAGATATGCTCTGGAGAGGGGAGGAATGAATGTCAGTAGGAACAAGACAGAATGCATGTGTGTGAATGAGAGGGAGGTCAGTGGAATGGTGAGGATGCAGGGAGTAGAGCTGGCAAAAGTGGATGAGTTTAAATATTTGGGATCAACAGTACAGAGTAACGGGGATGTGGAAGAGAGCTGAAAAAGAGAGTACAGGAAGGGTTTAATGGTTGGAGAAGAGTGTCAGGAGTAATCTGTGACAGGTGGATATCAGCAAGGGTGAAAGGGAAGGTCTACAGGACGGTAGTGAGACCAGCTATGTTATATGGGTTGGAGACGGTGGCAGTGAACAGAAAGCAGGAGGCAGAACTGGAGGTAGCAGAGTTAAAGATCTTAAGATTTACATTGGGTGTGATAAGGATGGACAGGATTAGAAATGAGTGCATTAGGGTTAGGGTTCAAGTTAGATGGTTGGGAGACAAAATCAGAGAGGCGAGATTGCGTTGGTTTGGTCATGTGCAGAGGAGAGATGCTGAGTATTTTGGAAGAAGGATGCTAAGAAAAGAGCTGACAGGGAAGAGGAAAAGAGGAAGGCCTAAGAGAAGGTTTATGGATGTGGTGAGGGAGGACATGCAGGTGATGGGTGTAACAGAACAAGATGTAGAGGACAGAAAGATATGGAAGAAAATGATCCGCTGTGGCAAACCCTAACAGGATCAGCCGAAAGAAGAAGAAGATTATGATGTCAATAGAAAATGGTGACATAAACTGCAAACTTTAGTGAAAGCTTTAGTGATATAATGTTTATTGTCACTTCTGTCAATTTGTGTCTCATTAAATCAGTTGTACACACAACACTGTGCAACTTCTAACTGTGAACATGTTGCTACGATGTTTGGATACACATAACACAGCATAATGAGTTGTTATTAATTGCCATTTATTCCGATGAAGCAAGCACAACAAAGATTTTCCAGGAGGCGTCCATATTGATTTTCCTAATATTTTACTGGAACATGGTCAAATCAGGTGTGACATAATTCCCAGCTCTGACATCCAGCTTCCTATAGTTAAATGGAGCACAGTATTAGTCCAGGGTTCTCTTTTAAATAATTAATGTAAGGTAGAAAATCTCTATTTTACTGATGAAAAGAAAAAAAATCAGTTTCCCACTTAAACTATCCAAAATAAACTATTAAACATAATACAACATTTAATTCAACTATTTTACCAATTAACTAATATGAACTTAAAATTATATATAATTACATATAAAAGCTCCCTAAGTGAACCATCAGAAAATGGCACATCTCCCTGCCTACAGAAAAGATGTAAAACGTGTGCTCACATTTACAATACAGACCGTATAGTTCTACCACACTGCCGACTAGAACATCACATAAAGGGATCATTTTCCTGCAGATCATCTAATGTGGTCTACCTAATTCTCTGCATGAAAAAAGGAAATATAATTATTTACAGTAGTAATACTAGTAATGATAATAAAATTAAGGTAGTAATACTGCCTAACAATAAAGAGATCAGGGTTAATGTCTTGAGTGCTCCCTGCGTGGACTTTGCTTGTTCTCCCCATGTACTGCTTTGTACTGCTTCCTTCTGGATTCATCGTCACTGTTTCGAAATCGGACCTCCGTCGTTGATCTGTGGAGTTTGCAAGTTGCATGTTGATGTGATCACCTTTGTTAAGTTAGACTGGTCACCTGCAACACTAAATTGAATTAATCAGATTTGCCAGTGGTTTATTGATTTTTTCAATGTAGGAAAAGGCACTATCTGACTGAAAAATTAGCAAACGTACAACGAAAGAAAGAAAGAAAGAAAGAAAGAAAGAGTCTTGTTCAGCTGAAAACATTAATACTGATTATTAAATTAACGATGAAACACAGCAGCCCCATGAAATATCGAGACGAATTTGAGAAAAACTGAGACTAATAGATCTTTACACCCTTGACAATAGGTGTGAAGCACAGTGTTGACTGGCGGCGCAGTAGAAAACCCCGGTGTCTTCCTTACTGACATTGGCGATACTCAGGACACCCTTCATGACCTCCTGTTTCGTGAATGTAAATCGGTCTTTGTATTCGTTTTCAAGGTTAGCTTCCTGCGTCATGTAGCCAGTCGATATGAGTTTCAAAGCACCACTGGCTCCTGGTTGATGGTACCAATACATATAATAATGATCACTTCGGTCATGGCCGCAACTAATTTCCGCGTAACTCCCAGGCTTCAGCACCTTCGATGGAGGCTGGAGGAACGTAATGCTGTTGACTAGATCTGCAAAAAATAAAAAAAGTAAGGGTTGTTTATGATTAATATAAAAATAGTTTAAAACAATCATATCTGATTTAACTTATATAGCCACAACAGAAATAGTGACAGCAATAATATTTATAATAATATTAATGATACTATACTAAAAAAAAAAACAAAACAAAAAAAAAACAGAAGGCTTATCTATTAATTAAATTACTTTAGCACTAGAAAATTACAAGGCTACAATCTACAAACCAAGTTGCCCTAAATGTCTATCTGGGAGTTTCTTACATGGAAAAAAGTAAAATAACTAGTCCTCCGAAAGTTTCTACCATTTTTTTTTTTTTTTTATTCTCCTAGTTCTGGTAAATGCCCTGCGATGGACTGGCGCCCTGTCCAGGATTTGTTCCTGACTTGCGCCCTATGCTAAAGGCTCCAGCAGACCCCCGCGATACCGTTCAGTGCTGATCGATTTATAAAATGACTAACTGACTGACTTCTACGGTAGAAGTCATTTTAAATGCTTCATAACAGGAAGCTGGTTGAGCGTAAAATCAACACGGAAGAATAAGCAACACCTCAGACTTTCCTGTTTGGTCTCCAAACATATTCTATGGGCTACCTGGCGTCTGTAAAACAAATGGTGCGAGTATTCCCTGCAGTAAAGTGTGTCACTATTATTTCCTTAATGCTAATTGCATCGGTTCTATGCATCAGGCATTTTAGATATATAATCATATGTTTAAATATTTGATTATTTGCAGGACATGCATAAAAAGCAAACTCACGATATAGCAAGTGTTCTTTTTGGATACTTATATCAGGTTACCTGCAGATTTCATAATATATAGACTGTTGTTTTTGCAAGCAATTTTTCAGTGTTTTACTATTGCTTCATCTCATAGCTATTTTCAGCTTCCGTTATTCAATTTCAACACAAATCTGTCCTGCTTCTCTAACCCCAACTGCATTACTGTACCACCATTCGTCTTTTGAAAATCTAATATTTCCAAATATAACTTACTCGTTTCTCTAGTCATATAATGTACTTTATTGAATACATCAATGCATGTTGTTTTCTTCTGTTAATATTTCGTCATATATTTTAAAAATTATTTATCATTTTTTTCTTCTTCACCAGATTTAAAGTTTAAAGCCGAACAATATCTAAATACTTCTGTCATATTACCTATGCCCTGCGGTGAGCTGGCACCCTGCACAGGGTTTGTTTCCTGCCTTGTGCCCTGTGTTGGCTGGGATTGGCTCCAGCAGACCCCCGTTACTCTGTGGTTAGGATATAGCGGGTTGGGTAATGGATGGATATTACCTATGTCCATATATTCGATCTCTCTGATTATAAATGTTTGAGAGAAGGGTGGGACTTGTCAAAATCTCTTGGCAAAAAGTCTTGTCCTGTGGGACATTAAATTGTCTCCGAGAAAGTCTCATCCCAAGATTTCCTTTTATAATATATATACTCAGCAAAAAAAGAAACGTCCCCTGACTTTCAACTGTTTTTACTTTCTGTAGACTTAATGTGTAAATATTTGTATGAACACTAAAAGAGTCAACACCATAAGACATAAACTAAAAATGTTTCACAATGTGTCCTTGAATGAAGGGAGGCTCAAAATCAAAAGTACCAGTCAGTATTTGGTGTGGCCACCAGCTGCTTGAAGTACTGCAGTGCATCTCCTCCTCATGGACTGGACCAGATTTGTCAGTTCTTGCTGTGAGATGTTACCCCACTCTTCCACCAAGGCACCTGCAAGTTCCTGGACATTTCTGGGGGGAATGGCCCTAGCCCTCACCCTGCGATCCAACAGGTCCCAGACGTGCTCAATGGGATTGAGATCTGGGCTCTTCGCTGGCCATGGCAGAACACTGACATTGCTGTCAGGCAGAAACTCACACACTTTTTGCCACTCCTGTCTGGTCCAGCGAAGGTGGGTTTGTGCCCATAGGCGG
>JANRMT010062791.1:157980046-158007690 GCA_026402145.1 Polypterus bichir lapradei | reverse complement strand
TAAATTTGCCCCAAATCGCAAATGTGTTTTTTTAATTTAAAAGGGTTTTAGTGGGCGACAGAATCAAATAATAGACATGGACATGAATATTGTAAACACAACCTCTTTTAATATCTGAAAAAAAAAAAATGCTTTTAAACTGCATTTGAATTCAAAACAGAAACAAAAATATCATCCCTGGTTAAAATTGGGCAGACTTAAAAATAAAGTGGTAGTTTAAGTACTTTAAGTACATTTTCAGAATGGTATTGTCTTTAAATAATAATAACCAAAATTTCAACATAAAGTGCAGTTTTTCTTCTTAAAAAAATAAGTCAGAAACAAAAAGGTAATTTGACCAACTTAATCTTTAAACTCTGAGTAACCTTAGCCAAAATTATTTTGTACATTAGGCTAAAACAGTGTGATCATTGAACATTTTGTAATTAGATGTAATTAGAATTACTAATGGTCACGGAAGTCCAATGATCCCCAGTAAGAGCCACAAAATCCGCTTTCTGTAATGCATCTAATTTTGCTTGCTTTTCACTGTGCACAAAACCATGCTTTTATCAAGGCTTCTCTCGGGTAGTTTTTTGAAATGAAATTTTCCTCCGATCAGTCGTAGGAACGCGCTTCATTCCGACTCTAACATTTTTGTAGCTGTGATGTGTGCATCAGTGTAATCGATGTACCAGGAAATCATGCATTGACAAAAGTTCCCCTTTGCTTGGAATTGAAAGTGTGATTAAATGCATTATTTTTTGTTATGGAGTACATGCATCGAAGCTTCTCAGCTGTGCTTGTGCTAAGAAAAGGAAAGATTTTAAAAATAACGTAACGTGATTCTGCGTTACCCGCATATTTTTTCATACGTCTCAAACCAAGGAGATGCGAGGTTAAAATGAACCGAGAAGCGTGCGTACATACTCAGTACATCCCCTCTCAGGAGTCGAACCTCGGATGTAGGCGATAGAGGCGAAGCCTCTACAATTGCGCCACGGTGTGTGGCTTATCTATTTGAGAGTATGTAGATCGGGGTATATATATATATTCGCAGCGGAGACGTAGTGTGTTAAAGAAGCTATGAAAAAGAAAAGGGAACATTTTAAAAATAACGTAACATGATTGTCAATATACAGTAATTGTTTTGTGAGTGTTATTGATTGTTGCTGTCATCAAGGATTTGATTATCATTATTTGTTTCAATCAGGGTCGTATTTGTATGATGTGTTGTGTTCAAGTTACATTCCGTGTTTGTCAATCGTTGTAAAGATAAGAGGTTTCATTTATCGATTCGTTTCTTACTGCATCAATGAACAGCTCGTCTTCCTCTTTATCTGAGATGTGACACACTGCATGCACGGGTTTTTTTTTACACTGTCTTCCTTTAGCGGGACATTCACTTTTTGCACCGTGTGCTTTGTTTCTGCAGTAGCTGCACTTATGAATATGTTTGTATGTATCAGACGCTTCATATTTTTTTGCTGCCTTCTCAATTGTGTAATTCGGTTTTTGTTCAGCGCTCTTTGGAACTGTTGCTTTTTGTCTGTGCACTGCGTTAGTTCACGTGAGCCGCTTGGTGTTCTTGCATTGAAGGTTCCCAGCTGTGCTGGTGCCATCTCGTGTTATGTCCACGGCTGTATGTAATGTCAGCTAAGACCCGGCACTTAAAAGTTTCTCTCGCAGTTTCGCTGAGTTTGTGCCAAACACCACCCTGACCATCTCATCTTCCTCTGCATAAGCACAGTCCTTCACCCGTGAATATTTAGTAGCAGTGTTTCTATTGGATTGCCGCTGACGGACGGCCTTATATGGGCAGGCACTAAATTACAAACGCCAGTGGCAGCCTGTCTATGAACTTAATTTAAAGTTTAGGTTTACACCGTGCTTTGTTTCCGTAGTAGCAGCACTCATGAATGTGGTTGTATATGTCACTCGCTCGCTTCTTATTGTTTCACTGCCTTCTCAATTATATAATGCATGTTTTCTTCAGCGCTTTTTTGAGCGCTTCCTGGTTTTCTACGTACTGCGTGATTACGTGTGAGGCGTGATGATGTCACACGAAACTCCGCCCCCACGGCTTTCGAGCTCAGCTCCATTACAGTAAATGGAGAAAAACAGCTTCCATTTATGACCATTACGCGTAGAATTTCTAAATGAAACCTGCCCAACTTTTGTAAGGAAGCTGTAAGGAATGAGCCTGCCAAATTTCAGCCTTCTACCAATACGGGAAGTTGGAGAATTAGTGATGAGTCAGTCAGTCAGTCAGTCAGTCAGTGAGGGCTTTGCCTTTTATTAGTATAGATGTATTCTCACTATTCAAACATGTATCAACGATACCCTGCCTTTCATTTTTTTCTTTCCAAACAGAAATCGCCTGTGTGAAAGCAAAGTGAACTGAAACCTTGAAAACTTCAAAATTTTCAAAAAATACAGAAATTTTACCTTATGAATTTGTAATTATTAACAGTCTAAATTATTAAAATTAATTTAACTATCTGCAAAATATCATGCTATAAATGCTTTATTGCATTTCATCACAAAAATATTTTAATCTCAACATTAATTTTAGTATTCTAAATGTTCAGAGAGCTGTCATAATTTGGATTTTATGTATTACATATGTCGATCGCTGCCTATTGCTACTATCACTGCTAGAGGAAATCCATTTAAGAAACATGTAGCGACAAACAGCTAGGTCAGTGAGTATGTTAGATTACAAAGGATTTAACATGCTCCTTTATATGCTTAAGTTACGATGGAGTTTGTGATGTTTTTAGCGTTACAATGCTTTCAAGAAACACAACCAAGATCACTACAATGGATTCCTGTAGCAGCATATATTAAGTTCAAATACTTTTTATATGTAGTTCCTGGTTGGTGGAATGAGTCAAAATTCTGATTCCCACAATGTTTTTAAGATGCTGTTGAAGACACTTTGCTTAGTGAATTTCTGCCTGATACTAGCTGCTAGATTTTGTACTGTAGGAATTTTAACTCGCTTGTATTTCGTTCTGACATCATCACTTTTGGTGATCGATTTTGTACCCTTATCTTGGAACATTTGTTTCCCAAGTCATCCCCAAGACTGATATTTACTTGATTATATTGTCCTCACTTGTAAGTCGCTTATAGGACAAGTGTCTGCTAATTTAATAAATGTAAATGTAAGATAAAATTTTGGGCACAACTTTAAAAGATTAATCTAGAGTAGCAAAAATTCTATAGCCAGCCCTGGCTATTAATTCTTGTTAAATATAATATTTAGAGCAAGTGCATGGCAACCAGAGTAGCCAGAGAAACCTTATATTTGTATGAGGTTCTCAGATTTCATACCTCTATGTACAGCTATGAACTTAAAAGCTGTCAGAATACCCCTCTTGGATTTAACTCAGTATAATAAGCTGTGAGGTTGCTAACCACTGCACATCCATTAAACCCTAAAGACATAAGTTCTACGGAAATTGTGGCGTCACAGTATACAAACCAGAGTGAGGCACCACACATGTGCCTTCTTGTCTGAAAGGCATGATGTTCACTGCAATTGTTTTAGTTCTCTTCACTTGTACGTATTGTCATAATTCTGCACTTAAAAATGCATTCGAACAAATTATTGTGAATGTCAACCATCATTTGTGATTGATGTCTATGCCAAGATCATACATTTTTTACTTCATTTTTTTTCTCTGAAATAATTTTCTTCCAGTTTCACAAAACCTATCAACACGTTGTAGCTAAAATATGACCTAATCCTGTTATTTCTTTTTATTTTAGATGGAGCTCACAGTACCATAGTAAAACAAAAGAGGGACATTATACTAAAACCCGGAGAAAACACAGACATTGCTTGTGAACAGGATGGCACAGATGAGTACATGTACTGGTACAGACAAACTAACATGCAGGGATTGCAACTGCTGCTGTTTTCAAGGTATGAGAACATGGCCATTGAAAAAGAGACTGTCGATGATCGATTTTCAGGCACCAGAAACGAAAGAAAGAGCTTCCCTTTACACATCAGCAATGTTCAGAAGAACTACTCCGCTGTTTACTTCTGTGCTAGCAGTAGACACAGTGCTGTGCCTAAGCTGAGTTATTATACAAAAACTGAAAACTATATACAGTTATAGGATTGAGCAGAAGATGGCAGTGTAAAGCAAGAATGAACTTAACATAACAAAGAAGAAATTTGACAGATGAGAGGAAACTAAACATTCCGTCAGGCTCATTTGTTTTGCTAATAGCTAAGATGTCACAGTATCTCATCCAGATACTTTATAAAGGTTGTCAAGGGTTCTGCTTTAACTGAATATTTTGACATTTTGTTCCAGATTTCCACAACTTTTTCCATGAAAGATTGCTTCCTGGATTCATTCTTAAAAGCACTTCTCTTTAATTTCCACTGGTCCTCGAGTCTGTGATTTACTTCGCAGCTAAAGAAATTGTGCTGGGAATAAAAGGAAAAAAAAAAGTTGGAATGAGCATTTGAGAAGTAAACAATCAAGAACTAAGAGATGTGCCAGGAGTAGTCTTTGGCACACTGTGACTATAAATGTATATGTGCAGGTTAGAAAATGAATGTATAGATGAAAAAGAGAAATTTTGCATATACTGAAATGTAACAGTTTGTAAAGTAAAGCAACTAATGTAAATCAGAAGCCAGAAGATACAGACTTAGGAGGGTAATCCCATTCAGTTTAATATCAATATCAGTAATACTGAACAGGCCCAAACATGCTTTGCTTCAAGTGCTCTAAAATGCAGGTGGTATTGGTGCTGCACCACTGACTAGTATCATTGCCAGTACCATTTACCATTTAAAGGCAAAGGTCACAGATGTAAAAAATTAAAATTATTGGCAATTTTAAAAAATATATAGGTGAGTCAATTATCAAAAGATAAAATTCTGTTACCTTCAGAATACTGACAACAGACAGTAAAGTAAATATCAAACATTAAAGACAGCATTAGACAACTGATAGAAGGAACAATAATGCAATTATATCAGTACAATTGGCTGTTGAGTAGACTGATAATCTGTGATAAGAACCGTCCTCTGTCAAATGTGTCAATTATTCTGAAATGATTCCTGAAATGTGTACCCTTGTTACATGGATAAATGTAATTTCTAAATTATTTGCTTTTTTAACAAATACTGTTTTTTCCTTAGCATTTTTTTCTCTCTTTAAAATTATTTTTACTGATGGAAATCTACAACTAATTTCATTTTTGAATATCTGGCTCCTGATACCAATCAACCCTAGATTGTAGATTGGTCTGTCACAGGATACACAAACAAACACAAACTTTTACACATAAATCATCAATTCAGCATAGCCAGGTAACCTCACAGCCAATTTTTTAATATTCAGTAAGAAACCGGATTACTGAGAGAAAATCTACTTAGACGAGCAGAAGATATGAAAACTCCTTAAAGATGGTGATCATTCCCAGTGTTAATTAATGAACCACACAACGATTTTTTTGACTTTTTTGCACACAACGAAGATTATATATGAATGGATAAATGTGCTTGTAATTATTATAAATTTGAAAAGTATACTGCACCCAAAAATAAATACAGTGGTGTGAAAAACTATTTGCCCCCTTCCTGATTTCTTATTCTTTTGCATGTTTGTCACACAAAATGTTTCTGATCATCAAACACATGTAACCATTAGTCAAATATAACACAAGCAAACACAAAATGCAGTTTTTAAATGATGGTTTTTATTATTTAGGGAGAAAAAAAATCCAAACTTACATGGCCCTGTGTGAAAAAGTAATTGCCCCCTTGTTAAAAAATAACCTAACTGTGGTGTATCACACCTGAGTTCAATTTCCGTAGCCACCCCCAGGCCTGATTACTGCCACACCTGTTTCAATCAAGAAATCACTTAAATAGGAGCTGCCTGACACAGAGAAGTAGACCAAAAGCACCTCAAAAGCTAGGGCCATGTAGGTTTGGAATTGAAGATCTGCCTCTCTCTTCTCATTCATTCATCAAGAATCCTGTCGTCTTGGATGAATTGTACCTTTCATTTTTAAAATACTTTATCTGATTTTAATCTTTTTATTTTATATTTATTATATATTTTTATGGTCATGTTTTTACCTTTTCATATGTGTTGCCATACCTGTTGATGTTAGTTTCCTTCTCTGACTTATTAAGGCTGTGATTTTCATGTCGATAATCATACAGTTTCACAATAACTTTCATTTTCAGTCACGTTTGAGCACTGTCATTGTGTTTGACACTTTCTACATTATGCTATTTAAAATGGTAATACTGCATTATAGTATTATTGTCCTAGTTTTGGATAAAGGTTTGAAACTGTTTAACTGTTTAATTTTAGTTTTATAAGGAAAGAATATTTTGGTCGTCATTGTCTCTATTTAGTGTCCAAATAGCTGATCAGTATTCTCGACCTTCTAGTACTGAAACTTGTCTACCGACATATTACAATGTGCATCATACAGACCAATTTCACTTCTGAATAACGACGTTAAAATACTCTCTTAAATCATAGCTAGAAGGATGGAGAAAGTGCTCCCCTCGGTAATATCACAAGACCAAACTGAATTTATTAGGGGCCGACACTTATCTTCAAATCTTCGACGCCTATTTAATGTAATATACTTTCCAACTAAATCAAACATCCCAGGAATATTATTATCATTGGATGCAGAAAAAGCATTCGACATGATTGAATGGAAATAACTTTTTACTACATTGGAGAAGTTTGGGTTTGGCCCGAACATTTGTGCATGGATTAAATTACTGTGTACTAACCCAGAAGGTTCAGTTTGCTTCAACAACATTTGCTCAGACTACTTTAAACTAGAACGTGGTACTAGACAAGGATGCCCCTTGTCACCGCTGCTGATTGTAATTGCCATTGAACCACTGGCAATACATTGTCAAAATACTGATCTGATAAAGGGGATTAGCAGAGAAGGACTGGAACAGAAAATTTCATTATATGCAGATGATATGGTACTGTATATATCGGACCCAGAAAATTCTGTGCCTGCAGTCTTAACAGCACTCACAGAATTTCAAAAGATCTCTGGTCTCAGAATTAATCTGAATAAAAGTGTACTCTTTCCAGTGAATACTCAAGCATATAATATTAGATTAGATACCCTACCTTTTGTCATTGAAGAACAGTTTAAATACCTAGGGGTAAACATCACAAGTAAACATAAAGCTCTATATCAACAAAATTTTGCTGTCTGCATGGAAAAAATTAAACAAGACTTGCATAGATGGTCAACCCTTCATCTCACACTAGCTGGAAGAATTAACACTGTTAAGATGAATATTCTTCCTAAGCTCTTTTTTTATTTCAAAACATTCCAATATACATTAATGAATCATTCTTTAGGCAATTAGATTCAACAATAACCTCATTTATTTGGAATTCAAAACATCCACGCACCTGGACACAAATAGAAGAACATATACAAGCTTGGTCTGCAATAGAAGTAAAATCCTGCAGTACTTCTTTGTATTCCTTGCTCTGTGCTCCAATAAACATACACTATCGGCAATATATTAATAACCCAATTGTGCTCCACTCACTTAGAATCTGGAACCAATGTAGAAAGCATTTTAAGACGGAGAAGCTTCTATCTGTGGCACCTCTGCAAGAGAACCACCTCTTTCAACCTTCGCAAACATATGCAGTTTTTAATATCTGGAAAAAAATTTGGAATTAACTTGCTTAGAGATCTTTATATAGACAATGTCTTAGCATCCTATGAACAATTACATTCCAAATTTAACATTCCAGCTACACATTTCTTTCACTATCTTCAAATCAGGAACTTTGTTAAACAGAACCTTCTAGATTTTCTTCATCTTGCACCCTCATCCATGCTGGAAAAAATATTGCTCAATCTCAAGGACTTAGACACCATCTCTACAATATATAAAATCATCTTACAATCCCTCCCTTTCAAAGATCCAATAGGACACTGGGAAAAAGATCCTTCAATTAATATATCAGAAAAGGAGTGGAAAGCAGCAATGCAGAGAATTCACTCGAGCTCCATATGCGCAAAGCATACAATTATACAACTCAAAATTATATATCAAGCACATCTGTCTCGACTAAAACTCTCCAAAATGTTTCCAGGGCATGATCCAACCTGCGAACGCTGCAACCTAGTCCCAGCCTCACTGGGTCACATATTCTGGGCCTGCACCAAATTAACATTATTCTGGACAAAAATTTTTAATTACCTTTCAGACAGCCTTGGTCTCACAATCCCTCCTAACCCATTAACAGCTGTGTTTGGGGTTCTTTCAGAGGGGTTTAAAGTGGAGAAAGACAAACAAATTGTGATTGCTTTCACTACACTTTTGGCACGCAGACTTATTCTGATAAACTGGAAGAACCCAAACTCTCCTCTTTTAAGTCAGTGGTAAACCGATGTGTTATACTATTTGAAATTGGAAAAAATCAAATACTCAGTTAGAGGATCTGTACAGACTTTTTTCAAAACATGGCAGGATCTAATCAGTAATATTTTAAAATAAGCTCATAAAGCACAGAGAATTTATTAATTTAGGTATGTTTACAAGCCTTAAATTTCACGCCGTTTGGCTTGCTCTCTATCTCAGGGGTGGGGATCGATCTGTCCATAACTCAATTTTTCTTTTTGTAAAAACTTGATTGATTTGTATGGATTGCAATAAAATTAATAAAGAAAGAAAAAAAAAAGAAACTTGTCTACCACTCTTAATATTTTCAGCCATTTGAATTACCTTCCTTTTGTGCTACACAATTATTATTTGTCTCTGGGACAACTTCATTTCTGTAGTCATTACAGGAATTACTGGGGTGACTGTTGTGGGCTTGAGTGTACTCTTCTGTCAACTATGTCCCCTGTAGGAGTGGTTCCTGCCTTACACCCAGTGAAGCCAAAGAAGGGATACAGGCACCAGGTGTGGGGGGAATGGATACCTCAATCAATCCAACTGCCTTCCCCCCTTATTCACTGGTGAAGTTTGATACCATCCTGTGTGAGGACTACTTTCATATTCCAGAGGTACTGTATTAACAATATATTAGAAAAAAACTAAATAGTAAAACAAGTGATTTGCATGTTGTGAACATACAGCTGGATGAATTGACATGTGGATTGTTTGACATGCATAAAGTGAAATTTTTTAGTTGAAGTTTTTGATACTCTTTGCACTTATCCAGCATTGGTCACCATAAGCCCCCATTTGGCAGAAATGTTGTTATTTCTGTACTCCATCAAAACATGAGATTACATTTCAGCCATCACTACACACCATATGTAAAAATTATAATTTCTTGGGTAGAGTATTGCTTTTAGTAGACCAATCACATACCCTGATTCTGTAAGCAAAAAACAGGCAACCTTTAATGTATAAGCAGCATCACTCACAAGTAACACTTTTTAAGACACATGCACACATTTGTGCAGATAAGTAGAAGCCAATACCTCACTCACCATGGCAATCCTGAAGCTGGCCTCATCAGCAGCGAAACTATCAGCTGAAATCTCTTTGTGTGTAACATCTGTTTTATTTGATTTTTAAGAAGAAAACTCAATTTGACATGTCAAAAACCTTATTTGTCTTTTTATCTTAGCCAAAATGAAACAATATTGCTAACATGAAACAGCTTTTTTCTATTTTCATTATGGTAATTGTGTACCACAGATTTGTTTGCTGCAGTTCCTTCCTGCAACAGACCAAGAGCTAGTTAACAGCATGGAAGTCGGAAGCACTCTGTTTCAATAAAATAACACAACCCTACAGTTAGGTTTTTCTGAATTTGTTCTTTAAAAGGTTTTCTCACAAACCCATTAATGGTCATCATTTATTATATCATGAAAAGTTTTAAGAATTCTGATATTCTGTAACAATGGTACAGAGCTCATTACTAAGGAAATAATATAGGTTAGGAGCATGCATAGATTGCAGGGTGTTGCCGTACCCATCACATGACAAACCACCTGGATTGGGACCCGAGTGCAGCAGGTGACAGTTCGGCCCCACGCTTGAACAGTGTGAGTTTTTTTTTGTGTTCGGTGGCTGTATAATAACAAATAATATTATTATTTATTTTGTTCTGTGTAAAGATATAAATGTAAGAAGATCCTCTGTGGATATTGATGTTTTCCAAAGACTTTTCTGTTTAACTATTTTGTAAACTTTAGATATACAAAAGACATAGATGTGCTAAATATTATATCATTTATCTCTATTCTGTTTAGTGCTTTTTAACTGCCCTTGACGGTGCAATACCTTCCCCTGGACGCTAGATGGCCACACCACTGGGTTGGAGCGGTGCCTCAGTTTCCCACAGGGCTCCATGGGAATTGGAGTTGGGTGCAGCCCTGTTGGGTCCCAAAGGTACCGCCAGGGGTGCTGTAACTGGGACTCCTGAGCCTGTATGGGCAGCATATTCGCCACACCCGGAAGTGCAGCTGGAACTCGGCGATCAAGCACCTGGAGCACTTCCGGGTGAACTATAAAAGGAGCCAGCAACCACCACTCAGTGACCAGAGTCAGTGGAGGAGGATGAGGTTGCTTGGGAGGAGCGGTGGTGCCGAAGGAGAGTGCTTTACTTTGTGTGCTTGTCTTTTTGGGACTGTGTACTGCCTCTGGGATACGGGGAAGACGTGTGCCCACAGGTGAAGAAAAATAAAAGTTTATTTATTTTAGATGTGCCTCCCATGTCTATCTGTGTCGGGTGAGGCACCTATATAGCGACTTTGTTACACTGGCATCCCAGATGGGACTCTCTGCCTGGTGCAAGGCAGGGACCCAGTAAATAATCTGTGTAATGACCCGGCACAGCAGCGCGAGGCACACGCCCAACACAGCAGCGCAAAGAGTGAGCCCCCGAGACAGCGCACCAAAGCGCACACACGTGGCAAGGAACCACGCCCACAGGCAAAAAAAAAATAAAAGTTTATTTATTTTAGACGTGCCTCCCATATCTATCTGTGTCGGGTCAGGAGCCTATATAGCGCCTTTGTTACAATCTATAATCTGGAATAGTTTACCGATAGAAATTCGCCAGTCTAATATGGTGGAGCACTTTAAAAAACTGCTAAAAACTCATTATTTTAGTATGACTTTCTTAGAGTTTCATTTTTGTGTAACCCTGATATTCTGTATATGGATTTAATAATCATTTTTAGCATTTCTAAGCAATCCGTACTAACCCATACTTTCTCTGCTGTTCTTTTTCTGTTTTTTAGTAGTGGTAATCTGCTCCACCACCTCCTGATCAGGGTCCCTACATTGATGGATTGAAGGCCAGATGTTCAAATGACCATCATCATCTAATTCTTCCATGTGAAGCCTGAAAACCAAGATGACTGATTATTTAGATTATTTATGTTATATAGAATACTCAATGGAGGCTTGTCGATCTCGTGGCCTTGGAAACCCTGCAGATTTTGATTTTTTTTTCTCCTATCCCTAAAGATTTGTTTTGTTTTTTCTTTCCTCCAGACCATTGGACCTTGCTTTATTCTTTGTTACTCAGTATTGCCGAATTTAATTTTTATATTCTTCTTTTTTCTTTCTTCATCTTGTAAAGCACTTTCAGCTACATCATTTGTATGAAAATGTGTTGTATAGGTAAATGTTGTTGTTGTTGTCACGATGAACTTACCTGTCCACATGACTTAGCTCTTTGAAGCTTGTTGTAATAGTCCATTGTCCAAGATGGAGACATCTGTAATGATGATCTTGACTCTCCTTAATTTAAGATAGCAATTTCCTTAACTGTTACACCCTCAGCTAATTCTGATTTCTTAAATTTTAGGGTGACCAAAGGATTAGTTATGAGGTCCTAAATGCCCTGGCCTGTACATCACACCATGTTTTTATATTGCATAAACTAATCTTTATTTGTGAAAGCAAAATATTAAGTACTATTAAATGTAATTATGATGTTGTATGACATTTAAAAAAAAATGAAAAAAGGAAAACTTATAAAAATAGATTATAGAGTGACTAGACAGATTGTTTAATGATAGAATTATATAATTATAAATATTTATTGCTTGATTTGTCTCTTTTTACAAACTTTGTACCACAATAGTCTGCATGAAGTGAAAATGAATATAAAGAAGATGGTTATCATTAATAGTAAAACCAATATAATGTCAACACAGTAGTATTCATACCATGACATACGGTATGATTCAGTTCGCAAATGACTGGCACCTTTGTTATTTATTACATACTCAATCCAGAATACGGCAGCGTCCAGTGGTTGAACAAGCTGGTCATGATGGAGTCTGGACAGTCGTTGCATGTTGTCTCGATAGGATGGTTTGTTAAGGACAGTTTCCAATGCTTCTAATACATCTTCAGTATTTATATTAGTGATGTCAAGCACCTTGGCTGCACCCCTCTCCTTTAACCTGACGAAGTTATCAAATTGGTCGAAGAGAAGAGGCAGTCCTACTATGGGAACACCATGGTAAATTGCTTCATAGATTCCATTAGTGCCTCCATGAGACACAAATGCTCTGGTCTTAGGGTGTCCCAAGATATCATTTTGGGGTATCCATTTGACCAGAAGTGTATTATTACCTAAACCAGTAGGAGTTTCTCCAGAATGCTTCCAAATCACTTTCTGGGGTAGCTGTGCAAAAGCAGCAGCTATCTTATTTGTAATATCTTTTGGGAGGTTGCTTATTAGAGTTCCTAATGAAATGATAATGACACCATGCTCACCAGAGCTTTCCATAAATTGTTCCAAATCTGATGGTAAAGGCTTAGGAGGTTTACACTGAAAACCACCTACATAGACAACATTTGGCATGGATGGCCTTGGGAATTCAAAGACAAAATTAACCCTTATGAGCCAAATGTCAGCAGACTGAATAAGAGTATTAATATTAATATCAGGACCAAAGTACCGTGAGCACACAGCATCGTAATATGGTCTTATGAAAAACCTTTCTAACCATATATTAAATCCATAATTTACTACACTTTTTAGTCTTTGGGAAAAAGTCATTTTATCAGTAAATTCGGTCCCTGGTAATGGAGTGTAAGAAATTGGAGATGGAGCAATAAAGAAATGTGCCTCACTACTGGATACCCAGCGGACATTAAAGACCATGGGAAGCTGGAGATAGTGGGCTATAAGCACTCCTCCACCCAGACCAGGGTCTGTGAGAGCCAAATCAAAATGAGCATCTTGGAGCTTCGTCATCAGCTCCTGGTTTTCAAACATGGTGGAAGCCATTAGACAAGACATATGGTGACCCTTAGATATCAGACTGAACATTTGATACTGCAGGGCAAGAAGGGAAAACCAAGATCCCTTACTTTTGGTGTAAATCATGTTATTCACCATTGAACGAAACAGTTCATCTCTGTTTGTGTCTTGAGGAAGAGGAAGAGGTATTCTAATTGAAGTGTAGAATGGAGACTCCTCATTGATGTACCAGTTGATGGAGGGCATCACTACTGTAATGTTGTGTCCTCTATTGTGCAGCTCTTGAATGAGAATTTTCATATTCACCCAGTGGCTTCCATCAACTGGAATAACTAGAATCTTGCCAGCCTGGCAATAAGGGTAGTGAAATAGAAGACTCATTGAAATGACAGTTTTCAAAATTTGTATCCAGGAAGAAAACTTCATTTTGAACCTGAAAGAATAAAATATTCATTTTGAATAAAAAATTGGAGAATTAAGTAAGAGATGTCATTTTATTGCTGCATCATAGAAAAAATCAGAAACCAACCTGAATTAAAAAAAATTATAATTTTCCTGGTGAGATTCACTTTGAAAAATCCTAAGCTGTAAAGAATATTCCTGTAGCAGCTGTTTCAAGGCCGTCCAGCAAAATTTCCAGATTTTCATAAATCAGATAAGAGGCTGAATCTGTGGAATGTGTCCTGAGTCTGCCCCCAGTTCACTGCCATTTGAGGTGCCCAATGCCTAAGCCACCTCAGTTGACAGCACGCAACCTCATGTGTAAAAATCTCCTTTTTTAATGAGCATTGCTTTGCCCTTTCTGTTATTCTGATATTAGCTACTCTGTGCTGTACTCTAATAAAATACCTTCCAAATGCATCAGAACTTTTGTCTTAACCAAATACAACTAACCCCTAAATTCTGCCTGTTAATTTCTTTGGCTATTATTTCAGTATATTTCTACACAAATCGTACACTTCCTTTAATGTTCATATTACTGATGATTGTTCAGTTCTTCAGTATCTCCTTTTTTAAACAAACATTCCACCAAGTTTGCCTTTCCCTTGCCAAATTATCTGCAATTGCTTTATCGATCTATCCATCTAAACAGACAAATCTAAATAGTTTTATTCATTGCGATGCAATCTTTCTAAATACCTGACGCAGATTATCAGTTTTTCATCACCATAAATTCTATCTTTATAACAAGCAGAACAGAGGTGAATGCTGGTCTCATGAAAGGAGTTGTTATGTCTAACAGGATATAGGGCCAGGGGATGAGCAGAATGAAGAGTTATAAACAAAACTAACACACAACTAACTAAACAACTAACACATACAACTCTTTGTCTGGGTAGACATAAGATCCTTATTACCAAAAAAGAAAATTGATAACTACAATTCATAGTGCTATCCAAAAGCTTGGATGCTGAACACCATGCACTGCACCACACTGCCCGTTTTTCACTTACAGTGAAATAACATCATATATTATAAGACATGAGCCATTTAATAAGGGACTGCTTTGACAACTGTAAACATTATAAAACATTACAAAGTTCTGGGGAATAACATAAACATTATAATAAAAATAAAACAAAAACACAAGAATTTCAGAACTAAACTCAGCAAAAAAAGAAATGTCCCTTTTTCAGGACTGTGTATTTCAACAATAATGTTTTAAAAATCCAAATAACTTTACAGATCTTCATTGTAAATTGTTTAAACAATGTTTTCCATGCATGTTCAATTAACCATAATCAATTAATTAACATGCACCTGTGGAATGGTCGTTAAGACCTTAACAGCTTACAGAAAGTAGGCATTTAAGGTCACAGTTCTAAAAACGCAGGACACTAAAGAGACTTGTCTACCGACTGTGAAAAACACCCAAAGAAAGATGCCCAGGGTCCCTGCTCATCTGCGTGAATGTGCATTAGGCATGCTGCAGGGAGGCATGAGGACTGCTGATGTGGCTAGGGCAATAAATTGCCATGTCCACACTGTGAGACGCCTAAGACAGCGCTACAGGGAGACAGGAAGGACAGCTGATCATCCTCGCAGTGGAAGACCACGTGTAACAACACCTGCACAGGATCGGTACATCCGAATATCACACCTGCGTGACAGGTACAGGATGGCCACAACAACTGCCCGAGTCACACCAGGAACACACAATCCCTCCATCAGTGCTCAGACTGTCCGCAATAAGCTGAGAGAGGCTGGACTGAGGGCTTGCAGGCCTGTTGTAAGGCAGGTCCTTACCAGACATCACCAGCAACAACGCCGCCTATGGGCACAAACCCACCTTCGCTGGACCAGACAGGAGTGGCAAAAAGTGTGTGAGTTTCTGCCTGACAGCAATGTCAGTGTTCTGCCATGGCCAGCGAAGAGCCCAGATCTCAATCCCATTGAGCACGTCTGGGACCTGTTGGATCGCAGGGTGAGGGCTAGGGCCATTCCCCCCAGAAATGTCCAGGAACTTGCAGGTGCCTTGGTGGAAGAGTAGGGTAACATCTCACAGCAAGAACTGACAAATCTGGTCCAGTCCATGAGGAGGAGATGCACTGCAGTACTTCAAGCAGCTGACTGGTACTTTTGATTTTGAGCCTCCCTTTATTCAGGTACACATTGTGAAACATTTTTAGTTTATGTCTTATGGTGTTGACTCTTTTAGTGTTCATACAAATATTTACACATTAAGTCTACTGAAAGTAAAAACAGTTGAAAGTCAGAGGACGTTTCTTTGTTTGCTGAGTATACAGTATATTGCTGTTGGATACATGTCCATCATCCGTCATATTCTGTTACACACTCAAATTTTAATTAACAACCATAAACATTCTTTATAGATGGACATTTATCATAAAATTAGGCATAATGTAAATTTCTCTTGCCATCTTTAGTGAAATACCAATCTGCTCCAACATCCACTACTGAAAGGTATCAATTATTCTTTTAAGAGGAATAAATACATCTTGATGTCTTTAAACACAAATGGGGGAAGAAATACAAGCAATGATCCGATATCATATTCTGGTTGTACGCCACATGCTTAAACTAATAATAGCCAATACCCAAATTGCAATGAAATAAAGTATTTTTTTTTCACTAATAATTTTCTTGGTTAACATTTATATAGTTTAATGTATGGGTGAGAAGCCAGGGACTTAAAATTAATAGAACATCCATATGAGATTCATATTTTTTTATTAGGAGACCAAACCAGAAAATCGATGTTACACATCAGCTTTGACCAGATTGTAAAATACCATGAGGTAATCCAGGAGTATCAGAAGTGCTTCAGTACTGAATAAACACTAAGGTTGTACTCTAGTACTATGGAACATAAAATAAAATAAAATAGCTATGGGGAACGCTATCAGTTAGGATATGTGTACCTTACATAGACTCATTATATCATACATGAATAAGCAATCTCAAAATAAAAACCACTGCCTAACCACTCACAACTCCAGAGAAACAAAATAATTTGATAACAAAAGCATCATAGACACTGCTAAACAGCACCTGGTAACATTACTTTACAAAGTAACTTTTTTACTTTACAAATTATTTACCAAAAATGTAAATATGTTATATATATTATTTGAAAATGTAAGGTTATTTTCACACTGAAAAGGACAGAAGGTAAAGTGCAGGTTTAGTCTTCAATGTGTGTGCATAAAATGCATGAAATATAATGCTTTGTAAATAGCATTTTACTTTTTCTTCTTGTATATGAAAAAGTGCACAATTCTCTGGCGATCATTTTTTATTAAATCATAAGCCCAAATGAACTTTCATGAAACTGACCAGAAAGACAACTAAATTTGACTCACCTTTGTGTTTTATAAATAAATTTAGTCCTTCATGTCTAATAAAGTAACTAACTTCCATCCCATTTTTTTCAATCCCCAATGTAAGGTCCCAAATAACTGCAGTAAGAACACTGTCTACTGTGCCTCCAGTTCACACTGTTTCAACATAACTTTTGTGAACACCTGATTGAAAACTAAACTGACTCTTTATTTATAGGTTTCTGTTGCTGGGTTGCACACAGCACACTCTTTTCAGATTGACTGTGTGATTCAGCCCTGCAGAAGACTGGACACATTTGCATCTCACCGTTGTGACAGATAGGGGACGCTGTCGTCCCCTTGAAACCTCAGACCAGAGGCCATACACCAGATAAAAGTCCAAAAGTTGACTTTATTAAAGCAGATCAGTGCACAAAGCACCCTTCTCTCCACAATACTCATAAATCCACACAATAATACACAATAATCAATAATCCTCCACTCCCAGACACGTTGCCACCCTGCCACTCAGCTCAGCTCGTCGTCTGGTATTTCCCTTAGTCTTTTATAGTCTGTGACCCGGAAATGCTTCTGAACCCCTGTCTATGTGACTTCCTAGCACTTCCGGGTCAGATGAAAACTCCTTCTTCTTTAACCCAGAAGCACGTCATTCACTTTGTCCAAGTGACTAGGACGCACTTCCGGGTTGTATGAAAAATACTCGTTATTCCTCCCTGCAGCTCCATCTAGTGGCCTCTGTGGTATCCAGCAGGGCTGTGGATGAAAACTCCATTGTCCATAATTCCCTGCTGGTATTCGGGGCACCTCCATGCTGCAGGGAGGGCTCCACCTGGCGGCCTGGGAGTATTGGGATGACTGGCCGGCCATAGACCACACCATACACCCATTATGCAGTCATGCATATCTATTCTTTTTTTTTTGTAAGTAATGCAGACATTTTTATTTCAATAAAATAGGCATTGCTTTTGGTTACTTATTACTTTAAAAATAATCTGACTGTGTAACATATTATCTATAACATTACCCCCAACACTGCTGCCAAATAAACCTAACTGTGATGGAACAGTGATATCAATGGGTGTCAAAAAATACAGTTTTCATTTCTAAAACTGAGGTAGACCAATTTCAATGGATTTTAAGAATGCTCCATTAGTCCATGAGTTACACAGTTCCAAATGAATTAGATTTAAAAAGAAAATTTGACAATTTTTTAAAAAATAAGCTCTGGAGGTTTCTATCGAGAGGCTAATTTAGCAAGTATAGTGACAAGAAAGATCAGTTCACACTGGTGAGAGGTGAGATAAAGTTTTGAGAGGTCCAAAAGAAGGAAATTTGTAGAACGGTCTTTACAGAGAGAAAGGAAGAGACAAACTGGCTTATTTGTAGCCAGAAAAAGAAAACTGAAGGCAGTGGCACAGCATATGGAGAAAGGTGCCAGATAAAGAAAGCAAGCACAAATGACAAAATGAAGGAAAAATGAAGAGAAATACCCATTAAAATAAAATCTTTATTGGGAGTATGGTACATTTGAAAAATTATTTTAAGTTGTTTGAATTGCCATTTAGAGTTTTTGGAAGAAATATGACATTCTGAAAATATTTTACAAAGAGAGAGGGGAAGGATGTGGATGAAGATCACAGGACCATTGTGAGATTAAAGGAAAAAGTTTCTAGAAAGACTTAAAGAGTAAACAACAGATGGTGGAGACAGGTTTCTTTAAGGTAGGAATTAAACAAAGAAAAATGCAGGTGCTAAGGAAAAGGCTAAGATAAAGACACGCCACATGCCTTGAACACTGATCGGAGCTGTATTTGTTCCTCCATTTTTTCCAGCATAACTTTTAAGGCTGTCTCAAAGCGATTATATACATGTTTCTCCATGTCTTTATTATCCTGCTGCAGCTCCTACCCGCAGCTTCTCATTTTTCTTGAGCATGTCATTTATTTCTTTCTTTTTATCTTTCTTTATATCTGTCTTGAGCGGTGGCCATTGCATTGATCATTACCTTCAGTTTGGACAGATCGTTTCGGCCTTCGTCCTCTGCAGGTGAAGTGACAAGACCTGTTAGAGTCGATGCTCCCGGCTCCTGAGGAATAGATGAAAACGCGGAAGGCAAGGCCATTTCCAGTTTCAATGGATCTTCCAGAATCGACGAGCTATCGTGACCTGCATCACTTGCACATTCGCTCCTAGTTTTGTTCTCGACTGGAGATGATGCAGTGGCCTGGGGTCCTGGGAGATCTGAGCGTCTGCTAACAGAGTTCTGCTTCAGATGTCCATCTCTCATAATGGGCAAGAACAACTCGGAGTTGTAAACAGAAGAAAAAAAAACATAAACTAGGAAGATGAAAACAAGACTGGGGAGACTGGACTGTTAAAAGGTCTTAACAGATCACTAAGAAGGCTAACTCATGGTGATCCCAGTGAATGACCACATTCTGAAATAAGTAATTTTTCCAGTATAACTGTTGCAGTCATCTCCCTGTCATTTGTACTTACTTGCCAGAAACATTGACCTCATTTAACTTACTCATCTTTTGGCATGTGGGAGGAAAACCTGAGTGGCCTAAGGAAAATCTATTAAGGTATGGGAAGCCATTCTTGTTAAACTTCCTCTTGTTGAAGGATAATAATTTCCCTACCTATCTATTTTATGTATTAACTAGCCATGTGCGCCCAACTACGTTGCGCGTGTTAACGTTGTCTGTGAGGGCTCCCTGTTTAAACTCGGCTGCCAGTCGTGAACTGGGCCCTTCGTCGCACAGCATTATGATTTTTTATAAGGGAAACAAAATTACAAAAGAAAACCCTTGGATATTGATTCAATAGGAACGGCCTACTCGGAATCACTGTCTGAATCCTAATTATGTGGTGGTGTAGGAGCATTTCTGCTTCTGTCCGTTCACAGTCTGTCTCGTTTTCACAACGCTGTTATTTCCTCTCACGATCTCTTCTCAACCTTTCTCCAATCTCACAGGTTGCTTTGTGGCAATCCAAACAGTAAGGCAATATACACGGAGCAATGGTTATAAAAGGGGGACACATATGTATCCAGGCTCTTTAAAGCATAAATAGGGATCACTTCACTGACATGTGAGCAAGCCAAGGTACAACTGTGAGACACGCAGCACTCGCCGGCTACAACGTAACAATAATAATTTCCAGAACGTGCTGTTACGTTGTCATTCATTTTACCCACTGTCTTTCTTTCATTCATATGTTACATAGGCACGTACCTTTTATCTTCGGCAATCTCAGTCTCTAACCAGGCCTCAGGAGCTAACCAGCGTAACACTGTCCACCACCCCTTTCGTTATTCCGGCACATTGTTGACATCCGTGAGTAACAACAACAACATATTAAACTGGAAGGTGGTCTACGCATGCGTGGAATTCACGGACAAACAAAGATCAAGATCTAAATGAGGATCTCTTTAGTTAATTTAAAGCACAACAATTTGTTTAGTTTGAATGTCTGTGTTTTGAGGTGTGACTGGCGTTCTACAGTCTTCAGTAGTATAAGCCTGGAGGAGATTCTTAATGCAATGCCTATGTTTTAGCTGTCTCTCTACTGCCATCTAGTGCTTTTTCTTCTAATTCAAAGATCAAGATCCAAATGAAGATTATATATAGAGATACCAATTGGTTTATAGTGTCTATTGGTGATATCTTGCATGTTTATGGGATCATTATTGTCATATATTTCAGAGTACAGTGAAATTCTTATTTGCTTCTAATTGTCAACATGCAAAATGTTGCCCTACTTTAAGAACATTTGTGCAACCTAGATGAAAACAGGCCATTTAGCCCAACAAAGATTGACAGTCCTAAAATAACAGTCTCGATCCACTGCACTAATTCCCTTCATAATTTTAAACACTTCAATCATGTCTCATGTTGATCTTCTTTTGCTTAAACTGAAAATGCTTAGCTCTTTTAATTATTCATTGTAACTCGTCCTCTGCAGTCCTGAAATCATCCTAATCACTCTTCTCTGAACTTTTTTTCAGGCACTATGATTATTAAAAGATATTTGTAGGCAGAAAAGATTTTCTCTGCAAATTACTTACTTACTTACTTTATATACATAGTGATGAATGAACAAGGATGGTTTCCTTTTGTATACAGTTTTATGAAATTGACAAAAAAATTAGCTTTGCTAATGATTTTATGGTTGCAAAATGTGAATCTCATTAAAATGTAAAGTTGTGGGTTTTTCAAAGTGTTTTGGAGTAGAACTAAGCAATGTTGCTCTCTAAGAGTTATTCCACAGATGATACTACTTTCTCTTTCCTTGTCCATCTTTCAGCTACCTTTGCTGCCCCAAAGTTCCACTGCTGCTTCTATGTGACTCCTCGTAATATCATCACAGTGTCAGCCTACACACTCACAGCACCAGTTACGACTCACACCACTTATTTAGGGGCAAATAACACCATGGATAACCCCATCTATGTTCATTTTCCCCAATGCCGGTGGCCACATACTCAGACCAATAGATTTTAGCAATGGTGAAGTGCTTGCAAATATTTGATGACTAGCCCTACTTCTTACTTTCCATTTTCTGCACCATAATAAAGTGTCCCATGGTTTTGCACAAGGAAAAAAAGGTTGCACATGAGATGAAAGTCTGTACTAATGTGTGGAAAAACACATTGTTTTGCATTTTATTTATTATTTTTTTGCATCAGATTTAATTACACACAATCATTTCCTTGATTGCATGTCACACTTAAACACTTAGTGTCCACTTGAACGATCACTTAGATAAAGGGGGCAGTTGAACTGACACTTGTATTTTGGGTAGCACTGCTGCCTTGTAGTAAGTAGACTAGGGTTCGTGTCCTGGGTCCTCCCTGTGTGAAATTTGCATGTTTGCATGTTGTCTGCATGGGTTTCCTTCAAGTACCTGCATTTCCTCCCACTGCCGTAAGACATGTAGGTTAGGTGGATTGGTGAAAATAAATTGTCCCTTGTGTGGTTGGGTGTGTGTGTGTGTTTATGTGTGTTCACCCTGCGATGGATTGACTCCCCGCAACCCCATTTAGGACTAAGCAGGTTTGAAAATGACTGACTGAGCTGGGAATTTCATTCAGTTTCTTGCAGTACACACCACTTTGCTATTGTGGTTACATTATTATTATTATTATTTAAAATTGCCATAAGTGAATTAATTAAGCTAATTGACAAAATTACCCAAAAAAGTACTCTTATCTAATACTTTTTCATGGAGTACATTCAATTTTTCCTGAACAAGGGACCATGCTCTGATAGAATGTTGCCGCAGACAACACAAAATGAATCACTGGATTGGAACCAAATTGCAGCAGGTGACACCTCAGCACCACACTGGAACAGCGTGAGGTTTTCTACAGTGTCTGGAGTGCCAATCCTGCCACCAACCCCCAAGCTTTCTCTTGAAGTTGGGGTACCTGCTTGCAAGGCTGGATGCACATTAACGTCATACCCAGGACAAATTGCAGGTTAAGGGCCTTGCTAAAGGGCCCAATGGAGTAGAGTCATTTTTGGCATTTACAGGATTCGAACCAGCAACCTTCTGATTCCTAGCAACATATCCTTAGCTACAGGGAAACCACTCAGTCTTTAGAAAGGGCATAAATACACATGCAGTAATCTAACACAAATCAAGAACCATTCTCCCACCCACTTCCCAACTCACACAGCTCTACACATAAGAAAACAGAGAGAGGTATGAGAGTATAGGGGTTTGCGGGGTTGGGACATCACAGGACCACAGCTGTCCAGTCTACCATTAACTGAAAGATAGCTAACCACTTATTGATTGTGGCACTAGACAGCTCCTTCATCCAGGACATATTAGGAGATTTCTAGAAGTTAGGGAGAAGAGAATCAGAGGTTTAAACAAATTTTACTGTTATGGCATCTGAACAGAACAGTATATACTTTGCAGACTAAAGAGATAACAGATCGAGAAGCAGAACAAATTAAGTAGATGAATATTCAAAACTATTATATTAAAAGACAGTTAGAGACAACAGACCAGAAGGAAGCATAAAGGAGGGCAAATTTAAAACATATGGATAAAGTTGCCTGGGATTTTAAAACAGAATAGGTTATACTGTTTAAAAACAAACAAAATCATAAAATTTAGGCAAAGTGTTAAACATTAACAGATAAAGCAAATAAAGAGAGGACAGGCATTAGGAAGGTGCTATATACATGAAATGTATTATTATTATTATTTTTATTATTATTATTATTATAAGAGTAGCAATCCTTATTTAGAATAACAGGAAATGTCGAGTCAGGCTCCCTAGCTGCAGTTAATCAGCAAAATATTTAAAGTGGAGAAGGGGAAGAAAAGAGAACCAAACCACTCCAAATGTGACTAGGTAGTAAAAGGTAGTAAAAAAAGAAGGGGAAGGAATACAAAACTTTGAAAATAATGAGTGGAATGGGGGAACACCTCAGTTCATAAATATGTCACTCGGTGTCTTCACACCCAGATGCGGGTAAAGGTATACTGTAACCACTAATTCAAAACACCTCATTGCAGAAAATAGGATTTTGGGGGCACCAAGGTGGGCAGACAACTATGAGACTCTCCACAAAAGTTAGATTCTCCAAGAAATTAGAGGGCCAAATTTTAAAAAAAGTTTTTTTAAATGTTTAGGAGACATTCAATTACACTAAGGAATTAAGGGTATAGTAAATCAAAACTCAAGTGGACATAGAGTAAGCACCAAGGAAGTAATAAAGCTCAAACTAAGATTCAAAAGACTGAATGAAGATTAATTCAGGATTTGAAATCCTAATAATTACTAATCCTATGACTATTAAATAAATACTTTGAGCATGACTTCATTACTCAGTTAACATAGCATTAACGTCAAAAATGTTGGCCTCACAATTTCAGAACATTGGCACGAGTTCTCTCTCCACTTCTCTGTGCTTAATAAGAAGCAATAAACTGGCTTGGTGTGTAAAACTTTAATGACCTTGTACCCAGTTACCCAGTAGAAAAAATAAAAAAAGAACTTTGTCGTTATTCTGATAGAAAGGTTTTAAAATTATATATCTTTATAAATATATATATATATATATATATATATATATATATATATATATATATATACATACTTGTATTCATATATATGATATGATTCGTATATTTATGATAAATAAACTAAAATATATGGTCAAATATAAAAAGTGCTACTTCCAAAACATACACAGATGTAAAATCTTGTTTTTATGTATTATTTATTATAAATACCGGCTATTAGATATAAGAGATTTTAAGTTTAAACATTAGAAACTGCTATTAAATATTAGAAACTGTTACAGTTAATGCACAAAATAAAGAGAACTGAGCAGCACACGCCATTGAAGCTTAAAGTTGTCTTAAAAGGACACATATAGAGTAAGAAAGAATAATATTTTACCTGTGCTGTAGAACCTGATTTTCTTTTTCTGAGCCACGGTTTATTGTGTAAGCTCCTAATTGAATAAGGTTTACTGGTCAAAAGTTCAACCTTTATGATCAAACACGTCGGTTTTCCTTTTTAAAGTAGACCAGTTACTTATTAATGACCTTTCGTACTCACTCATGATATGGTCCATATTAGGAGTATGAAAAGTAGACAGTATTACTTGGGAATTAAGGGTTTGACAAAATGAAAATCCATCCATTATCCAACCCTCTATATTCTAACTACAGGGTCACGGGGGACCAATCCCAGCCAACACAGTGCGCAAGGCAGGAAACAAACCCCAGGCAGGGTGCCGATAGTGATAGGGTTGCTGAACTTCTGGTGTCCTTTTGGAACATGCAGAGGATTTCTGACCCTCACCTTATCCCCTGTTTTGAAACTAGGCAAGCGAGCACCCCGTTTGGCATTAGTGTAGACTTTCATCCTGTTCTGGTGTTGATCAACTGTGGTACGGACATCACTGGCAAACCTGAAGAAGTAGGTGGTAGTATGGTCAATTAGGTGCGAATTCCATCAATCATGAAGGAGTTCAAATGGAGAAACACCAGCAGTTGCGTGTGGAGTAGCATGGTAAACATGCAAAAATTCTGTAACGGCAGCTTTTCAGGAATGGTGTTCTTGAATAGCTAGTTGAATTGTATGTCTTAGTACATGATTGAATCGTTCTGCAGCTCTATTGGCAACAGGGTAATACAGTGAGGAGCAATGATGTTTAATCTGTTTTTCTTCCAGAAAAGCAGCAGAGGTAAACTGAATCCCACTATCTGTCACCAGACTCACAGGGTTATCATGGTGACTGAAAACAGAAGACAGGAATGTGAGTACACTAGCAGTAGTTATGGAAGTGGTGAAGGCTACTTCCGGCCACTTGCTGTGGTAGTCAGTCAGGGTCAAGGCATATCTACAGTCCCCTGCAGCAATGTCAAAGGGTCCTACAATGTCCAGAGCCACTTTTTTCCATGGGCAATCTGGAAAAGGTGTAGGTTTTGATGTTTTGTTCCCCAAGCCACTAAGTTATCACTTTTGTCTTATGGCATGGCGCTCCATCATGCTGGAAAAGGCATTGTTTGTCACCAAACTGTTCTTGGATGGTTGGGAGAAGTTGCTGTCAGAGGATGTTTTGGTACCATTCTTTATTTCTGGCTGTGTTCTTAAGCAAAATTGTGAGTGAGCCCACTGCCTTGGCTGAGAAGCAACCGCACCCATAAATGGTGTCAGGGTGCTTTACTGTTGGCATGACACAGGACTGATGGCAGCTCTCATCTTTGCTTCTCAATCTTTTTTATGGATGCCCCAGACAATCGGAAAGGGAATTCATGAGAGAAAATTACTTTACCCCAGCAGTCCTCAGCAGTCTAATCCCTGTAATTTTTGTAGAATATCAGTCTGTCCCTGATATTTTTCTTGGAGAGAAGTAGCTTCTTTGCTACCCTTCTTGACACCAGGCCATCCTCCAAAAGCCTTCACCTCACTGTGTGTGCAGATGTACTCACACCTGCCTGCTGCCATTCCTGAGGAAGCTCTGCAGTGGTAGTGCCCCGATCCCTCAGCTGAATCAACTTTAGGAGATGGTCCTGGCGCTTGCTAAACTTTCTTAGGTGGCCTGAAGCCTTTTTCACAACAGCAGTGGAAATGTTTTTTTGGGATTAAGTTCATTTTCATGCAAAGCGGGACTTTATAATTAATTGCAAATCTTCTGACCACTCTTCATAACATTCTGGAGGATATGCAAATTGCCATTATAAAAAACCGAGGCGGCAAACTTTGTGAAAAACAATTTTTGTGTTATTCTCAAAACTTTTGGCCACGACTGCATTAATGAATTTTATAAATCTCTTTAACGGAAAGTACATCTAACAGACAAGTCTTCTTATATAATAGCTACCGTGGCTGTCCCTTGGTCTGTCCAGGATTTTAAATCACCTGTAGCTCGTAAACCGTTTGACCCATTCACCTGAAATATGGTACACATATATTACTTGACGTCTACCATCCGCTTTTGGGGTGATGATTGACCTCCACGGTCAAAGGTCAACCCTGAAAGGTGAAGGTCGAAAAATCAAATAACCTGTAGCCTGAAATTTGATACACATATATTACATTGAAACTCTGCACTACAGCTTTATATTAAAAATGAACAGTTTCAGAATTATTACTCTTTTTATTTTTATTTTATTTTATTATAGAATCAACTCTTGGCAGCGGACAGCAGGGCTCCAGTGCGGCACATGCGTACGGGAGCCATTCTCATCCCAACCATCTTCACCATCACTTCCCCTACCTCTTCATATCTTAAATCATTCTTGTAGACTTAAGTGCCAGCTTAAGTGAAAAATTAAGGAAAACGTACTGAGTGATTGCAATACAAAAACTGACTTAATCAGTTTTAACGCGAAAAGATGCCGACGGAGGAAGAGAAGAAGCGGACCGCTAGGGTGGAGAAAAGAAGAGCTGCTCAGGAAGCAGCAAGCGCATCAACCGCTGAGCAAAGAAACGCCAAATGTACAGAGAAAGAATCTGTAAACTCTGAATGCTCAAGTTAAGTGTATTCGTGCAGTGCGCCATTTACTGTATGTATAAAATAATTATGTTAATGTCTTGAGGAAAAGTCCCTATTATACCTTTAGCTATTTGTTTTTACAACAAAGTTGGAGATAATGAGAATGGAAATGAAAGGAACAAAACATTTTGTTTATTTACATACCACTGTTTAGTTGCTTGCATTCTGCAAGCATTGGAGTTTATTTTATTACTGATAGCAGTGTTAGCACTACAGTATACAGATTCATCAAATTCTGTCATCAGTAGCATTCTCTCCTTAATATTTATTTTATTGTCGATAAGGGTTGGTACCTTAAGCACTTTCTACAACTGAACTTATGACGCAATGACACATATGAACCCAACACTGATTTCGATTTTTTAAATCATTTCTCGAGTCTAACTCAGAATAGATGAAGGATAAACATTTTTTTCCAATTCAAGCATGTTTTATACAGTGAGAATCTTTGGAAATTGGTCAGGTAGACATGTTGAAGAATTCACATCTTAATATATATCCAAAGAATAGAAGTACAATAGAACTGCACGTCTGTTTTTCAACTATTAATAATAATAATAATAATAATAATAATAATAATAATAATAATAATA
>JANRMT010062791.1:157900675-157918043 GCA_026402145.1 Polypterus bichir lapradei | reverse complement strand
TGTTATGAAAACTCGGGTCGCAAATACTTAAAGGTTGAGAAACGCTGAATTAAAGATAGATGCATCAATAATGTTGACATTTTCAGGATTCGATTCCCAATCTGATATTTCTCTTGGGGACCTTTCATCTTCTCTGAACTCCAATAAAAATGTTTCAGGCCAAAAGGAAAAAAAAAAACAAAACTTTGTAACTTTTTGAGTTATGTCATCTTTCAGCATCTTTGATTTGCCTTTCTATCTTTGTACAGTTATGTCTGTGTTTTACCCATGTTTTATTTTTTTCAAGTGGAAGATGTTAATCGAAGGGATTGTCATAAAGCTTCAAGCTAGTAATACTGAGGTCAGAAAAATATCTTCTATTAACAAGGAATTAATGAATGCAAAACATAAATGTTATTTTTATTTTTTCCTTTTCTCAGAATAAATGTTCACAACCTTTTGCAGACTGACTTTAATGCCTATAAACCATTCATTGGTCAAGAGTCAAAAGTCAAGAGACTATATTTGCCCCTTATGTGTGAGTTTGCCTTGCAAATGACTGCCATGCTAATATTGACCTGATCCCTATGCTACAAGGATAAACTTTAATGTCATGTTTTTCATAAAGGAATACAAAGAGTCAAAATTTGAAGGTATATTTTTTTCCTTCATTTATTGATGTACGACTGCCGGCTGAGTGACTTGATTGTTCAAGTCACAAAGTGAGTCAGTACTGGAAATTTAACCAGCAAAGCAGTATTGTAGAATTTTCTAATACTGTATATAGCAAAAAAAAAAAAAAAAAAGCTTTAATTTTCATAAATCTCAAAATGTAGGTATATGGAAGGCAATAGTAAAAGAAGGTGAAGTTTATTCCTGGTTAGATACTGTATACGTTATGTTTCCTAGTATTATCACTGTTATAAGAGGTCTGTGTTTAAATGCAATTTAAATAAATAAGCACAGCCACTGGAGCATCCAGGCTCCATGGGTGCAGGTATTTGTGTGTGTTTGCATGCACTACTCCGGATGGGGTGCTTGGTTGATTGTGCATTCATGTGCTAATACAAGCAGGTCACTCAGGTGCTTCATTCACACTTCAGAGCAGGAAGCGGACAGCATCTGCTACCCAACTTGTCCTGTAACGGGAGCCTGCATGGCAAAATCAGGAGAAAAAGATAGCAAAAGGAAAAGGCAAAGATGTAGGTTAAAGAATGGGGAAAAAGATGATGGAGACAGCAGGCTCAGGAGACAGAATTGAGCAATAGAGAGGAGGCAGGCATCTGGGAATGGCCGAATGCTTGAGGGGGCTGAAGAGGGCAACTCTGGATAAGCATCTTTTAGCTGGACTGACCAAGCACTCAGGAGGGATCCTATGTAAGATCAACGAGTAGCAGCTGGAGTCAGAAAAGTAAGGCTCAGAGCAGCTGTGCATGTCTGAATGACGTCACCTCTGGCTGCAGGATATCATCTAGGGTAAGCAGAGGAGGCAGCAAGTTTTTAGAAGGATGTACTTGGGACAATGGGTTTTATTTATTTAGAACTGTTTTCTGCTGTGTGTAACTCCATTTTAACAGATTCAATTTATTGGACATTTTGTAACCTCCACATGCACCTTGATTTTTCTGGATTATTTATTTGAGAAATGAAGTACTGCACTTTGGACAGTGTTTTTAAATAAAAGCGCCAAAACACTTTGCACCAACCCCTTGCTGACTATGTGTCCTCATTTGCACAGCTCATTCATGAGTAAGTTATTGATGGTTCTGGGTTCGGGTGGCCCCTGGATGCAATCAGAGAGTTGAGCCAACTCTGACCATAATACTTAATCACTTTCAACTTCATTCTCACTTCCGTTATTTCCCAGTGGGTCAAAAGTGCATCCCATAATTGAGCTTGCCTTTTAAATGAACTTGTTGATTCGGAGGACCTCTCTGGAAGCGATGTTACTAACTCATCACATAAACCCACAGAAAATCATCATAGTTATAAAATATGCAAAGGATGCCACTACCTGCAGTGCAGGAAAGCAGTTTTCTTTTGAAAAAAAGAGTCTGCTCTGCCATTTCTTATTTCCTCTGTGTTACTAGACCAGTCAAACTAATCAGGTTTTTATAACCTATAGAAACTATTTTTGAATAGAATAGATTTTTTTGGTGGTGAGACTTTGAAGTCACCTCACAATCAGAGACAGAATTCATGATTCAAAGCAAAGAGGCTGTTTCAGTGAGGTAGGAATGCTCACGACTGTAACACTGTTTGCTATTAATCATGTTAAATATAATTTTTAGCAGATGTGTTGTAGTGGGCTAAAACCCAGCTAAGATTCTCACCGCCTTTGATGGTGAATTATTTATTTTTTCGGTGAGGATCACAGGAACATACTCAGCCTTGGCCCGAATCACACACACCCTCACAGAGACAAAAAACAACCAGTATTAAAACAGAAATAGCTTTGAATTAAACTTTATTAATCAATAATTAACAAATCATTTACAATATGGAAAATAAAGCAAACAAAAGAAACCTCAGCTCATCGCAAAAAGAAAACAATACTTAATTCATATATCAAGTAAGAAAAATCAACTCATTATCCTCAAGCTTACAAATTGCCTAATGAACACACCATTTTTCTGAAAGAAAGAAAGAAAGAAAGAAAGAAAGAAAGAAAGAAAGAAAGAAAGATAATGTGTAAAAATAGGCAACAAGCTTTTGATTCATGTATATGGAGCTGTCAGTGTGTAATGCTAACTACTGCATCACCATCAGGCCCTGGAGACATAAGTTCTAAGGAAGCTGTGACATCATAGTGTAGTATGCATATCTGAGTGAGGCACCACAGCTGTATTGCCTTTTGGTCTGAAAGGCATAATGTCTACTGCAATTGTTTTAGTGCTCCTTATTTGTAAGTTATTCATTAAACAGTTATAACTGTACTTTTGAAATAATACAGTTAAACTACTTTTGTGTATACAGACTAGCATTTATATCCAAACATTATGTATTCCGGACATTATTTTTCCGCTGAATTATTTTCCATCCAAGTTTCAGAATTTGTATTAGCTCGTAGTTGTTCAAATATTACTTAAGACTGTATTATTTATTTATGATTGTTTGTTTTAGATGGAGCTTACAGTATCGTAAAACAAAAGGAGCACATTTTATTAAAATCTGGAGAAAACACAGACATTACATGTGAACAGGATGGCTCAGATGATTGGATGTATTGGTACAGACAAACTCACTTGCAGGAGCTGCAAATTATACTATTTTCAAGGCTTGAGAATATGGACATTGAAAAAGAGACTAGCTACGAAAGATTTTCTGGCACCAGGAAAGAAAAAAAGAGCTTCCCTTTACACATCAGCAATGTTCAGAAGAGCGACTCCGCTGTATACTTCTGTGCTAGCAGTTAAACACAGTGCCTTGCCTAAGCAGAGCTATTACACAAAAACTGCAAATATATTGAATAAGTTATAAGGTTGACCAGTAGATGGCACTGTTGAGCAAGAATGAGGAGACCAAAAGCACAGACACCAAGGGATGCTCCAAGGACAGGCTCTGCCACCACCAAGTACTGAATAAGCAGGCTAAAAAATAAATGGACAGAAGAAAAAAGGAGCTTTCATAAACTTAAATGTAGAAATTTGTACAGTAAAGTAGCTTAGATTACCTTAGCTTAGTAGATTAGGGGCCAGAAGATACACACTTACAAATGCTATTCTATTCAGTTTAATATTAATATTGTAAACTAATGTTAAATATAGTCTAGAGTCTAGGTTGAGACTGTAAGATAAAAATATAGCCATAAAAAGATTTTGGGTCCCAAATGGAAAAATAAAAAATAATCATAAATGCAGTTTTAAGGCAAAGAAAGTTTTTTTAAAAAATAGGTAATATATGGTCAGCACTACAGCTGTCTCTTCTTGTCATTGTTCTCTTTCAAAGGCTGGCACGGGATGGCATAGATACAAAAGAAGGTTACTGGTTCTTAATGGTCGACTGTGCAACGTCACATACCTGTCCCTAAAAGATATTCACCAAGTCCACACATGTGACAAAAAAAAAAAAAACTTACACCACATTGTAAACACATGTTAAATTTAACATAATTTAGTGTTGAGCTATTCTCTGAGTGCAGGTGTTGGAACTGGGAGCTTACAGTCGTGGCAAAAAGTTTTGGGAATGACATAAGTATTGGTTTTCACAAAGTTTGCTGCTTCATTGTTTTTAGATTGTCAGATGTTTCTATGGTATACTGTAGTAAAACTACAAGCATTTCATAAGTTTCAAAGGCTTTTATTGACAATTACATTAAGTTTACATAAAGAGTCAATATTTTCAGTGTTGGCCCTTCTTTTGTCAAAATTTGTGAGTTTCTGTTTGTCCACCCACCTCTCAATGGGATTTAGGTCTTTGGAGTTTCCTAGTCATGGACTCAAAATTTCAATGTTTTGTTTCCTGAGCCACTAAGTTATTATCCATCCATCCATCTTCTTCAGCTTATCTGAGGTCGGGTCGCGGGGGCAGCAGCTTGAGCAGAGTGGCCCAGACTTCCCTCTCCCCGGCCACTTCTTCTAGCTCTTCCGGGAGAATCCCAAGGCGTTCCCAGGCCAGCCGGGAGACATAGTCCCTCCAGCATGTCCTGGGTCTTCCCCGGGGCCTCCTCCCGGTTGGACGTGCCAGGAACACTTCACCAGGGAGGCGTCCAGGAGGCATCCTGATCAGATGCTCAAATCATCTCATCTGACTCCTCTCGATAAGGAGGTGCAGCGGCTCTACTCTGATCCCCTCCCGGATGACTGAGCTTCTCACCCTATCTTTAAGGGAAAGCCCAGACATCCTGCGGAGGAAACTCATTTCAGCCGCTTGTTTTCGCGATCTCGTTATTTCGGTCACTACCCATAGATCATGACCATAGGTGAGGGTAGGAACATAGATCGACTGGTAAATTGAGAGCTTTGCCTTACGGCTCAGCTCCTTTTTCACCACGACAGACCAATGCAGAGCCCTCAGCAACTTCGGACGCCACACCGATTCGCCTGTCGATCTCATGCTCCATTCTTCCCTCACTCGTGAACAAGACCCCGAGATACTTGAACTCCTCCACTTGGGGCAGGATCTCTCCCCCAACCCTGAGAGGGCACTCCACCCTTTTCCGACTGAGGACCATGGTCTCGGATATGGAGGTGCTGATTCTCATCCCAGCCGCTTCACACTCAGCTGCGAACCGATCCGAAGATCACGGCCTGATGAAGCAAACAGGACAACATCATCAGCAAAAAGCAGTGACCCAATCCAGAGTCCACCAAACCGGTCCTCCTCAACACCCTGGCTGCGCCTAGAAATTCTGTCCATAAAAGTTATGAACAGAATCAGTGACAAAGGGCAGCCCTGGCGGAGTCCAACTCTCACTGGAAACAGGCTCGACTTACTGCCGGCAATGCGGACCAAGCTCTGACACCGGTTGTACAGGGACCGAACAGCTCTTATCAGAGGGTCAGGTATCCCCTTACTCCCGGAGCACCCCCCACAGGATTCCCAGAGGGACATGGTCCAACACCTTTTCCAAGTCCACAAAACACATGTAGACTGGTTGGGCAAACTCCCATGCACCCTCCAGGATTCTGCTAAGGGTGTAGAGCTGGTCCACTGTTCTATGACCAGGATGAAAACCACACTGTTCCTCCTGAACCCCCGAATAGACTTTTCCAGGGAGGGTGAGGAGTGTGATCCCTCTGTAGTTGGAACACACCCTCTGGTCCCCCTTTTTAAAGAGGGGGACCGCCACCCCGGTCTGCCAATCCAGAGGCACTGTCCCTGATGTCCATGCGATGTTGCAGAGACGTGTCAACCAAGACAGTCCTACAACATCCAGAGCCTTGTGGAACTCCGGGCGCATCATACTGGAAAAGGCATTGTTCATTACTAAACTGTTCTTGGACAGTTGGGAGAAGTTGCTCTTGGAGGATGTTTTGGTCCCATTTTTTATTCATGGCTGTGTTCTTAGGCAAAATTGTGAGTGACCCCATTTCCTTGGCTGAGAAGCAACCCCACGCATGAATGGTCTCAGGATGCTTTACTGTTGGCAGGACACAGGACTGATGGTAGCGCTCACCTTTTCTTCTCTGGACAGTCTTTTTTACGGATGCCCCAAGCAACCGGAAAGGGGATTCATCCGAGAAAATAACTTTACCCTAGTCCTCAGCAATCCAATCCCTGTACCTTTTGCAGAATATCAGTCTATCCCTGATGTTTTTCTTGGAGAGAAGTGGCTTCTTTGTTGCCCTTCTTGACATCAGGCCATCCTCCAAATGTCTTGACCTCATTGTACATGCAGATGCACTCACACCTGCCTGCCGCCATTCCTGAGCAAGTTCTGCATTGGTGGTGCCCCGATCTTGAGCCATGAATAAAGAATAATACCAAATAATCCTCCAAAAGCAACTTCTTTGTTCTTCATCCAAGAACAGTTTGGTGAAGAACAATGCCTTTTCCAGCATGATGGAGCACTGTGCCATAAGGCAAAAGTGATAATTAAGACTCCAGGCATTGATTATATAAGAATTGTCTGCCATCAGTCAGGATTTGGCCCGGAAGTTGATTGAGAGTATGCCAGGGTGAATTGCGGCGGTCTTGAAAAAGAAGGACCAACACTGCAAATATTGACTGTTTGCATAAACTTAATGTAATTGTCAATAAAAGGCTTTAAAACTTATGAAATGCTTTACATTATATCCAGTTCCCTCAAAACTGTTAATATTTCTCTTTTGGACAACCTTTCTTTTCTAATCATTACAGGAATTGTTGGTTTAAGGGTGCCCTGCCATCAACTGATGTCCCCTGTATGAATGGTTCCTGCTTTACACACAATGCTGGGCATTGATGCTCAGTAATTACAAAGCCACCCAGTGTTGGTTGGAATGGATACCTCAGTCAGTCCAATTGCCTCACCCCCTCATTCAATGGTCAAGACTTCTCATTCCAAACCTTCAATCAAAAGTCTGATCCCATTCTTTGTGAGAGCTACTTTCATTTTCCAGAGGTATTTAACAATATTTTAGAAAACAATGCATGTAATTTGCATGTTGTGAGTAAGTTACTTGATGACCTGACATATGGATTCTGTGTCACAGAAACATGAGATTTTTTTGATATTGTTTGCTGTTGTCCCAAAATGATTGGCGAAACATTCTATGGGAAAACTTTGTTTTCTCCATCCTCCATGAAAAGATGAAGTTACGTTGTTTTCTTGGCTGTCAATTTAAACCACATTGGGTGAGAAATATAGAGTAAACTATCTTTTTTTTTTGGATGAGGTATTCCTTTAAGAAGACTAATTGCATTCTGTAAACAAAAATCATATCACTTTTAATGTCTGACCAAAATTAGTCAGAACCTCCATTTTCTAAGACACATATGCAAGTCTGTGCAGAAGAGCAGGAGGCACTGTTTCACTCACTATGGCAATGCTGATGGTGGCTTCAACAGCAGCAAAACTTTCAGTTACGATCTTATTGTATGTAACATATCTATTTATTTATTTATTAGAAGTAAATCTAAATTGACAAGTCGAAAAATTTTTAATAGTTTCTGAGAGAACTTAAGCTAAATGAAATGTCACTAGCTAAAATTTATTTTTTTACCATGTTAATTAAGGTAAATTATGTGCCACAAACTAGTTTCCTTCAGTGCCTTCCTGGCACAGTCCAGTGATGTGGCTCAAATTAGTAAACAGCATGGAAGTCAAAAGCACCACTTTTCACAAGTAACACCCCTACCAGGGCGGCCCGGTGGTGCAGTGGTAGCGCTGCTGCCTCGCAGTTAGGAGACCCAGGTTCACTTCCTGGGTCCTCCCTGCATGGAGTTTGCATGGTGTCTGCGTGGGTTTCCTCTGGGTTTCCAAAGACCTGCAGGTTAGGTGGACTGACGATTCTAAATTGTCCCTAGTGTGTGGTATTGTTATACCATGGAAGACCCAAAGAGCATCTGATTTAAAGAGAACATGCCGAAGAGCTGAGCGTAAATGGAGGAAGACTGAACTAACTATCCACTATGAAATATTGAAGGTTAAAATAACAGAATACAATAACAATTTCCATCTTGAGAGGCGCTGCTATTTCTCTAAGATTATAAATAACAATGCTAGTAATCCCAGAGTCTTATTCTCTACGATTGATCGTCTACTAAACCCAGGGTACTCAAAGGAATGCCTCCAAAGTACTTCCAGTAAAACCTGTAAGGCTATCGCTGTATTTTTCAACCAAAAAATTAATGATATTAGAAATAACATAGTATATCTCCCCAACACTAAGGATCCTCCTAAACCCCAGCATTCCATTATAAACAAATTAAACTCTTTCACTAGGATAGATTTACCTGATTCACATAAAATAATTTCTCAACTGAAACCCTCCACCTGCGTCCTTGACCCAATACCAACAAATTTTTTCAAAGAAGTATTGGGCGTGCTAATTGATAATGCTCTTGACATTGTAAATTTTGTCATTAGATACGGGGGTCTTCCCAGACTGTCTTAAGACTGCTGTAGTTAAACCCCTACTTAAGAAACATAATCTTGACCCCTCGGCTCTGGAAAATTTTAGACCCATCTCTAACCTGCCTTTCTTAAGTAAAATTCTGGAGAAGGCAGTCATTATGCAGTTAAATGACCACCTAAATAAACATGCTATTCTTGATAAATTTCAGTCGGGTTTTAGAACAAATCACAGCACAGAAACTGCACTCGTTAAAGTAGTAAATGATTTGCGAGTGAACGCAGATAGAGGCCATATATCTGTTCTCATCCTCTTAGATCTGAGTGCCGCATTTGACACCATTGATCATAATATTCTTAGAAATCGCCTTAGTCAATGGGTGGGCCTCTCTGGCAGTGTCTTAAATTGGTTTGAATCCTACCTGGCAGGGAGAAAATTCTTTGTTAGTTGTGGTAATTACAACTCAAAGACACATGATATCCTATATGGTGTTCCACAAGGCTCTATCCTGGGTCCGCTGTTATTCTCAATCTACATGCTTCCGTTAGGTCAGATTATCTCAGGACATAACTTGAGTTATCACAGCTATGCTGATGACACACAGTTGTATTTATCAGTAGCACCCGATGACCCCAATTCTCTTGATTCACTAACACAATGTCTTACTTGTATCTCAGAATGGATGAATAGTAACTTTCTCAAGTTAAATAAAGAGAAAACTGAAATCTTAGTGATTGGCAATAATGGATTCAATGAGGCTATTAGAAATAAACTGGATACATTAGGATTAAAAGTCAAGATGGAGGTAAAAAGCTTAGGGGTAACCGTTGACTGTAATCTAAATTTTAAATCGCATATTCATCAGATCACTAGGACAGCATTTTTTCACTTAAGAAACATAGCAAAAGTTAGACCTCTTATATCACTGAAAGATGCTGAGAAATTAGTTCACACGTTTGTTTTCAGTTGACTAGATTACTGTAATGCACTCCTCTCAGGACTACCCAAAAAAGACATAAATCTTTTGCAACTAGTGCAGAATGCAGCTGCTAGAATCCTGACTAGGAAAAGAAAATCCGAGCACATCTCTCCAGTTTTGATGTCACTACACTGGTTACCTGTGCCATTCAGGATTGACTTTAAAATTCTGCTTATGGTTTATAAAGCCTTAAATAATCTCGCTCCATCTTATATATCGGAGTGTCTGACATATTATATTCCAAATCGTAACCTCAGATCCTCAAATGAGTATCTCCTTAGAATTCCAAGTACAAAACTTAAAAGTGGTGAGACAGCCTTCTGCTGTTATTCACCTAAAATCTGGAATAGCCTGCCAATAGGAATTCGCCAGGCTAATACAGTGGAGCACTTTAAAACACTGCTGAAAACACATTACTTTAAAATGGCCTTCTCATAACTTCACTATAATTAAAATCCTGATACTCTGTATATCCAACTCATTATAATAACTTTTCATGGTGGCTCTAAAATCTGTACTAACCCCTACTCTCTCTTCTATTTCCTTTTCTGGTATCCTTTTAGTGGTGGCTTGCGCCACCACCATCTACTCAAAGCACCGTGATGTTCCAACAATGATGGATGGATTAAAAGCCAGAAGTCTGTATGACCATCAACATCAAGTGACTCCGTGAGAACCCTAACTACAAAGAGGACTGTTTCATTTATGTTAGGTAGAATGCCCAGAGGGGACTGGGCGGTCGGTCCCGTGGCCTGGAACCCTGCAGATTTTTTTTTTTTTTCTCCAGCCATCTGGAGTTTTTTTTTGTTTTTTCTGTCCACCCTGGCCATCGGACCTTACTCCTTTTCTATGTTAACTAATGTTGTCTTATTTTAATTTCTTATTTTGTCTTTTATTTTTCTTTTCTTCATTATGTAAAGCACTTTGAGCTACTTTTTGCATGAAAATGTGCTATATAAATAAATGTTGTTGTTGTTGCTTGGTGTATGGGTGTGGATGTGTGTGTCCTGTGGTGGGTTGGCGCCCTGCCCAGGATTGGTTCCTGCCTTGTGCCCTGTGCTGGCTGGGATTGGCTTCAGCAGACCCCCGTGACTCTGTGTTTGGATTCAACGGGTTGGAAAATGGATGGCTGTTTGGACACCCCTACCATTTTCCAAAATTCTATTTGAAAAAAAATATTTCCCAAACCCATAAATGATCTTGGAAAACTTTATAATATCATTACAATCTTGTATAATGTATATTCAGTGACTGTTAGGGAAACACTTTTTGTATAATTTTGTAAAGTGCTTCTGACTATTTGCCTGTTTAACAAAGACATTCTGTGCCAGTCATACCCAGCACATTATTAAGAAAATAAGATATTGACATCTAATACTTTTTATTTTTTTAGGGATTTATAAATAAGAAATCCCTCTTTAAATACAGATGTCTGCCAAGTCTTTAATCTGTTTAACTATTTCAGGACCTTTAGATGTAGAAAAGATATAGGTCTGCTAAGGATTATACCATTTATATGCATTCTGATAGATGCTTCTTAACTGTGTTATGCAAATGAACTTATATGCGATTTTTACTTTGTTATATTCTCCAGTCTTGAACGATGAACTAACTTATCCACATGACTAGGCTTGTTGTCTAGCTTGTTGTAATGAATGACCTCCAAGATGGAGACATTTGAAACGGTGATCTGGATATAAGCTAATAACTTCCCTGTCAGTTACATCCCCAGCAATTTAGATTTTTTTAATGTAAAGGATCAATTATGATATTGTAAATGACCTGTATCTTGCTTATGACTCTTTGGTAGACATTTTATTTAACCATCAAAGTATGCTTTGCTTTTTATATAGAATTAACAAATCTTCACATAAGACAACACAATTTTATGGATTAGTTAATGGTATGATGCTGAATCAAAAATAAGAAAAAAACTGAAAAAGTATAATTAGAGGTTACAAACTAAGCAGATAGATTATGTAGTGTAAGCACAAACCATTAAAAAAATGTATTGTATGATGTTTCCCTTTTTACAAACTTTGTACCACAATTGTTAACATGAACTGAAAATGACTATAAAGATGATTATCATTAATAGTGGGCGGCAATATTAGTGGATGGCACGGTGGCGCAGTGGGTAGTGCTGCTGCCTCGCAGTTAGGAGACCCGGATTTGCTTCCCGGGTCCTCCCTGCGTGGAGTTTGCATGTTCTCCCCGTGTCTGCATAGGTTTCCTCCCACAGTCCAAAGACATGCAGGTTAGGTGCACTGGTGATCCTAAATTGCCCCTAGTGTGTGCTTGGTGTGTGCGTGTTTGTGTGTGCGCACCCTGCGGTGGGTTGGCGCCCTGCCTGGGGTTTGTTTCCTGCCTTGCGTCCTGCGTTGGCTGGGATTGGCTCCTGCAGACCCCCGTGACTCTGTAGTTAGGATATAGTGGGTTGGATAATGGATGGATGGATCATTAATAGTAAAACCAATATAATATTCATACACTGATATTGATACCATGGCATATGATATGATTCAGTATGCAGGTGAGCAGCACCTTTGTTGTCTATCACATACTCAGTCCAGAATATGGCAATGTCAAGTGGTTTAATGGTTCACGATGGAGCCTGAAGATCTGCTGCATGTTTTCTTGGTAAGATGGTTTATCAAGGACAGATTTTAATCCTTTTAATATATCTTCAGTGTAGGCACTCATTGCAACCACAAAACAGCACAGTAAGAGGCCAACTACAGTGCTCGCAATCTCCATTGCGAGAGTGTTTGTGATGAACATTACTTTTTTTAGTATTGTTAAATCTAGTCACAGACATTAGGATAATGCTGAAACTGAACTTTAAGAGTACTGTTGGAACACAAATAAATAACCCCCTGTCCATCCCACACAAACCTGTGAATAATGAAAAGAACAGAGAGAGAGACAGAGAAAGAAAAGGACATCACTGGACACAGTCATCTCATCCTCCACACATGTTGTAACAGATAGGGGGCACTGTCGTCCCCTTGAACCCTCAGACTAGACGCCAGACACCAGATAAAAGTCCAAATTATTAATTTATTGGGACAATAAAGTGCACAAAGCACCCTTCTCTCCACAATACTCATAAACACAATACAATCAATAATCAATCACAATCCTCCACTCCCAGACGCGTTGCCACCCTGCCACCCAGCTCAGCTCGCCCGTCTGGGATTTCCCACAGTCCTTTATAGTTCATGACCTGGGAGTGCTTCTGATCCCTTAGTCCACGTGACTTCTTAGCACTTCTGGGTCAGATCAAAAGTCCTCTTCTTCATCCCGGAAGTACGTCATTTTCCCTGTCGCTGTGACTAAGACGTACTTCCGGGTTATAGGGCACTTAACAGTCCTTGGGCCTCTCTGCAGCATCCTCTAGGGGCCCCTGTGGTGTCCAGCAGGTCTGTGGATGAAAACTCCAATGTCCATAATTCCCTGCTGGCATTCGGTGCACCTCCATGCTGTTGGGAGGGCTCCACCTGGCGGCCCAAGGGTATTGGCCAGGATGACTGGCCAGCCATATTCCACAATGTACATATACTTTTTTTTTTAAACAATCAACATAACTGTAACAATATCATACAAGTAGGAAAAAAAAGCATTCAGAAATAATGGCAAAAGGGGGGCAGATCACAAATTGAGTCTGTTGGGAGGCCTGGACACCAGACCAAAGCGTGAAATGACAGTGGTATGTTGTTTGGAGGTGTTATCACTACTATTAGGGCAGGAGTCCTAAAGAGTGGATGTTGTTACTATTGCAGGAGATGACTGCTCATCCTCCTTCTATACCTCTGCCTTCCCATTTCCTTCAGATTGACTGTAAGTTGCCAAACTCCCAGTCTTTAAATCTGAATTTTGCACAGAGGACTCTGTTGGCCTTAAATCCACTCTATTCTGACGATACAGTAAGCCATCTACTTTTACTAAGTAGAATCTTAGGGCTACCTTCTGTGCACAGGATCCCAGCTTCCAGATGCCTGTTTGATCACATGGTGGCGGCTTCATCTAAATGGCTTCCCCTGCTGAAAACTCTGGGAGATCTTTTGCACAGTGACCATAAGTAAACTTTGCTATCTGTTTTCTCTGTAATAGTTTCTCCACAATACCTGTCACGACACTGGGATCTAACAGTGCATTGGCGACTGGAAGGGCAGTCTTCAAGCGCCTGGACATTACACATTATGCTGGGTTACTGTCCATTGTTTCAGTAAGCGTGTTACACCACTGGAGTATGGTCTTCCAGGCATCGGTGCCATCACACAGTGCTTTTTTTGATGAGATTCTTTGCTATTTTCAAGGCTGCTTCAGCCTTGCCGTTAGGCTTTATGTGACGTGGGGAGGACATGCAATGCTGAAATTCCCACGCTGCAGCAAAGCGTCTGAATTGTAAACAAGCAAACTGGGGCCCATTATCGGTGATTACTCTATCAGGTTGACCATAACCGGCAAACTGTGCCCTACAATGTTTGATAGTTATTTCTGCAGCCAAATCAGGCAAGAGCTTGATCTCTCAAAAGTCCAAATACTGGTCAACCTGCTTCAACCAGCAGCAGAAAATCTTTACCATTGTGCTAGAAGAGAAAAATACTGATGATTTGCCAGGGTCTGGTAGGTAGTTCATTGTCTCTTTTTGCTTCTCTATAGTGTACTCATTTCAGACAGTACATTTGCTCACAAAGTCTTTAATCTCGCTGTGCATGCTGGGCCAGTATTTGGTGTTACGCGCCTGTCTGTAAAAGGTTTCCCAGAAGGGTAAAACAGGAGGAGAAACCTAAACATATGGATTAAGGTGCCAGAGATGTTAAGAGCAAATATGTTATATCAGCAAGTAAAATGACAAAACTTATGCATGTGGAAAAATATGTGTAAATGTTCAGAATTTTGAGACACCAGAGAAATATTCTTGAAGATACTTTTTTCAGGACAACAGAGAGAGAAGGTTACATGTGCACAATATTTCTGTACACCTCTCAGTAATCATTAGCTTGAATAGAACCTGTGAAGAGGTTTGGTGTGATTGAGATTGCCCTACAAAGTGTTCATAGCACTGACTTCATGCAGCAGAAAACATTTACATACTAACTATCTTGTACCTTGTTACACAGAAAAAATATGGTCGTTCAGAAAGAAAGGTTTTACAAAATATATAACAGAAACCAAAAATTTCTGAAATATAATATGTTCTAGTTTTAAAAGGATAACTTCAAAATATACTCAGATGCAGTAAAAGTCAAAACAATAGCATGGGCAGAACACCTGGCTCATGCAAATGTATATTTCTTTAATGGACAACAAATTAAGGAAGACAGAATAACAATATCTTTACCTTTGTTGTATGAGTTGTGATTTTTCATCTGAACTAAGCAATAGTTCAGATAGTCTGAGACCCTGGATATCTGGAGAGCAAATAATACATCACTTTTCCACTTTCCACCCAGACGAAGCCTGTACTGTGGTTGAAATAAAGCAGTTACTTATGATAAACTATATTTAGTGACCTATTGTATTCCTCCTTAACAGAATCAGATTTTGTCTATGAGAACTATAAAAGGTAGCCATCATTCGAGGTGATTTTTCTTAATCTAATGGAAACTGCAAAGTGCAATCTGCACATGGATTTCTGTGATAAAGAACAGATGCAGGAGACCACCGCCTAACGGCTAAACTTGAAGTGGTTCGGTAATATAGAAAATGCATGAATGAGAGGAGATACTAGTACAGTGTAAATCATAGAGATGTCACCTTACTAATGTGGCAAACAGAGGGGAGAGAAATGCAGTTAGATAGTGTGAAAGAATAATTTTAGGGTAACATAGCATTCATCTTTAAGAAACAGCATAAAGGGTTACTAAATGTCAGAAATGAGATAAAGGTCAAATGAACAACAAAATGTACACTGAAATATAAGAATTGGTTTAGGAAAAAATACTGAGATGGTCAAGTAAACAAAGAATGTACCAGAAGAAAGGTTGATATACAAAATGTACTGAAGGATGACTACGAAATCACCAGATGTCCTATAAACTAGAATGGACAGTTGTTATATGCACAGAAATTTCAAGGGTGGTAGCTCATCTCAAAAGGTATAAGAAAAACCAGAATATAAAATAATAGACTTTTATTTTATATAAATAATTTGGGTGTAAACCAACGAACTAACCAGAGTAAAATGTATGCATTTATTTACACTGTATGTAAATTCAGCAGTTTATAAAATGAACCTCTATCCTTTGTTTCTTGGATTCTGATCATTCTGACCTTGCTGTAACAGACTGCTTTTGAAGAATGTGCCCTCAAAGGCATTTTGCAGAGAAGTCATTAAAAGATACAATGAAAAGCTTTTCCCCGGCCTGATTACTGAATTGTCTTGTTAGAGGACGTTTCTTTCTTTAATAAAATGTTATATTTTGACCACAGTAGTATACACTATTAATGCTTGTAACAAAGTTATTTTGTAGTGTATTGCAATGTACAGTAACAAGATTAATAATTATTGGTTTTACATGAATATACTGTAGTTACATTATCAAAATATTTTCAATAAAGACAAAATATATTACAGGTGATTGATCGCCTTATGTAGAACAATTGATTCCAGACTAAAGCAGACATGGAAGTGGTTTTGGAAAATGTTGTGTATTGACCTTTGTGAATTCATAGATAGATAGATAGATAGATAGATAGATAGATAGATAGATAGATAGATAGATAGATAGATAGATAGATACTTTATTAATCCCAAGGGGAAATTCAAATAAACATAAATGAACATAGTAGATGGAAGAAATAAAAATAACAAAATTAAAAATAGAAACAATTGTGCCGCAATATTAGAAACTTTAAAAAAGATGTACTGAAAATAAACATATAAACAACAATATGAGCGTGGTAACAACTGAGCAGTGGAATGTTAAGATATCATTAAATACAAGTAGATCAATGAATACAGGTATACAACATGTTTGTACAACAAAAAGTAATACGAAAACATAAAAAAGCAAAATTTTCCTAATATAAACAATAAAATGGCCAAGAAAATATTGAAAATAAATAAATTGAAAATCACTACTGAACAGTATTGGTGCCCTTTCCGGGTTAATCAAATCACGTCTCGTGATGAGGGACAGTTTTTGGGCTCTATAGCTAAACTTAAACTTGTACCTTTTTCAAAAGAAGGCTTGGCAACATGCTTCAAGGGCTAAAAACCCTCTTCTTCAAGGCCGTGAAAAACAATTAACTAAATACGAAAATTGAAAAGAGGTATTTATACGATGTAGAAGGTGAAAGGGAAAGATACAAAGGATGACAAAGAAAGAACCGGTACATCATAAGCAAAGAGATTCCCACAATCATGGATATCTAGCAATGTTGATCGGAAAGAGATAACTACACAGAAAAATTGAAAATAATGTAACTTTTTTTAAATAACTACAGTAATTGAAGCAGAAGGAATTAAACATAAATGCAATTTTAATAAAAAATGGAGCGGCAAAGAAGGTAATAAAAAGAGAGATTCGTGGGGTTCACGGATGTTATCAGGCTTGGTTGAGAATAAAAAATCTATATTTTTTACAAGATGCTCAAACTAAGAAACTGGAAAATAATACAGGAAGAAATAAAGATGTGTGTGAGTGAAAATAAATAATTAGGCACACATAATAATAATAATAATAATAATAATAATAATAATAATAATAATAATAATAATAATAATAATAATAATAGTAAAATCACCTTACCGAAGCTTCCATCAATACTGTACTGTAACAGATGTGAACAAGTGATGTTAGGAGAGGGGATTCAAAGAAAACAGGTGAAACCATGTGCTTCGCTTGAGCCAATTGGGAAGTGAGAATTCAATTTGCAAATCCAGAGAGCTTCACGGAGAATG
>JANRMT010062791.1:157866075-157887499 GCA_026402145.1 Polypterus bichir lapradei | reverse complement strand
TATATATATATATAATATTCATATTATTACTTATACTTATAGCTAAACTGGTTGCATAAATGATTTATTCATAAATATCATTTATACCCATTTCCTACTTCGGTATGCAACGAGAAATTCAAACATAAAGGCAAAACAATCAAACAAACAAACAAATACATAAATAAATAGTATTACAGCAATTTATTTTAACGTGTATGGTATTTATAGAATTAACAGCCCTTGTACCATCGGTGGCATGTGATAGGCAGTGAGAAGGTTATCATCTCAGGCACTGCAATTTGGTTAGGGAGGCATTTTCATGAAACACTATGTGTATTTTTACATAACGAAATAATAATACAAAAATTTGTGTCAAGTATGATTGTTAATAATTACACACAATTTGTCTAATGCACCATATGTACCGCCTTTAGGAAACTGTGAGATATAGTTTCATTTAAAACGTATCAAATTTCCTCTAGTACCGTTTGCACAGGGAGCGCCCGAGAATCAAAACGGTGCATGGATATGTCTAAACCAACTATACATGTTCGTTCATGACATTTTTATTCATTTTCACATTTACATATTGTGCATATTAATTTCTAAAATGTCATTAAGGTGTTATTCATAGGTACAATGTCTGTTAAATATCTCAAGTTTGCACTGCTTGAAGAGAACAACCATATTTTAGTTTGCCAGACTGTGTAAAATGTGGAAGCAAAAAACACACTGAAGATTCTCACTTTAAATGAAGGCTAATGGAGTCGAAAGATAGGCAAACAGAGTAGATTAATTGCAATAAACAATAACACGGACTCAACCCAATTAGGCCAAACTCAGCTGAGCCCCAAACAAACCAAAAATCACAGTTTATATAATCATTTCTTATCTGACCTTGCTCAAGACAGCTCATTCGTTGTTCCTTCTGACTCGCTTCTGCAGCTGGCTTCCTAGGTTTTCATGGGAACCATCATTATCTCCTGAATCCCTTCTACAGCTGGCTTAAGTTTTCATGGGAACCTTCGTTATCTCCCATATTTTGCTATTCACCTTCACTTTTTTACTTCGTTTATTTTTAGGTTGGCCTTGAGCTTGCAGATGCTCCCCCTCTTCCATTCTTGGGCTTCTCCATCTATCCTTCTCCCCCTTCCTTGTCTCTCAAGTTGATAAGACATTGGTGACTACAGCTAAGCTTTAATTAAATAAGAAATATGGCATGTGCCTTTATTTAACCATTTGCTTAGTATGTCTGACTTGCACTAATACTTGCACTAAGGTTAATGCTTATAAATTTTCATATCTATTTATGCTAGTACATGAATATAATAATTTCTTATTTTCCATAAAAACTGCCAAGGTAATTTAGTGAAGCGTGCAGAATGAGCAAAACATACAGGCTTAATTTTCGATTCATTTTTGCTCTCGCAAAACTAAATGCTTTCTTTTTTATTAAAGACAATGGTAAAAAATGCACGAGTTTTGTTCATTGTTTTTAATGCCTAATCCCAATGATTCGATAAATATTTTATTTATGTATTTATTTAGTCAGTTGTCCCAAGGATGTATTGTGGGAATATTTTGTTGTAAAATCTTTATGGCATGCAGATTAAATATGTTGATTTCTGTCTAGTAGGGATATACGGGGACTGGGAGTTAGCAAAAATGTGCTTTGCCCGAGGAGTCATGCAAGCCATGTTCTTAAACCAAGTAAGCAGAAGCACCTTTAAAGTGAAATTCAACAGTCTAAAATTGAAAGACAAAGAGCCGAACAAACATGAATGTATGTTAATGCATCAGCAATAACACAGATAGAGGGATTTGATGGTTTATAAAGGCATGGGTATGGTACCACAGCAACTGTGTTGGGGCACTGCCCACCAGGTTCATGAAAAGGTAACCTTAAAAACGACAAGACACATAATAAACACATAATCAATATAATATGAAATAATTAAATAACAAAACAATATTCACTAACAAATAACACAATATAACTGGAAAGATATAAAAACAGAATGTAATAAAATAATATTTAAAAGGTAAACAAAAGACAGAAAAAATACTTGAGACAGGAATGAAATCACTATCACATAACAAACCCATTATAATGGATTGAATACATATTTACTCAGCATTTAAAATAAAGCAGTAGTGACCACAACAACAAGAACATAATCCACATTTATTTATTTGCTTATTTATTTTTCTTTTTTAATTTAAAGCAGGAGTTCCCACATACAGTTCTGGGGTACCACAATGACTGCAAGTTTTAACTCCAACCAGTTTCACAAATAAATTGTCCTGTCTTACTTATAAATTAGGTAATTGTTTAATTAGCCTTGTTCTTCTGTTATTTTGCATTCAGAATTATGTGTTAGCATATTTAAATATAAACAAAATGCAGAAAGTTGTATCTTTACAGTGTCTTTAAACGTTAACTTTCTTTTACAAATTCTTTTTAATTCACCTTGTCATGTACAGTTTACGCCCTTAATTGTATCCAAATGCTAATGATTAGGGAGGAGCAGTACAGACACGGGTGCAAATGACACTAAATGTTAGAGCAGAGCAGGAAAAGGCCAAATAAAAATATGGTAAAAGGACGTTAACATTTAAAGATGGGAAAACAATGCATTTTTTTTTGTTTAAATGTATACACTAGCACATATTTCTGAATGCAAAATAACAGAAGAAAAAAACAAAACAATGAGATCAGTTTTAAGACTGACCCATTTATTTGTGAAAATGAATGGGACGAAAGCCACATCAGTACCCTAGGACTAAACTTGGAAACCCTTCCTTACATTAATAAGCAAGTAAAATTGTTTTCTGGACGTTAAACTTTCTGCTTCAGTATTTCCACATTTAAAAACTGTGGTGCCATCTAATGATCACAGAATACCAAAATAAAGTGAAAGTGCACACATTTTCTAACTATTGTACTTTAGTTTGAGACTTCGTCTTCATTACCTGAAAAATGTTTATTTGTTATGCAGGTACCAAAAAGATTCTTTTACAATTTTCTAGAATATGGCATGGTTTATGCTGAGATATTTGTCATTCTCATACAGTATTTTAACATCAGATTCACATTCTGACAAACAAGCATACACCAGTTCCTTCCTGAAGTTCCATTGCCAAAGAAGCATATTTATCCATTGTCTCGTGAAGATTCACATTCTATAGAGGAATATATTAAAGAAAAGTTAATTAAAATTAATTTATTCACCCATCTTCAAGTCCTTCACGGGTGGGATCTAATTCCGTCTCTAGAAAGGATGGATAGCTCTGTCCTTGCATTGACTTTTGTGACCTTAATAAAATCACCATAAAGAATAGTCATTGCTTCCCTAAGATGTCATCTCTTATTGAACAGATTGCGGGATCCACAGTGTTTACCAAATTGGACCTCTGTAGTGCATATAACCTAGTTCCTATTAAGAAGGACAAGTGGAAGACATTACCATAACCTCGTCATGTCATATGGATGGCCTACGCACTAGTTGTTTTTTAGTTGTTTATTAATGACATCTTCATTGACATGCAGGGACATTCACTGCTCACGCATATATATCGATGATATCTTGATTATTTACAGAACATTCTCATGTTACTCATGTAAGTGAAGTGTTACCACATCTCGGTACTAACAACTTGTTTGTTAAGCTCAAGAAGTGTGAATTTCATAAACAGTTGGTTTTATTTTTGGGCTATTTTATCAGCCTTTAAGGCATTTGGATGGATTCAAGGTGTAATTTGAAATGGCAGTAGCCTCCAGAGAGTTTTAAAACAAGTACAAGGTTTTGCTGGCCTTGTTATTTTTATCAAAGTTTCATTAGGAACTTAATTTCTCCTATCCAATCTCACCATATTGGGTGCTAAATTTTTTGTTTGGACTCCTGAGGTGAAAAGGGCATTAGCTAACTTAAAATGTATATTTCACTTCACCCCTATGCTTGGGACACCCTGAGAACACTTTGCCATTTCAAATCAAGGATGACACTTGCTGTGGGCGCTGCGTTATTGAAACATTGTGGAGCCTTGGTATTTATAGTGGAACTTCCACATACAAGATTAACGCGCAGCTTGCAATCTCACGATGCATATTTTCCCATGGACATTTTCCTTCAAATAAAACTATTCCAGCATAGTTAGTTTATCTCCAAGTAGGTCTAGCAATAGATTTTGTTTCGGTTTTCACTTATTTCATTCTCTGACTTCTTTTTCAATTTGCCCTATGTTTGTTAACTAGTTATGACTTTCCTTTCGGTTCTGATCTTTGCTTATCCTTCATTACATGCTCTCATGACATGACATCTTCACTGTCTCAACACAATTGTCAGAACATGATTAGAAAATGATATTACTGGGGGTGGGGGATAAGGGGGGGGGGGCGGGGAGAGAAAAAAAGAGAGCAAGCTATATCTAATCTATCCTTTTAATCCTTATAATTATAACTTCCAAAGTAACAATAGGCTGCATGGCAATAACTCGTGGGAAAATTGGAAATTAAGGTTAAAGCTGTCTCACCTCCAGTTTAGATTACAAAATTACATCAAAAATTCAGAATCAATGTCTCTGTGATGGGACAGTTAACTTTGTGAGCTGGAATGTTAAAGGCCTGAATCACGAATTAAAGAGAAAGAAAGTATTCTCTCACCTAACAGGTATAAATGCTAAAATAGTGTTTTTACAGGAGACCCACTTACTAAGCAAGGATCAGTTCCGGCTGCAAAAAGACTGGACTGGTAAGGAATTCATGCAAAATGTATTTACATCCATTCCCAATGTGAACACTCATATAATTATAATGGCTGGGTACTTTAATTGTGTTTAAAATCCACTCTTAGATAGGTCTCCTGTCATAAGGGGGGGTGACATCTAACACTGCAAAGACAATTACACAGTTCTTAACTGACCACAACCTATCAGACCCCTGGAGATTTCTAAACCCAAACTCATGAACATATTCCTTCTACTCTCCAGTGCATCATTGCTACTCAAGAATTGATTATTTCTTTATAGATAATAATTTCTTGCCTGCGATTAAATCTTAAAACAATGCTATTGTTATTTCCGACTATGCCCCTCTGATCTTGGAGCTAAAATCATTATGCCCCACACACTCATCTCGCAGATGGCGTCTTAACCCACTTCTTTTAGCAGACGAGAACTGTACAAAATTTATATCCAAACAAATCAGTTTCTTCCTAGAGACAAATACATCCTCAGAGGTCTCTGCAGGAATACTATGGGAAACTCTAAAGGCCTTCTTAAGAGGACAGATTATTTCATATCTTTCCCATGGAAATAAATTAGATACCAAGAAGGTATGAGAGCTAAGAAACGAAATTACTAGAACAGACGAAGAACATGCCATGTGAACAGACGAAGAACATGTATTCATAGGAAAAGGCAGGCTCTGCATTCAGAGCTCAACCTCTTAACAACCATCTTTCCTAAACAAAATAAGGACTTATTACAATGTGCATCATACAGACCAATTTCACCTCTGAATAATGATGTTAAGATACTCTCAAAAATCACACAATCATAGAAGGATGGAAAAAGTGCTTCCTTCGGTAATATCACAAGATCAAACTGGATTTATTAAAGGCTGACACTTAGCTTCCGATCTTCACCGCCTGTTTAATGTAATATATTCACCAGCAAAGTCAAACACCCCAGAGATATTATTATCGTTGGATGCAGAAAAAGCAATTGACATGATTGAATGGAACTACCTTTTCACTATATTAGAGAAATTTGGGTGTGGTCCGAACATTTTTGCATGGATCAAACTACTCTATACCAATCCAGAAGCTTCAGTTTGTATCAACAACATTTGTTCAGACTACTTTAAACTAGAACCAGACAAGGATGCCCCTTGTCACCACTGCTACTGTATTTGCAATTGCCATTGAACCACTGGCAGTTCACTGTCAAAATGCTTATGAGATAAAAGGGATTATAAGAGAAGGACTGGAAAAGAAAAGTTCTCTATATACAGTGTCACTAAAACGAGACATAGACAGATAAAGGTTTGGGGCAGCCACCCGTGTAATCTGGTATCCTGGCTGCAAAAGTCGTTTTTGTCAAAATAACCAGCACTGAAGTGCATACAACGGAGTCCAAAACAAGACTGAGGAAAAAGGGAAAAGGGGCAGGTTTTTAAAGGGGAAGACAGGAAGTGAGGTCATAAGGATCGAGCACGTGGTCTTCAACCATTGGATCACAGCTGGACGTGACATCAGAGGGGCCGGAGATGGTGTGGTCGACTTCCATTGGCTCGGTCCTGGAAGTGATGTCAGGAGAGTCAGGTGGAATCCCCCGGGAATGGTCTACAAGCAAAGGAGAAAAAGAGTCAGTGTACTCTGCCACATCCCGGCATGCCTCCGAACTGCCTTCAATCAAGCCCTTTAGCTGCCTCCCTTGCGCACGTGTGTGACAACAGATGATATGGTACTGTATATTTCAGACCCACAAAATACTGTGCCTGCAGTCTTAACAGCACTTACAGAATTTCAAAAGGTCTCTGGTCTCAGAATTAATTTGAATAAAAGTGTGCTCTTTCCAGTGAATTCTGAAGCATACAATATTAGATTGGACACCTTCCCTTTTATCATTGTAGATCAGTTTAAATACCTAGGGGTAAATATTACAAGCAAACACAAAGCTCTTTATCAACAAAATGTCGCCATCTGTATGGAAAAAAGTAAGCAAGACTTGCATAGATGGTCAACCCTTCATCTCAGTCTAGCTGGAAGAATTAATGTTGTTAAGATGAATATCCTTCCTAAGCTTCTCTTTTTATTTCAAAACATTCCAATATACATCAATAAATCATTTTTAAGCAATTAGATTCAACCATATGCTCATTTATTTGGAACTCAAAACATCCACGTATCCAAAGAGTGACCCTACAAAGACCTAAGGCAGAAGGTGGCATGGCTCTATCTCACTTTCAGTTTTATTACTGGGCAGCAAACATACAAGCTATAAAAACCTGGACACAAATAGATGAACATACACAGGCCTGGTCCACAATAGAATAAAATCCTCCAGTACTTCTTTACATTCCCTGCCTTGTGCCCCAATAAATGAAAGTTATCGGCAATATACTAATAACCCAATTGTGCTTCATTCACTCAGAATATGGAACCAATGCATAAAGCATTTTAAGATGGAGAAGCTTTTATCTGTGGCACCTCTGCAAGAGAACCACCTTTTTCAGCCCTCGCAAACATATGCAGTTTTTAAAATCTGGAAAAAATTGGGATTAAATTGATCTGCTCCAGGTCAGTCTCTGAAAGGCCGTACCTTGAGCTTGAACTTGGACTTGTCGGTCTGGGCTTGGATGTAGCTTTAATTTTCTTTTACATTTCTTTCTGAGCCCCTTTTTTGACGAACATGTTTATATATGCTTACATATACTGTAGTAGAACCCTTGGGTTGGATAAATACAGGATATCTCAGGATAATAAGGAAATAATATTAAAAAATAACACCGCTGCTAATGGAGCTCCACTTCAGACGTCCATCTCTCACAATTTATGTGTGTTTACAAGCTTTAAGTTTTACTCCGATGGCCATGCTCTCTTTCTCAGGGGTGGGGGTTGATTTGTTATCAATCTTATTTTTTGTAAAAATTGATCTATTTATATGGAATGATTACAATAAAATCAATAAAATTTGAAAAAAAAGAAAACAAGATTACTTAACAACTATTAGTCTGTGTTAAATCCCCCACACACACTTTTTTTTTTCAAAAATTCCTGAAAGAGTAACAGTTTCAAAGCTAAAGTTTCCCTCCCTTAGAACTAACTGTTTCACTTTATACGCATCCATGGGGAGAAAAAGTTATAAAACATAATATTTAAAGCATTGCAATAAATGAAAAAAGGATTTAATCTTTAATGCAGCATATATACACAACATCATTAAATACTAAGGAGGCGATAATTAGTATCAGGTTCATCTTGCATGTTTTTTCTTTTTTTATCATTTATTTGTGAATTTACTCTTGTAACAGTCATATTGTGAGTTTCATTTAATAATTAGTTCTCCTTTGTGCCTGTGTTTTATGTAAGTGCTGGTGAGGATACCACCAATTTGTAGGTCTGCATATTATATAATACTATAGTTTCTGAAGCACCATGGCCTCAAAGAAGGTTATCTGTAAGCATGTCTTCTGGAACTTCCAGCCTTGAACATTCAATATTGATACCTATGTGATTTCTACGTGACGACCTTTTACTTCAGTTCAGGTACATATGATAAATTTAACAAATTATTAATTGCATAATGAATACATAATGAATAAAGACACAAATATGTTTAAACAGACAGGAAAACAAAGTGGTTCAAAACTTATTAACATGAATGGAATCCAGTAGAATCTGCAAATTAATTAATTTATTAACTATAGTAAGTTTATAACAGAAGAAAATAAAACAAAAGCTCCAGTCAGCAGCTAAATAAAAACAAATCTCTGGGGAGTAATGGTCACTTATGCTATAACAAAGTCAGACACAATCACAGTCTTGGAGACCTCTGGAATCAAGAGCCACAGCAGAATGCTGAGAAGAGAAACAGAACAGAGGTGGGTTAGTAGCATTTTTTAAAATGACTAACAAATTTAGGTGTAAAATGCACAGCTAATCAGAAGCTCTAGCTGATTGACTAAATTATTGTGTTTTCAGTCTGTATTTAAAAGCTTTCATTAAAGGGGCATCTCTTATATAAGCAGGAAAATCCTTCCATAGCTTTGGGTACACGTAAATTCAATCTCCCACTCTTATTTTGTTAATCCTCAGAATCATGAGTAGTTTGTCATCTTGAGATCTTAATGCACAGTCTGGTTTGCAGATATTGAGAACTTCAGATAAGCTGGGCCATTTACAGCTTTATCTATACTAATAAAAGGCAAAGCCCTCACTGACTGACTGACTGACTCACTCACTCACTCACTCACTGACTGACTCATCACTAATTCTCCAACTTCCCGTGTAGGTAAAGGCTGAAGTTTGGCAGGCTCATTCCTTACAGCTTACTTACAAAAGTTAGGCAGGTTTCATTTCGAAATTCTACGCGCAACGGTCATAACTGGAACCTACTTTCAACCATATCTACGGCCATAGCAAACAGCTCGGTCGCCGTGTGAGGAGGAGTTGCGTCCTGCATCATCACACCTCCCACATAATTGAGTGCCTGCCATTATAAGGTAAATATTCGCTGGTGAAGGACTGTGCTTAGCATATTCATAAGAGCAGCTACTGAGGAAACCCTCTGACGCTGAACAAGCCTTTGTACACGTATCAATAGGAAAGCAAGGTGTAAAGCTTAAGTTTAAATTACGTTCATAGACACGCTGCCACTAAATATTCGCATGCAAATCCACAACTTAATACCGGGAATGCCTATTAAACATCTTAGATTCAAGAGTACCGATTTAGGTAGTGATCGCTTCGATGAATGAAACCTGTTCAAAAAACGCATTACACAATTGAGAAGGCAGCAAAAGAATATGAAGTGAGTGACGCATACAAGCATATTCATAAGTGCAGCTACTGCGGAAACAAAGCACAGTGTAAACCTAAAGTTTAAATTAAGTTCATAGACACACTGCCTCTGGCATTTGTCATGCCTACGACAAATACGATATTCATGAGATACAAGTTTAATGAGAAGACGCAGGGTGTAAATGAGACTTTTGATCACTTTGTAAGGGAGTTAAAATTGCTGTAATGGAGTTAAAATTGCTGGTGAAGGACTGTGCTTATGCAAACGAATAGGAAAGCAAGATGAGATGGTCAGGGATAAAATACTGTTTGGCACAAACTCAGTGAAAGTGTGAGAGAAACTTTTAAGTGCCGGGTCTGAGCTAAAATTAAATAAAGCCGTGGATATCGCAAGATCGCACAAGATATTCGCAAGATACAAGTTTAATGAGAAGATGCAGGGTATAAAGCCTCGATGCTAAAGACCTGGCGAAGTCATGGAGAACATGGAAGGACGAGTTCAGATTATACACAGAATTTGCAATGCTGGAGGCAGAGGAAAACACTAAGGTCAGATTATTCCGTTATCTTATTGGAGAGAGCGGCAGAGAATTGTGTCAAGCGCTGACCGGTGATGTAAGACCTGATGAGTTAACCATGAGCTTGATGATACGTAAATTTGATGAACATTACAACCCAAAAATAAACAAAACTGTAGAGAGGTTCAGATTTTTTTCAAGAAATCAGGCAAGGGGAGAATATATAGACAACTACGTCACAGATCTGAGAGTGTTAGCAGGCACATGCAATTTCGGGGAGATTAAAAGTTCCCTTATACGTGACCGAATTGTGTGCGGAACCAGTGATGCAAGTTTGCAACAAAGATTACTGAGAGAAGACAAACTGACTTTAGAGAGGTGCATAAAAATATGCAGAGTCACAGAACTGTCGAAGGAGAACAGCAGAACAGTCACACGGGCTTCCCCATTCTATACTTCTCCCAGTGCGTCTCTCTAAACCCTCCGTGCGGGAACATTATCATAAGGCTTAACAATCTTATTGTTACACCTTCTACGTGCACCCAACCGTCCTTATTACAGAGTCTTCCTTGCTTTACCGCTGGCTGCTTCTTTCCATTCACCTTCCTAGCTCTTTATTTAAACAGTTTTCCTTCTCACTTTTCTGCTCCTTCACTGTCTTCTCCCTTTTCGTTCAAAATACGCGCCTCCTTGCCTTTTTACAGTCAGTTCCCCTTATGTCACACCATGGTACGTTTAGCACAAGTTAATACCAGGAATGCCTGTTAAACATCTTACATTCACGAGTAGCGATTTGGGTAGTGAACACTTCGATGAATGAAACCTGTTATCTTTACAACGGTTGACAAACATGGAATGTAACTTCAAAACAACATGTTCTCCTAATCAGAACCTGAATGAAAGAAATAATGATAATCAAATCCTTGATGACAGCAACACTCATAACAGTGACAAAACAATTACATTGACAATCAGGTTATGTCATTTTTAAAATGTTTCCGTTTCTTTTTCGTAACTTCTTTAACAAACTACTTCTCTGCTGCGAAGCGCGGGTATTTTGTTAGTATGTGATAAGTAGTATTTTAAAATCAGCCCCAAGCTTAACTGGAAGCCAGTGTAATGAATTAAGAACTGGAGTTATGTAGTTGTACTTTTAGTTCTTGTAATGTTCCTAAGAGCAGCATTTTGAATTAACTAAACACTGCACAAAGAATGACTTGAATAACCTGTGATTAATGCATTACTGTAGTCAATCCTACTAGAAATAAAAGCATAAAATAACTTGTCAGTATTCTCTAAATTTAGAAACCATCTTAATTTTCTAGTATTTTAAGATGGAAGAAATTAGATAGTTTTGTAATGTTTGTTTTAAAATCCATACTTGTGTCAAAAATAATATCTAAGTTGTGTGATTGTTCAGTAAAATTAACAGTCTAACTTAGTTAAAAAGTGACAGAATATTTTTGTGGTCTTCGTCATTTCTCTCAAGGAATGCAATCTCTGTGTTGTTGTATTCAGAGACATGTAGCCTTCATTCAGTAACTTTTTAATTTCACCAACACAAGTAATTAAGGACACCATCAGAGGAACATCATTTACTCTAAAATAATGGCATTGCTGGGTATCACATGCATATGAGAGAAAAGGAATGTTATGTTTTGTAATGATAGTTCACAAAGGATGTTGTGAAGGAAAAGCAGCAAACAACTTAAACATCAGCATTTTCAAGATCACTTGTCTGCCCGAGTTTTTCCACTTTACCATCAATTTGTCCCAAAACAGTGTCATTTTTTAAATGTTTTATTTATATTTAATCTGCCAAACCAACTGTCCCAGCTCTTATCTGCACTCATGTCTTTGCCAGTTGGAATGAAAGTAACACTGAAGATTTTGGATAGCTTACAATCAGAGAAAAGTAATTGTAACCAAAGGATTAACCAATAGGAATATGGTCAGCCTCCGGGTCATTGTCTTGAGTGACAAAACAATTATGAAAAGATCCATTTCAAAAAATAGTGCTAGCATTAAAAAAAGAATTTAGAAATGTGCCATTTGGAAAAGTCCTATTGTTAAATAAAAACAATCTTTAAAACCAAGAACACTTTAAAATAAATCCTACAATAGTTAGATTATCAAACTAAAATAAAATGACAACATTGTCTTTCATAATAATTAGATTAGATTAGGTAAACATTATTAATGATTTTTATTAAAGTCATTAAGTTATTAATGACTTTTATTTAATTGAACATTTGTACTCCACTAGTTTTTTTTTTTTTTACTATATACGAGGGACGTTCAAAAAGTTTCCTCACTTTTATATTTTCGTTGGAAACGGTGAAGGCAGGAGGAGGAGTAATTGGGCATTAAAAAGCTGGAACAATGCTGGGAAAATTGCATCGCATACAAAGGTGACTATGTAGAAAGACATGTAATTTGTTTTTGAAATTCTTAATATATTCAGTTAAAAAAAAAGTGAAGAAACTTTTTGAACGTCTCTCGTATATCACTATATTTGTTCAAATGGTTATTTAGTTCATACTTACCATTTTATTTTTTTTTTTTTATTTGCTCACATGGTAATCCATGCTACAGTTCAATGGAAAAGTTATAATCTTTCATAAAATATTTTAATCCATCTGTGATGGTCAAATGAAGAAACCTTTATTTCTTTGACAAGGCAGTTATTTTGGTTACTTTGAATGAGTGCTTAATAAAGTACACAGAATATAAAATTCTTTGTAATAAAAAAAATCAAAAACCCCAAAAACGGCTCATTTAGACAAAGAATTACAATATAATTTAACTGATCTAAGAGTGCCGCCTGCTGCCAGCTATCCACATTTCTCTGTACTGTTTTTTAAGTTGATCTTCTAAATAAATGTGGTTTTTTAACAGTTTCACACTTTCAAAGAAAATGTTATCTTCTGTTACCACAAATATACAAATGAATGAAACCCAGAACATGCCAGATATGCAAGATTAAAAAAAACAAACCAAAGAGGAAAAGTATTGAAGTACTATTACTAGCTATGATCAAGGGAAAACCTTTCAAGGCAAACTCGAAGTTTGAGAACAAGTGAATCCCGTATTTACAAGGTGATAAAGGTTCTGCTGGTGTTCAGCACATGAAATTGATAGCCTATCTGTGGCTTTCTGTAGTTGATGCTGGCACACTTTTGGACTTCATGCCAGTGCCCTTCCCTTTTTTTTTCTTCTTTAGAAATGTCTGGAGGCCACTACATTATGCCACTGAGAGTGAGCAGGAGATACTTCGATGAAGATTGGTGTTCATAGATTTCAAATGGGTCAACAAACTATAAAAGCAGTCAGACTAATGTGAACTCTGGAAGTACCTGAGAGTACTGCATTAAGGAGCCATGTCCTACTCTTAAAGATTTAGACTGCTTAATCTCTTTAGTTTTTTTTTTTTTGGCAGTAGTGTCTCATTTTATTCTGGTCATATTTTAAATGGTTTCTAGTTGCAATGAAGATTCAGACACATTTCAGTCACTGATAATGCATAATTAGTCATGCTGTCATCAAGGCTGTCTTCATAATTGGCAAAGCAGACATTATATTACCATAGCAAATAAATAACACATGTTGCTCCTCTACTAAATGATTTGACATGACAGGAACAAATCTGATGTTTTTCTTTTTTCTTTATAACTAAACTATTTTAAAAGTGCTAAATGACAGGTAGACACATATGAATCTAATGCAGGAAAATACTTAAAGACAGAGACTAAACACTTTTATTCCTGTCTCAAATGACCAAATTTTGCTGGTCGCAATACAAAATTTATTTCGGGAATTTATTTGCAAAAGAAACAGAGTTTTGCTGCTAATTCAGTTGAAATCATTTGAACAAATACAGTGATATACAAGGGACATTCAAAAAGTTTCTGCACGTTTTTTTAACTCTATCATTTCTCTCATCATTAATCACTAACTGCTCTCGGTACACAGTTGAATACACCATCTCTTGCATCTTAACATTCTGGTGTGCACCTGCTCAGCCCTGTGCCACAGGTCACTATAAAGTGGCTCAATAATACTAGATCATAGCACCCTACTGTGTTTGAATATACAACACAGGCTCACATAGAATGAGGATTATTAAAGATGTTAGCTATACTGCGCAGACATGTTTTCTCCATCTTCCATGGAGAGTATGACCATTAGTACTCAAACCATTAGACAATTCTTATTTTGTGGTTAAATAACTACTCAAGAGTTTCTCGGATTGACAAACTACATACTGTAAGCAAATTTGGAAAATGTTTCTTATATCAGTCTTCTAGATTGTATTTAAACCCCTACTCAAGAAAAATAATCTTGACCCCTCTGCTTTTGAAAATTTTAGACCCATCTCTAACCTGCCCTTCTTAAGTAAAATTCTAGAGAAGGCAGTAATTATGCAGTTAAATGACCACTTAAGTAAACATGCTATTCTAGATAAATTTCAGTCAGGTTTTAGAACTAATCACAGTACAGAAACTGCACTCGTTAAAGTAGTAAATGACTTGCGATTAAATGCAGACAGAGGCCATTTATCTGTTCTCATCCTCCTCGATCTGAGTGCCGCGTTTGATACCATTGATCACAATATTCTTAGAAATCGCCTTAGTCAATGGGTGGGCCTCTCTGGCAGTGTCTTAAATTGGTTTGAATCCTACCTGGCAGTGAGAAAATTCTTTGTTAATTGTGGTAATCTCAACTCAAAGACGCATGATATTCTATATGGGGTTCCACAAGGCTCTATCCTGGGTCCGCTTCTTTTCTCAATCTATATGCTTCTGTTAGGTCAGATTATCTCAAGTTACAACGTGAGCTACCACAGCTATGTTGATGACACACAGCTGTACTTATCAGTAGCACCTGATGACACCGACTCTCTCGAATCAATAACACAATGTCTTACTGGTATTTCTGAATGGATGAATAGTAATTTTCTCAAGTTAAATAAAGAGAAAACTGAAATTGTATTGATTGGCAAAAACGGATTAAGTGAGGTTATCAAAAATAATCTTGACGCATTAGGATTAGAAGTTAAGACCGAAGTAAAAAACTTAGGGGTAACCGTTGACTGTAACCTGAATTTTAAATCACATATTCTTCAGACCACTAGGACTGCATTTTTTCACTTAAGAAATATAGCAAAAGTTAGACCTCTTATATCATTGAAAGATGCTGAGAAATTAATTCACGCTTTTGTTTTTAGTCGATTAGATTACTGTAACGCACTGCTCTCAGGACTACCCAAAAAAGACATAAATCATTTGCAACGAGTGCAGAATGCAGCTACTAGAATCCTAACTCGGAAAAGAAAATCTGAACACATCTCTCCAGTTTTAATGTCACTACACTGGTTACCTGTGTCTTTCAGAATTGACTTTAAAATTCTGCTTATAGTTCACAAAGCCTTAAATAATCTCGCTCCATTTTATATATCGGAATGTCTGGCACCCTATATTCCAAATCGTAATCTTAGATCATCAAAAGAGTGTCTCCTTACAATTCCAAAAGCTAAACTTAAAAGAAGTGGTGAGACGGCCTTCTGCTACTATGCACCTAAAATCTGGAATAGCCTGCCAATAGGAATTCGCCAGGCTAATACAGTGGAGCACTTTAAAACACTGCTGAAAACACATTACTTTAACATGGCCTTTTCATAACTTCACTTTATCTTAATCCTGATACTCTGTATGTTCAATTCATCATAATAACTATTCATGGTGGCTCTAAAATCCGTACTGACCCCTACTCTCTCTTCTGTTTCTTTTTCCGGTTTTTCTGTGGTGGCGGCCTGCGCCACCACCAACTTACTCAAAGCACCATGATGCCCCAGCATTGATGGACTAAAAGCCAGAAGTCCACGTGATCATCATCATCATCATCAAGTCCTTCCGTGAAAACCATAAATACAAAGAGGACTGTTTCATTTATGTTAGGTAGATTGCCCAGAGGGGACTGGGTGGTCTCATGGCCTGGAATCCCTGCAGATTTTATTTTTTTTTTCTCCGGCCGTCTGGAGTTTTTTTTTTGTTTTTTCTGTCCCCCCTGGCCATTGGACCTTACACTTATTCTATGTTAATTAATGTTGACTTATTTTATTTTCTTACTGTGTCTCTTATTTTTCTATTCTTCATTATGTAAAGCACTTTGAGCTACATTTTTTTGTATGAAAATGTGCTATATAAATAAATGTTGTTGTTGTTGTTGTGTTGTATTCAACTCTCAGGATTAAGAGGTTTGAGAAGGTTATGTAACATTTGTTGTATTCATTATCTGTTGCTTGTATTACACTAATCTGCAGAAGACATATATAACAATAAAAATATCATTGTGCTACATACACTCTGCAATAAGACTGAACTTGATGAGTGCCTTGATTGTTTTGCCTTGCATTGGCTTTGGATGGAAAGTCTAATATTGGGAGGTAGTCTGTTTTTCAATGGCAGCATCTGTAGTTAATAGTCTTAGTGTATTCTGTACTCTTTATTGGCTTTATAGTGAGCTCTCTTTTCTTTAACCAGGTGCAGAGTTTCTGTTGTCCTTTTTTTGAAGATGTTGCACTGATCTTGATCACATCTAGTGTGGGTGTCAATATCTTCCACTCCGTGTGTGGCATTCATGATAGTTGCATTCAGGTCACATTGTAAACATCTGTAAAGTGCAGTTTGTGGTACCCAATGACAAGCTCTACATAAGCAGAGTGTTTTTGGGTTTTGATTGTTTCTTGTATGCCAAAAAGTTCAAGCCACCCATACCTGTGATACCAGTATGTAAGAGGACCTTGAAAGTTGTTATTTGTAATTCTGTTAAATTAAGCAAAGGAGAAAAACTGCTGTTTTTCTTTTTCTTTTTGCCATATTAAGAGCATAATTTACTGCAATGCAGGAGTGCCATCATGTTTTGTGTTGTAAGCCTACTGTTTTTCAGCAAATGCATGGAGTGTTTAAATAAGGTGCAGGTTGCATTTCCAACATGACTGTTTATTATCAGGTTGTCACTGATAGTGGATCCAGTGTAGTAGAATTGATAAATTATGTCCAGAATGTAGTTATAAATGGGAATATTTAGTGGAACGTTAATATTGTGTCTCAACACATTGTTGTTTTACAAATAAACAGCCAGTCCAAAATCTTTTCAGGCCAGAGAGAAGCAGTCCATTAGTATTTGGAAGTGCTGTGTAGTGTAGTGTTTCAGCTTCAATGTGAAATAGCAACTTGTTAATTAGATTTACATAACATTTTACATTGTACTTACATAAATAATGACTGAACAGTCATCCATCAGACCTTGTGTGAAAGTAGATGCCTTCCATTAATGATTAAACTGAATATTTTAAAAGCATTGCAGATGCTGCTGTCATATTGAGCCATTCTCTGATAGCGAGACGGATGCTAAGATGGTATTATGCAGCTCTGAAAGACAACTTATGTTTGCATGAAGCTTGAAAATGCCATCTGTGCTGACCAGGATAAATACTTTAGTGAGTTCCGTAAATGCAAGGTAGAGAGGACTTTATTATTAATTATAGTTTTCTTTCAGTTGAAGATCTCTTTCTAAAGCCAAACTGACTCTGAATAGACAAGTTCTGCTATTTTATAATGTGACCCATAACACAGACAAAGGATATGCCAGTGATACTGAGAAGTGAGAATTTGCAATCTGTCTGACACAGTTTTTGTGAAGCATAATGCTTCTTGCCTCTTTGTGATTCAACCTTATATTCCTAAACCTTGATAGAAAGGTTACTGTGGGAGAAGAGTACTTTAGAAGCACTTGATTATTTTTAGGGTAGTTCTGTCACTTGCAGTTGCTTTTTTATGCTAAGATGACCTATAATATTCTTGAGTTCCCCAAGAGTCAGCTCTATGTCTAATTCTTCAAGTGAAAAGTGCTTTACTTAGCTCTCCAACCTTTTGCTTCTACTATCTGTGATAATCTCCTCACTGTGAGTCCTAACTGGTAGGAACAATCTCCAGTAGCCTGGAGTACAACAGTAATAATTTAACCTAGAGGTTTAGCAAGGTGTCATGCATTTGGTGTGACAGCCATCAACTTAACCAACATCCTTCTGTCTGCGTCTGCACTCTTAGAAACACTGGTTCCTTAATAGTTCTTTACTGGGTTATGTGGTTCCTCGTACCTCCATTACTTGACAAAGAGACAGCTCACTTTTGAATGGGACTTTTGCATATGAAATTGGTTCTTTGGGCTTTAAAATGATTCCTAATGTGTGGACAAAACAAAAACCTTTTCTCAATAATAGGCTACCTAGCAGGATACTAACAGATTAAGAAAACCTGAACTTAGACTGTGTGATTGTGCAGCAAGACTCCTTTGCATGAGCTCCTTGGTATTTCACAAATCTGTTTTCATATATTTGTGGTTATTTATGGAGGCTTTTGCAGATCTAAAAAAAATGAAATTTCTTTTGGGAACCTTTGTGAGTATGGTTCTTTTGGAATCCAAAAATGGTCCCTCTTTGACATTACTCTGAAGAAACAATTTGGCACCTTTATTTCTAAAAGTTGCCCTCCAGAGAGTCTCAGTTACTAACCAAGCCAGATAAGTTCTGGCCTGTTTGTATCTCCAACTTTTTTTTTTTTTTTTTTTTTGCTGCTGCTCACACATATGGAATGATGGAAGATAATAGAATATGTGCAGAAATGTTCCACTAAAATGAAAAGACTTGAGCCTGAAAAAAATGCAATTGACTCTAGACATTTGTGCAGATGCCTTCCTCATTTATAATAGTATGTTTCATAAAAATATACCTTTACAAAGTTTTATCAAGTCCAATACAACACAGTTCTAAGAAGTTATAAAAACATTTCCTGAATGATGAATACTTCATATTATTTAAAAATACATGAAAAATGGCAATCAACTAAAACAGAATTTTACTATATCAGATAGATAGATAGATAGATAGATAGATAGATAGATGCCTCATTGAAGCAGCTCTTATTTTCACATGAACCTGCTACCTCATAAAACTGACAAATCTTTACTTTTTACAGGAGGGAATCCAGCTGCGTACTGTTAATAGTAGAGAAGTGAGGTGACATTTCCTTCCTGTGGGCCAGGATTATGTGCTATTGTGTGAGCTTCCTGTTGTATGTCACCTCCAGTATAAATATACATTTTCAGAGCTGATTGTTCTATAAGCAGTGTAGTGATGTAAGACATCTGTGAGATGTCTGGTTTTTGTATTATACTCTAACGCCGTGGGGACAGGGAGCCACAGTGATACATTTACATTGACAGGCTGTACAAAAACTTCTAGAGAAGAGAAATGGCAGTTTCATGTTTTGACAAAGACAGAGAAATTTTGAAGTGAATTATTAACTCTAATATACTGTTAATTTACCTTGTATGATTTTTACATTAGCTTATTTTTTAACAATTCTTGGAAATTATAATTCATTTTTCAGTGTATATTTTAATTAATGCATCAGTCACTACTTGTAGCATTTTTATACTAACAAACATAATTTTACTCTAGGAACCATGGTTTAAGGAGTAGGTTAAAACAAAAAAATCTGGTTTTGTAAGTAAGATTAAAACCTACAGCATGATGCGCACCAATATTTTATTGCCAGTGGATTTATCAATGTGATTCTGCTAGTGTTGCTTACTTTGGAAATGGGACAAAACTTACTGTTTTAGGTAAGTTCAAAGATTTATATCTTTTTGTAATTTGCAGAAATTTTTAATATATATAGAGAGTTTGTTATAGCATGTGAAATTACTTTATTCGAGTGAATAAGTTATTCAAATGACTGGCAGTGCATCACAGATTGGTTATTTGTCTTGTACCTGGGGCTGCTATGATGGTCCTCAGCCTGTGATAACCCTTATGTGTTAAAAGGGATCATGAATGTTATGTTATGCTATGTTAAACTATTTTACATAATGACAGAAGACATTGATCACAGATCATTGAATGTTGTCTGTTGTTTTGGGATCATGTATTTATCATTGTGCTGGTTATGATTATACATTTGGTGATGGAACTAAATTAACTGTTCTTGGTAAGTGCAATTATTTATTTAAGTGTAAATTAAAGCACTAACCAAAAATGCTTTTAAATCAGCAGTTGTAACTTTGTGTCTGGTAAACTCACACATCCTCAACAAATAAACATTGACACAAAATTTTTAATGCAATAAAAAAATTCAGTTTGATCAAAGCAGTTGCTTAAAATATACTGTATTTTGATTTAAAAATACACCTCATTATTTTTTATTTAGTTTATTGGTATTTTGCAACTTATGAACAATACATAGATTATTAAGTTTGTTGTGTGTTTTTATTGCCATTGAGTGCAATTACTGTGCAGCATATGAAGCTTACTTTGGTGATGGCACCAAGCTAACTGTTTTAGGTAAGAAACTGGTCTTTGACAAAGAAAGTTGATTATTTTATTTCTTATCTCAAAGAAATCTTTCATTTGATTTTTTGATATTAACTCAACACTGTGCAAACACTGTCTATTACTTTGGTGCAGGCACTAAAGTAACTGTTCTTGGTAAGTTTTTATTTTTTCTTATTTTCCCTTTTATATAATATACTTAATTATTAGTGTCCATTGTCACTTGTATCGTTTTACTTAAAATGTACTGGGAATGCATTTACCTTTGATAAAATGGGATATTTTAACATGTGTAGGCAAATTATTACAATTTGCAGTAACGAGTTATAGTTTTACATTTTAAAATGTATTAATATATCTGACAGTCTCAGACAAATTCTTTTCATATTGCATCATTCATTTAAATTGCTTTATTAAGTTTCTTGAACTATCCGTTTTAATAACAACAGTTATAAAAGAAGCCAAACAATATAAATCGTGCAATTGAATGTGATGTATTATACATAATTTTAAGTTTCTCGGAGATTTCTGTAATGTGTAAAACATGTTTTTAAAATGGACGAACAGGTGGAAAGATGGGCAATATTAGAAATACACTATATATACGGGGGTTTACTGTTTAAATTCGCTTTATAAAATGGGCAGGATTACCAAAAAATCTTTAGAAGGCTGGAAATTGTCCTTCCTCCTTTTAAAACTACTCTTTATCTCTGTGAACAACTAGACCTGCTGTTTTTGGAAGCGGCACCAAACTTACTGTTTTAGGTAAATCAGTCTATATATTTCAGTCTGTAGTGTTAAGTAAATACATTTTCATTTTTTTTTTGTACCTCATATTTAAAGATTATGAAACCTACATAAAAATAGAATTGTAATACCTTCTTACCTAAGATCACTGAGACTGTTGCTATAATGTTTTACGTGTCATATGATGACTGAACATATTTACATTAGAAAGAAAAAGAAAGAAAGAAAGAAAGAAAGAAAGAAAGAAAGAAAGAAAGAAA
>JANRMT010062791.1:157752694-157785024 GCA_026402145.1 Polypterus bichir lapradei | reverse complement strand
TTAAACTTTCAAACTCTGGCAGTTTTCCCAATTATTCCTGTGGGAATGTCTTAATATATATCAATACATATATGTAAGGGTAATAATTTGTTTAGGACATATATTCCTTTTATACATTCCATGACCATACGTAACTCTGTCTGTCCAAACTTTTTTTTTCCTATGTTCAATAAATGATTGCTGAGAATGGAAGCTGTTTTTAACCACACAGGATATGAACTGGTTCTTGGATATGATCTCAGCTAATTTAAAGCCACCCTTACCCAATCACATATGCCCACTCATACCAGGTCAATTTTGAACCAAAAAAACAATATATTACAATTATTGCTGGGTGTAAAAGGAAAGAAATTACCCAGAGAAAATGAGAAAACCTGAAAATTCAAAATAGAGTATCTTGGCCAAGAAATGATGCCAAGCTGTTTGACCTTTGATGTAGGAGTGTTTTTAGATAAACATATATTTAAAATCATTCTTTGTTGCTAAAACACAGAATTCAGTGGAAGACTTCTTAATTCTAATAAATCTAGATATTAAAAAATAAACAAACCAACAAATAAATAAATCAAAGAAAGTGATCATGTATCAGAATGTGTTACCTCAACACCAAAAGACAGTTTTGAACATAAAAGAAAAAATCTGTTTGAATATCATTCGTTATTGATGGTTAAGTTCACACATTACTTGACAGTATTCTGATTTTAAATTCCAGTATCACTAAAGACATGTTGCTTAACTTACTGGAAACTGCAAATTGGCCCAATGTGAGTGTGGGTATGTAAGTACCCAACAATAAACTGGTGAGGGGCTTTATTAAAGGACTAGCAAAATACCCGCGCTTTGCAGCTGAGAAGTAGTGTGTTAAAGAAGTTATGAAAAAGAAACATTTTAAAAATAACGTAACATGATTGTCAATGTAATTGTTTTGTCACTGTTATGAGTGTTGCTGTCATATATATACAGTATATATACACACACACACACACACATATATATACATATACATATACATACATATCTACATATACACATATATGCAAATACACACATATACTCACCTAAAGGATTATTAGGAACACCATACTAATACGGTGTTTGACCCCCTTTCGCCTTCAGAACTGCCTTAATTCTACGTGGCATTGATTCAACAAGGTGCTGAAAGCATTCTTTAGAAATGTTGGCCCATATTGATAGGATAGCATCTTGCAGTTGATGGAGATTTGTGGTATGCACATCCAGGGCACCACATCCCAAAGATGCTCTATTGGGTTGAGATCTGGTGACTGTGGGGGCCATTTTAGTACAGTGAACTCATTGTCATGTTCAAGAAACCAATTTGAAATGATTCGAGCTTTGTGACATGGTGCATTATCCTGCTGGAAGTAGCCATCAGAGGATGGGTACATGGTGGTCATGAAGGGATGGACATGGTCAGAAACAATGCTCAGGTAGCCCGTGGCATTTAAACGATGCCCAATTGGCACTAAGGGGCCTAAAGTGTGCCAAGAAAACATTCCCCACACCATTACACCACCACCACCAGCCTGCACAGTGGTAACAAGGCATGATGGATCCATGTTCTCATTCTGTTTACGCCAAATTCTGACTCTACCATTTGAATGTCTCAACAGAAATCGAGACTCATCAGACCAGGCAACATTTTTCCAGTCTTCAACTGTCCAATTTTGGTGAGCTCGTGCAAATTGTAGCCTCTTTTTCCTATTTGTAGTGGAGATGAGGGGTACCCGGTGGGGTCTTCTGCTGTTGTAGCCCATCCACCTCAAGGTTGTGCGTTTTGTGGCATCACAAATGCTTTGCTGTATACCCCGGTTGTAATGAGAGGTTATTTCAGTCAAAGTTTTTCTTCTATCAGCTTGAATCAGTCGGCCCATTCTCCTCTGACCTTTAGCATCAACAAGGCATTTTCGCCCACAGGACTGCCGCATACTGGATGTTTTTCCCTTTTCACACCATTCTTTGTAAACCCTAGAAATGGTTGTGCGTGAAAATCTCAGTAACTGAGCAGATTGTGAAATACTCAGACCGGCCCGTCTGGCACCAACAACCATGCCACTCTCAAAATTGCTTAAATCACCTTTCTTTCCCATTCTGACATTCAGTTTGGAGTTCAGGAGATTGTCTTGACCAGGACCACACCCCTAAATTCATTGAAGCAACTGCCATGTGATTGGTTGATTAGATAATTGCATTAATGAGAAATTGAACAGGTGTTCCTAATAATCCTTTAGGTGAGTGTATATATACATACATATATACATATACACATCTACATATATATATATACATATATATATATATATATATACACATATCAACATATATATACAATACATATCTACATATATATACACATACATATATACATACATACATTCACATATATATACATATCTACATATATATATATATATAATATATATATATATATATATATATATATATATATATATATATATAAATAAATCCACGCGCTTTGCAGCTGCGAAGTACTGCTTTTACATTTTTATTAAGAAGAAAAGTAAACCTTTTTAAACTGAGGAAAAATATACCAATAATTATTTGTTAAGGATCTCTTTGTGTACCACGTTGTCAGTTCAGCACTCCGGTTGTAATATGACCAAGCTGTGCAAGCTTTCTCTTGAGCATGCAACGTATAGTTGTCCAGGAGAAAAGCAATCTTGCCTCAAATCAATGGCAACCTTTTGTAGTGTCTGTCCCTGAGACTTATTAATTGTCATCGCGAAGCAGAGCCTTACTGGAAATTGGAGGCATTTGAATTGAAATGAGAGATCAGAGGGTATAACGGGGATCCGAGGAATACAAACTCTCTCCCCTGAGCAACTGCCAGTAAAAATAGTTGCCTCAATTAGGTTCTTTTGCAGACACGTGACCTGAAGTCTCGGTGGCTATAAGGTTTTCAGTAACATTATTGGTGTCCCAACCCTCAAAATTAGATTATGCTCAGTAGTGCCTGGAGGATTCAGAGTGTGGAGAAACTCTAGAGACAGCGTGTGTATTAACTTGTGGATTTCTCTGTGAGTATTTGGTGGCAGCATCACGAAGTTGCTTCCACAAGACCGCGTTTGCTGCGGAGCTCAGCTCGGAGCGAAATGAAGTGAATGAAATGAGGTGAATGGGAGGGGAGATGATGACGTGACTCCCCCATCCGCCTTAACTGTCAATCTCTCCATAAACACAGTCTCTCGGATCTCAACTCTCCTTTATATAAATCAGTAAAGGAGAGAGGACTAAACGCTAAGGAAAAAGAACTTCAAGACAGCGTGAGGTGCGGAGCTCAGCTCGGAGCGAAATGAAGTGAATGAAATGAGGTAAATGGGAGGGGAGATGATGACATGACTCTCCCACCCACCTTAACTGTCAATCCCTCCACAAACACAGTCTCTCGGATTGTGATGTCCACGGTTTTACTTAATGTTAGCTCAGACCCGGCACTTAAAAGTTTCTCTTGCACTTTTGCTGAGTTTGTGCCAAACACTATTCTATCCCTGACGATCTCAACTCTTTTTTTATATAAATCAGTAAAGGAGAGAGGACTAAACACTAAGGAAAAAGAACGGTAAGACCGCATCACGTGCGGAGCTCAGCTCAGAGCAAAATGAAGTGAATGAAATGAGGTGAATGGGAGGGGAGATGATGACGTGACTCCACCACCCGCCTTAACTGTCAATCCCTCCACAAACACAGTCTCTCAGATTGTGATGTCCATGGTTTTATTTAATGTTAGCTCAGACCCGGCACTTAAAAGTTTCTCTCGCACTTTTGCTGAGTTTGTGCCAAACACTATTCTATCCCTGACGATCTCAACTCTCTTTTATATAAATCAGTAAAGGAGAGAGGACTAAACACTAAGGAAAAAGAACGGTAAAACCGCATCAGGTGCAGAGCTCAGCTCGGAGCGAAATGAAGTGAATGAAATGATGTGAATGAGAGGGGAGATGATGACGTGACTCCCCCACCCGCCTTAACTGTCAGTCCCTCCACAAACACAGTCTCTCGGAATTTGCATAAGCCCAGTCCTTCACCAGCAATTTTAACTTAGTTACAGAAAGTGATCAAAACTCTCGTTTATACCCTGTGTCCTCTCATTAAACTTGTATTCCACGAATATCGTATTCGTCATGGGCATGACAAACGCCAGCGGCAGCCTGTCTATGAATTTATTTTAAACTTTAGGTTTACACCGTGCTTTGTTTCCGAAGTAGCTGCACTCATGAATATGCTTGTATGCGTCACTCGCTTCATATTCTTTTGCTGCCTTCTCAATTGTGTAATGCGTTTTTTCTTCAGTGCTCTTTGGAGCTCTTCCTTGTTCTCTACGTACTGCGTTCACAGTCAGTTCACGTGATTATGTGGGAAGCGTGACGATGAGGGACGCAACTCCGCCTCACATGGCGACCGACCTGCAGGCTATGGCCGGTATATATGCACATAAGTAGGTTCCAGTTATGACTGTTACGTGTAAAATTTCTAAGTGAAACCTGCATAACTTTTGTAAGTAAGCTGTAAGGAATGAGCCTGCCAAATTTCAGCCTTCTACCTACATGGGAAGTTGGAGAATTAGTGAAGAGTCAGTAAGTGAGTGAGTGAATGAGTGACTCAGTGAGGGCTTTGCCTTTTATTAGTATAAATGTTGTCTGCTTTTTGCCCAGTCCTGCTATGATATACTCAAAAATGGCAGTTGGTTTGAAAAGGCTATATTATTTTAATTCTTATTGTTGTTGTTTACAATGTGTTCTGGTTTGTTTTATAATGGGAGCCCACCAGATTCCTTAGGTCTTATTGTCCAGTTGTCAGGACTTTATAAAGCACTGCATGTGTGCAGACCCACAGAACTTTATTTTTGTACCTTTGTGGCACTCTTGTTAAGGAGTTAATTGGTGAATTTTTAGAAATATATCTGAGCAGTTCCAAGTGCTCTGTTTATGATCAGAATCACACAAACCTTTGATATTTTTTTTTCAGATATTTATGAGCAACCATACAAAAGTTCGCTGATGACACTGCTATCGTGGGCTACATCAAGAGTGGGCAGGAAGAGAAGTATAGGAAGCTAATCAAGGACTTTGTTAGATGGTGCGACTCCAACCACTTACACCTGAACACCAGCAAAACCAAGAAACTGGTGGTGGATTTTCGGAGGCCCAGGCCCCTCATGGACCCCGTGATTATCAGAGGTGACTGTGTGCAGAGGGTACAGACCTATAAATACCGGGGAGTGCAGCTGGATGATAAATTGGACTGGACTGCCAATACTGATGCTCTGTGTAAGAAAGGAACAGAGCCGACTATACTTCCTTAAAAGGATGGCGTCCTTCAACATCTGCAATAAGATGCTGCAGATGTTCTATCAGACGGTTGTGGCGAGTGCGCTCTTCTATGTGGTGGTGTGCTGGGGAGGCAGCATAAAGAAGAAGAACGCCTCACACCTGGTCAAACTTGTGAGGAAGGCAGGCTCTATTGTAGGCACGGAGCTGGACAGTTTGACATTCGTGGCAGAGCTACGGGCACTGAGCAGGCTCCTGTCAATCATGGGGAATCCATGCATCCACTGAACAGGATCACCTCCAGACAGAGGAGCAGCTTCAGCGACAGACTGCTGTCACTGTCCTGCTCCACTGACAGGCTGAGGAGATCGTTCCTCCCCCACACTATGCGACTCTTCAATTCCACTCGGGCTGTGTAAACGTTAACATTATACAAAGCTATTGTCTTTTATACCTGCATTTTTATTACTCTTTAATTTAATATTGTTTTTGTATCAGTATGCTGCAGCTGGATTATGTGAATTTCCCCCTGGGATTAATAAAGTATCTATCTATCTATCTTGCTCTAGTCAGTGTGCAACTGTTGTGCATGAAGCATCTGTAGTAAACATGCATGAATTGTATTTAAAGTACAAAATGACTTTAAAGCAGTCTTTTTCAGGAGTCATTGAGTATTTTTAAGTGCACTTTTCTGTTGTATTGAAGGGATTTCAGACAAACTAACACACCAAGAAGACTTATATGTTCATCACATTTTATATTGCTTACTATTTAAGTCTAAGTACTCAAGACTATCTGCATTTTGACTTGACACAAAAATGCTGGCAGCCGCATTAAGAACATACACTAGCAGCTCTTTTGGAAGAGCTGCCATCAGTCTGCAACTGAAACACACCCTCACCCATATTCCATGAAATATAGTTATTACTATGTATTTAAAATGTAGTATGCATTGATTTAGCTCAGGATCAGTTAGTCATGGGTGAGTCTCTTAAAACGTTTTTTGGAAGACAGTCATATGATACTGTTTCACTGTGTAAACTAGCTGCACAGAAGTAGATGCCACTGTCACTGGTATCCACATTCTTGAATTCAAGTGTGCTCTTTTTGGTCTCTTTTCTCAGAAAAAGCTTGTCTTTGAAATCTTTTTCATACTTAGCTTCAGCATAGTGATAAACCATCAGCTCCAATTCATTTTCTTTTCTTTGTCTGTACCAGTACCTAGTTGTAATCTGTTTCATTTTGATAACAGCCAAATTCCTGTGTTGCTCCAGGTTTAACAAGTACATGTTTAGGCCACTGAGTAATTAGAACAGCAGCACAATAATCTGGAAAAACAAACAAATAAAAAATAAATAAAGGAATAGTGTAAATGTATGTATGAAAAAACAGGAAATTATGCATTGTCTGTATTAAAATAATTGTTTACAAAAACAAATAATTAAAGAAAGCCAGCATATGGCAATCATCTCTTCATGTGGAAATGAAATCTGAGTATTCATAACTGAAGTGCATGGTGGTAGTCTTTTAAAAGATCGGACCGGAATTTTTTTGTTTCCTTAACCACATTTAAACATAGATATAACTGAGAAAACAGTTGGTTCTCAGAATTTTGTTCTCTAGCAGCGTACAGAAATTGTTTAAAAAATGAGCTTATAAGTTTACAGTTTTGTTATATACTTACTGTATTTGGTTTCAGCTTGGTTTAAGATCATTTCAGGAGGTGCATCTATAAACTAAATAACTTACTTATTGTGATAAAGTTAAAATAGAATTTCAACTCTTCAGTTTTAATACAGTTATTTAATATTATTACTTAATGTGTAATAGTAAAATTTCATTGTGGAATAATATAACATTTTAAGAAGTTATATTTGCACTATTCTGATAAACTGTTACATAAAAACCTGTGCTTGACTGTAATATCAAAGTTTAATATTTATTTAATTATTCTATTGAGTCATTTATGTGGTTTTATTTACTTGTGTGTATATGTTTATTTGTTTCTTTATTTTGTCCAAATGGATGTTGTTAAAGCATGGAAAAATGCATAGCACAGGGGTTGCTGCCGAATGGATTTTGGGTTCAAATTCTCTCTGTGTGTGAGTGGATTTTTTCTCGGTGCTCCAGATTTCCTAAAACATCCAACAACACATGTATGTAAAGTAAATCAGAAATTCTAGATTGACCCTATGTGGGGATGTGTGTGTATGGATATATAATGAAAATCTGTCCAATGCAGAGCTGTCTCCTGCCTGATGCTCAGTGCTGGCAGATGACCTTAAACTGTACCCTGTCGGTGTGAGAATGTCATTTCATGTAGGTGGCATGGAGGTGAGACCTTTGGACCTCAAACAATTACCAACTAACTGAAGAAAGCAGCTCAAGACTTGGACAATCTTGGACAATCTTCAGAACTGGGCAAGCACCTAGAAAATGCAAATTGACGTGGCAATTGCAAAGCACTACATTTGGGCATAAGGAATATCAATTACAAACAGAAAATGGGAGACACAGTCCTATAGTAACCTCTGAAAGGGATTTAGGGGTATACATTAACACAACATTGTCATCTTCTATGCAATGTGCAAAATCAATTAAAAAGGCAAATAAAACATTAGGTCATACATTAAAAACTTAAAATAAATTGAGGGACATTATGCTCAGGCTACAGTATATAATGTACTAGTGAGACAAGATCTGGGTTATTTTGTGCCGTTCTGATCACAACACAACAAGAAAGACAGAGCAGCACTTCAAGCCATGCAAAGGAAAGCAACCAAATGCTTTTCAGTAATTAAGGATATGTCATGCTCTGATAGAGTCTGACAAATAAACCTACTATATGTAGTCTCGAACAGTGGAGGCTGCATGGTGACCTAATCCAGGTCTTTTAAATTCTCAAAGACAGTTAACAAATTTATTATATCAAATAATCCCATGACAACCAGGTAGAAAAATATGCTGAGCTTTGTGTAAATAACAAATACCAAAGTATAACATTGATGTTGTTCATTCAACGTAAATTTTCTCTTTCAAGCAGCTTGAGATTTGTCATTTAGTGTTTCAGCTTGAAATATTTGGTTTCAGATCTCAATCAAAGTAAAAAAAATTGTTTGTACCAAATTAAGTTATGGTGGAGGGAATAAACATAAAAATCCTATTTCATTTAACTTAATATTTTAGGTTGTTCATGTGCTGTGTTTGAGGGGCCGTTTGTATATTCTTTTGGTCGAACTTTCCAGTTTGATGGCTTTCCAACTGCCAAAAAAGAAGAACAACTTAAAAAATAGATTTACTTCAGTAAAAAAAACAAGTGAATTGCACCCAATCACTCTAAATGATTTGCCTCAACTTAAAAATTGTGGGATCAATAAGCTAAAAAGAATTATATTGGTTCAGATTGAAAATATTAAGTGTGAATCATCACATTTTTTTTTCAGTGTAGAACAACAAACAATGTCCGAATACTGAACTTGAGTCTGGAGCTGTCAGGGGCGTTTGTAGGATTTTCAGGGATCAGGATCTTAGCACCATCTGCGATTGTCGCACATTGTTACACATGGATAAAGATCTGAAGAGTGCGTGATTTCTTTCGAATCGGAGGGCCGGTTTAGGAGTACTGGATATTGTAATAGCCAGAATTTGCACTCAAGAGATGGGCAGGTTGTGAAAAGGTGATTGACAGCAGGATATTCACATGAGCTCTGCCTTCACTGGAACTTTCTCGTTATACCTTTCAGGACCGAGAACCCTCGAGAAGGTAGGTGGACACTTCCACGGCATTGTAAATACAGCCTAGCAGAAGATAACGTGAGAAACTGGGAAAAGAGACACGACACGAGACGCTGGACAACGATTGGGATCACTGCGAGAGTGGAACTGCCTGCCAAATGAAGTGACTGGTGTAGAAGGAAACTTTTTATATTAACATAGAGAATAGCAAATTAACATAAAGAGCCATAAAAAGTAATTAAAAGCTTCTAAAATATTAAGATTAAGCATAAATTAGAATGTTAAGCAAATATGAAAAGTCAAGCAAATAGTTAACTAAAAATCAGTTATATTGCATTATTTTTTAAGCTTACAGCAAAATATCTAGTCTTGGAAAGAACAGAAATTGACACATTGAAACCAGCTTCGGACAAGATAAGAGTTTGAGAACACCTGTGATTCAATGCTAGGAAGCGATAAAGATGGCTCTGAAAGGCAAATAGAAAGACCAGCTGGATTGGTGAATCAGCAGAAAAAGGTCACACTGACATAATGCATGAAGAGAAAATCTTAGTAAATTCAGGAATTAGCAAAAATATTAGGAGAATATATTAGAAATTAACTTTAGTGTAGAAATTAAGACAAATCAAGCATGCCAAGCAATGATTAAATGAAAGCACATACTATATTTATTTTTAATTAAAGCTTAAGCTTCAGGTCACTATTATAAAAAAGTTTGGAAAGTTTAAGAAAGGAAATGATGAGAGGAAACCCATATATATGGAATTGAAGCCTTGGCCAGTTAGAGAAAATGGGAACAGCATAGAAAAAATAAAATTACCATGAGGGGGCCAGTGATAGGAAAGTAAGGAGATAATAAGGGTTCCCATGGGAACTCAAGGTTCGGCCGGACAGGAGTAGAAGGGAGTCAGAGAAGATGGACAAAAGAGCTCTTTATACCGAGGTCAGAAAAGATAGGAAATGACATAAGAAAAGCCCAAAGTGATAGAATAACAAGGCAGCTGCATGAATCCAGCAGCAGGGGCGAGGCTGTACGAAACGGGCACAGTTGGTGGCCACCTAAAAGGTAAGCGATATTTCCGCTAAACTAATTTGTGTAAAGTTTCAGAGAGCATCCGCCCCTCCATAGGAGACAAGCAGCATTTGGCCTTTCTAAAACGAACAGGTAGGAATAAAGGATGGGCAGACAGACTTAATAGAATGTGTGAAGGTTGTACAACTAATATGAGTGTGATTGAATGAATGTCAGGTGCAGTACTTAATATGGTTTAAAACGTTCCGTCCCAGGAGAGACGAGGAAGCTCCGGCCCAGGCGAGTCGGCAGTGCTCTGACCCAGGTGAGTCAGGGGCTGCACGAGTAAGTGTAAAGAGTGTACAGCTTATATGAATGTGTGTGTGTATGAATGAGAGTGCAGCAAATCGTAGAGATTGAAGTTTAAAAGGATAAACGCTCCGGTCCCAGGTGAGACGGAGGGCTGCACGGTGCAGTACTCAGTACGAGTTTAAACCGCTCTGTCCCAGAAGTGACAGGGGAGCTCTGGTCCCAGGCGAGACGGAGGACTCGTAACGCTCCGACCCAGGCGAGTCGGGAGCGCTCTGACCCAGACGAATCAGGGAACTGCATTGTAACGGGTAGTGTTGAAATCCTATCAAATACTAAGGTTGCCCTAGTAACGGCGAACCGAGAGTATACTAAAGTTACCGTAACGACGGCTTTCCGAGTATAGATAGGTGTGGAATTCCTGAGCTGGCGTCTCTTGCTGAGGCTATATGTTCTCCAGTGAGACGGGCAAGATGTCGTAAAATTCCTGCTTATCTCGAGAGGGAGCCAATCTTTGGGAAAGACTAACGGCAGTTTCTCTGGTTGTGCCTCAGTAAGACAGTTAATTCAGGTGCGATTGGAAGCCTATCATTACCGCCCCGGAGTAGAGACGGGGTCTGACATGGTAGGTGAAATTCCTGTTTAGGTACCGCTTCCAGCTTGCCAATAGGGAGAGCAAGGGAAAGGGCTGCTCGATGGAACAGGTGGATTGAGTGTGCTAGTTTTAAGGGACAGATAAGGGAATAGAACTTTTTGTTTATTATTTTATCATTTTTATTTTACAGTACCTTTGGATAGGTTAGGGAGGCACGCAAGTGTTGTGTGTATGGAGCGCTTTTAAAAAGCATCGCGGCAATTGTTGAAGCACGTACAGGTGCGCAGAATGCTTGGAGCGCTTTAAAAAGTGACGCGGTGAGTGAAGCACACAGGTGCAGATTGGAGAAGAATGAATGGTACAGGGGTACAAAAACTACATTAGGGCAAGAACAAGGCATTACGGATTAGCACACTAGGTGCTAAAAAGTGTGATTGAGTATGAATGTGGATTTTTAGGGTGTAACTTTTTATGTGCAAAATAAACTATATTGACTTAGAGAATATAGAAAACACCTGCGTGTGAAGTAGCTGTAAATAAATTTCACTTGGTGGGAGAAGCAGTAGAGCAGGAAAAAAGACAGAGTAAGATTGAACATTTTTACGACGTGTATTCGGAGGAGAATAAAAGAACAGTGCTAAAAATAGATAAATACATAAGAGTGGGGTAGAAATAAAAATATTACAGATTATTGAGGAGAAACAAGAAAAATAGCAGGAGCTGTAGATCAAATTACAGGAAGAGTGCTGTAAAAAAAAAAAACTGGAAGGTTGAGACTCAGGAGAAAGCTAGTATAGATTTATTACTGTGATTGTAGATTGTGGAAAAGCTAAGTAGCAAAATTTATGGCACAAGAAAGGATCCTGCATATAACTCATGGTGTGCATACTCACTAATGGAAAGAGGATTTTTACATAAATGCAGCAGGACAATCACACAAATTAGCAGAAGGTACTAAAATCTTTTAACTGAAAGCAATCACCGAGATAACAAACTTGGATGAGATATAGGAAGAGTGCCCCTATAAAGATTGGGGAACTATAATTGCAAGAAATTGGACGGTGAGAAAGTTGGGAGCTATACTTTGGTGAAGTTAGTAGAGTCAGACAGACTTTACTTTATTGAGATTCCCTTTAAAAAACACTTACAGCCATATTTACAGAAGGGAATAAATTGTGGCTTTAAGAGAGGGCAAGGAAAGACAGGAAAAATACTGAGAAATCTTGGTGTCCGAAAAACGCTGTTGGGAGATTTGTGCTGCCTGCAGTCACAGTAAGAAAGGTCCTGTGTAAAATAAAATCTAATTTAAATAGAAATTCAAAATTAAGATTGGCGATAGGAAACCCATGGCTGCAGGGGGTTAAAATGAGTGCAAGCGAGTTGCCTGTGGATATACTGGGGCGTAACGATCCCCTCCACAAACAACTTATTGAAAAATCATCTCAAAACTGGGCATAAGAGAACAAAAAGTTTTAAAAGCTGCTGGCCCCAAAAAAAAGGTTAATTTAGTCTGGAATTGTGCAAAGAAATGATAGAGCACATAAAAAATTATAAAACAGAAGATGTGAGCGAAAAAAGGGAAAATAAGAGGAAAACGGAACTGAACATAATGCAAATGTTTATGGGGGAAGCAATGAAAAGAAACACATTAGAAGGAGCTAGTTGGTGTTTTGATAACGAAGAGATCGGGGACGGAACCCCATTAACACTGCCTTTAGGTATGTCATATAAGTTCCCACTGATAGAAGGAAAAAGAAAATTTAAAGGGCAAATGGAGGTGAAAAAGGAGGAGAAAGAATTAGGAGAAAAGAAAGAAACAGTACAGGACGAACTAAAAGAACGAAAGATCAAATCAGCTCCAAGGCAGCGGCAGACACGGAGCAGTGGAATAATACAAATATATGGCTGTGAGTGCCATCCCCTAACACAGGAAATGATGGACCGAAGAAATAGGATTATAAAACAAATGATGGTTAAAACCTGCGAAGACACTGGTCTTAATTGGGAAAATGCTATGCCAATGGCTTTAATGTTTTATCGTTAGGAGAATAACAGAGCGACATATTTACCGCCACATGAAAAGCTTTTTGGTCAAACAATGAAAACAATGACTACACGTGTTTGGAAGGAACTCCATAAAAGTCCCCCTTTGGGCAGCTTGAGAATGAAATGCAGAGTTAGACGAGGCGACTAAGATTTTTATCAAGACGGTATCAATGTTAGGAGGTATAACAAATAAATATATGAAAGCCAAAGCAGATATAAATTAAAGGTCAGAGAAACAGTATATTACAAAAATATATCCAGAAAAGCGTTAACGTAGTTCACTTGACAAGATTTCTTAAAATAAATTTAATACCATGATTTAAGTACTTTCAGTTGGCGTGGGTTTCATTCCTTGCAGCAGTAGGATTACGTCAAATTATCAAGAAGCATAATTAGGGTAAGCACAAGAAAATTAGGCGAAGTGCGAACATTTGAGAGATTGGAAAAATATTATGATTAAAATGTGAAGTTTTGAAAAAAAAAAATAACTCGATTCAAATACTTGTGCCTCATGTTGCTCCCTGTTAAAAACATTTCGAGCCGTATTTACAGTCTGATAAGTAAAGCAGCCTTCAAAAAATGTAGGAGGAAAGCACCAAAAGAAAAATTAAGTGATAGAAAAATGTGTGAGTATATAGATTTATGTGTGTAAATATGTATATATCTGTACATATATTAGAGTGGAAAAGAATAGCATGCGCGATAAAAGAAAAGTGCACTGTATTTGACTTTAAAGGTACCTGGCACTCGCTAATGTCCGTGTGTGTGAATATGTCTGTGCTGAACTTATTCAATGTGTGTACGTGTACATTATGTATGGGCATGAACAATAATTGTTCTCTGTGTGTGTGTGTAAATATGTTTGTGCTAAAAATGTGTGAGCGTGCGCGTTGTTTGTTCTGTGGGTTTGCGTGTGTGTGTTTGGGAGTAAGAAAGCGAAAACATGGAGAAATCTGGGTAATGTAGTTGAATTATGATTTGCTGAAACTGCCTTGTGCATATAAATTTCCAGAGCTCGTGACTAAAAATGGATTAAAATGAATTTTGTATCTAAACTTCCAGGGCTCTGAGTAAATATGGGTTAAAATAAATTTGGGTATGTGTAACATTTGATAAAATGAAAAATGCATCCACTTTTAATTATACAAATGTTTATAGAATATGCAAGGCATCTTTCCTTTGGACCCTGATCAAGTCTTAAAGAAAAGTGCACTTTTGATAACTATAACATTCAAGGGAAACGATGTCTTTCAATTTCCTTCTGTCCTTTTCTTTTTCTTGTGATATTTGTATGTGAAATTATGCATTATGGAGATTATTACAGTGGAGTGTGTGGTGGCGCAGTGGTTAGCACTTATGCTAAGATTCGAGTTTATATGTGATTTATGTTGAAGATTACATGTTATTTGTTTTGAGTTAATATTCTCAATGACAGTTTAGCTGTTTTTCTGGGGAGTGCCGTCTTGCTGTAGTATCGAACCACGTGATTTCTCGATAGTTGGATTTGCCCTAATTGACCAGGAATGGATCGCCACGGAAGCAATTCCTCATTGTCGCTGAGTCATTCCGCCAATAGAGTCTCCTTGATCTAGAAACCAGCGCCGTTTAGAGCTGAGTAGGATCGTGTTATGTTTCCTAGGGTTAACACCAGCTAACGTCATGAGAGGCTGTTTTATATTCGTTTCTCCTGATTGGTAATGTTAAGTGAGAATGGAACTTCCTCTTCTTCAGAGTTCATTTTTTCTTTCTGATTCCTTTGCTGCATTGTTTCCAAATATAGTGTGTAATAATAAGTAATAATAAGTACTAAAACTGGGGTAAGGTAGAGTGTGATACAATGGTTTGGGTGATTTTATGTATGTTATATAGTGTATTAAAGGGATCCCTATGTGTGCATGTTAAATAAGTTTCAGTGTGTTTGAGAGTGTGTGTAAAAATATGTGGTGTTGTTTGCAAGGATGAAATAATTGATATTATTGTGAGTGAGAATGTAAATGAGCCCTTAATTCTAAATTAAAAAAAGATATGAACAGGTAGTGTAACAAGTCTCCAGATTAGGCATATTATATGAGCACCCCTTTCATTTGAGTACTGGCCAGACTCTGATAAAAGGGAGGATTTTAATTAAAATTAGTAAATTTCAATTGAAGGAGACATTTTTTTAAAATAGTAGTGAAGCTGAAGAAAAACAATGGCTTCCAGTCCGGATAGTGGTCCATGCTAAAATATGCTATAAAAAGAGGGGTTAACTAAAAGAAAAACAGACTGTGCTCTTTAGAGTCAACATTCTGAAAAACGAGTAGCAAAACATCTGAAAGATCACAATGAAAGAATGTGCCAGATCAACTGTCTCTGACAGAAGGTTATGGGGAAAAGAAAATCAGTGTATATAACTGAAATAAATTATTGTGAATTTTCTTACAGTGTGCACCTCATGAGGAGCTGAATATTATTCAAAAATGGTTAACAACATATATATATATATATATATATATATATATACATAGTACATTCAGATAGATAATTAAGGAGAAGACGTTTTAAAAAAAAAATGTTTGCCTGCGTGTTCTTACGCTCCTTTTCACCTCAAAGCCACATCGCACTTTTAACATCCCAGATTACTACAGTATGTTGTCTAATGATGCCATTTATTGGATCGATCAGCCGCCCCGATTATTGCCGCATGAAGTATTAAAATAACAACGGTTTCCTACTACATGTTAAAAAGGTGCATTTTAGGGACATACGAGGGACGTTCAAAAAGTTTCGGCACTTTTATATTTTCGTTGGAAAAGGTGAAGGCGGGAGGAGTAGTAATTTGGCATTACAAAGTTGGTACCATGGGAAAAATGCATCGCAAGCGAAGGTGACTAAAAGTGATGTAATATGTTTTTGAAATTCTTATTAAACAGAGTTTTAAAAAGTGCGGAAACATTTTTAACGCCCCTCGTAATTGCCCTGGTGCACGTTTACAGGAAAATGATAGCAGTTGCATCGTCACGAATTGCTAAATTACTTAAGTTAAAGGACAAAAAGGCATTACAAAAAATAATGATTGCACATATGAATATGTTGCCCTTATTGAGTACTGCACATTGATACCCAAATTACATTTAACTTGAAAGCTATATCTTTCATTTAATATTCTATATTAAATGGGTTTTTGTTTAACAGATGGAGAACTTTCAACAAGTGTGTTTCCTTGCGGCGCAGAGATACAATCCACTGTCTTCTGATTTTGCCTCGGAAATGTGTATAGTGAGTTGACTCGTTCCCTTTCCCGTTAAATTGAAGCGTTTCTTAAATCTGTCTTCAGGCTGCACGTCGTCATAATAAACATACCCAATTAGGTTTAATGATATGTCTCTCTTAGTCTGTTGGTACCAGTAAATTTGGTCGTAGCTACTGTCATCGTGACTGCAGTGAAGTTTGGTTGGCTGTCCGCTGAGCACGAAGACTAAAGGCTCCTGATCGATTTTGATACAGTTCATCTGATCTGTGGGAGAAAAAAGTAAACATTTAACACTCTTAACAGTTGTTAACACGAACATGTTTTTAAAAAATGCAGCGAGAAAATCTTATAAAGCTCTTATTTATTGCCACATCAGCGACGTTATCCTAAAACCGATAATAATAATGTATCAGTAACAGAACACACTGTATTATGTTAATAGCATTATTATCTTTTTGGCTTTTTTGTAACACTATCTGTATTTAGTTCTTACTTAATTGCATATAAAGTACAGCGCTTATTGCAAGATAAAGTCCTGCCATTTTCTATAGTTAACTGAAAGCATACTGTTCTAGGCAGGCATATAAGAAAACCATTGTAGGAAATGACGTCAAAGAAACACAGCATACACACTGTGTGAGATAATAAGCGGGTAAAGGTATACTTCCATCCGCGGCTTATCAGAGCAGTGCTGCGGGGCAGCGGGAACCAGGAATCGGGTGCAAAGCAGGAACAGAAGCTTTCAGTGCCAAAATCGATCGCAGGGTGAAAACACAAACGTACACACACATACGCGCGCGCGCGCATGTCAATTCACCTCTGCGTTGCACGAACAGAACCTGGATAGAGATAGATAGATACTTTATTAATCCCCAAGGGGAGATGCATTTATTGTTCCATAAAGCGCACATGTGCTCACTTTTAAACAACTATCCTACTTTATAAATGTACTTTCATTCTTTCTTTTTAATGGAAATTGTTGATGAAGTGACTGAACCTGCAACTGATTATTAAGAATTATTTTCAGTCTACACTCGTGACTTAAATTTATTAATGCTTTGCTGAAATAGACGGTTGTCTCGTATGCACATATATTAAAATACACCATTTTTATCAAAGTGTGATAAAATATATTACAAGTACCTCAAAGAGATAAAACTCAGTAACTTCTCGACCCCCACCAAATTCTTTTTAACAACGTCAAAACAAATAGTTTACTATCACGTGTCAACTTGCAGACGTTAAAGTGAAGTTGTAAAGGAAAACAAACCTGTCAAATGATAACGTGTTCATAAAACCACAAACAGCATCACCCTTTGTAGGTGGGGTCACCAACACCTTTCTATACCGAGTATCTGCTAAAATTAAAGCTTAATACTTTAGTATAACAATATAATTAAATATTGGGAAAGGTGTTAAATTTACTCTTAACAGAAAGACCAAAGGAGGGTACACAACATTTGAAAGACTTAATAGTCTGTCCTCAGATTATGAGCACAAAAGAGGCTCAGAACTGCAAACCCCGACACTAACAGCTACCACTTCAGTATCAGTTCTTGTTTTATTTTTTAACCCATTCCGCAACCCTATCATTTTTGTTAGCCACACGCGTCTCGTGGGAAACAGTACTTTATTATGCAGATATTTAAATTGCCGAACCGCAGCCTGATAAAATGTTTGTTCCACGTTTTGTCCAGCTATAATGCGGAATAAAGGCTGTCATGGCCTGGTCCAAGGTCAGGTGCAAGGAATGGAGAGACTCCTTGCTGAATGTCAGGAGATAGCCAGGTAAGTCATTGAGCATATCCATAAGAAGCCTGAAATTACACATTAAATAGTTTCTTAATGTGTTATGCATTATGTTTTAGAAACTTTTCAACACTAGTTCCCTAACAATATTTTTTGGATTTGAACAAGAAAGCTATTTAATGATTTTATTTATTTGTTTGCTTGTTTGATATGTGTGTATGAGTTTATTTGCAGCTACAGCTGGAGAAAAAAAATTGAGAGAGGGCACAGTTTTTAGGGGGACAAACTGAACCAGCACTTATCATTTATATAGTGCTTTTTACTTCTGTCTATCTGGTCATTCCACATGCTCTCATGGTCTTCACAATAACATCAATGCACATCTTGGCCTGTCCAGAACTAGACTCATAGGAAAAATCCAAGCTAAAATGTATTATACTCTTTCCTCCATGCTGCCCAAATCTGATGGCAGCTTTCCCACTTCTGCTGTGCTCCACAGTTTCATTCGGTGATGTCCGCAGTCCCCTTTTTCTTCCCATAATTTGCCCTATAGATGTGGAAAGAACAGGTGGACCTGCCACCAAAATTTTATACTACACCGGATTCTAAATTGCCCAGTCCTCTGGCAACTTGCAAAGTTCCCCATTCTGACAAAACTCACATCGAAATGTCTGTACCCCCACCTCTGTAATCTTCCAATAACATACACTTCCTATAACACATCCTTTGCATAAGTATAATCCAAATCGTATTCTGCCTTTGCTAAGAGTGCCCAGTCCTTGGCCAAATCCACATCATACGATCACTAGACTTCTGATTTTTCTGAAATTTTGCTTCCTAGTTTATCATTTACCACACCCACCCACAGAGTCATTCCCATCCTAATTTTATTCTACACCTCCTGCCAGTCTGCCCAGTCCTGTGCAAATTTGAGAGGCTTACCTCACCTAAGCATGCACAAATTCATATGGTAAGGTCCGCAGACCCCCACATTGTAAAAAAAAAAAAAAACTAATCCCCCCCCCACCCCCAACCTGTCATACTGCACCCACAGGACAAGTCCAACCTAAATCTTATTTTGCCTTTACAATCAGGATACCTATATTTCCTTTAACATAAATTTTCCCCTCCGCAAAGTGAGTGCTTGGTGTGTTTGTGCCCTGCGGTGGGCTGGCGCCCTGCCCAGAGTTTGTTTCCTGCCTTGCACCTTGTGTTGGCTGGGATTGGCTCCAGCAAACCCATGTGACCCTGTGGTTAGGGTATTGTGGGTTGGATAATGGATGGATGGATGGATAATTCATTTAAGTGGGGGTGGGGGGGGGGGGGGGTGATACCCCAGCGCCCCACACTACACACCCGCCACTGTTTATTTGTTTACTAGCTTTATCACTGCATCTAATCTCTACAATAATTTCCCCTACCTTTTCTATTCATTATTTTATATTCACTATTCCGTAAACACTCTTTCTAGCACTTTAAACTTTCAAACTCTGGCAGTTTTCCCAATTATTCCTGTGGGAATATCTTAATATATATCAATACATATACGTAAGGGTAATAATTTGTTTAGAACCTATATTCCTTTTATACATTCCATTACCATATGTAACTTTGTCTGTCCACACTTTTTTTTTCCCTAGGGACAATAAATGATTGTTGAGAATGGAAGCTGTTTTTAACCACACAGGATATGAACTGGTCTTGGATATGATTTCAGCTAATTTAAAGCCACCCTTACCCAATCACATATACCCACTCATACCAGGTCAATTTTGAAAAAAATTATTGCTGGGTGTAAAAGGAAAGAATGTACCCAGAGAAAATCTGAAAATTCAAAATAGACTCTCTTGACCTAGAAATGATGCCAAGCTGTTTGACCTTTGATGTAGGAGTGCTTTTAGATAAACATATATTTAAAATCATTCTTTGTTGCTAAAACACAGAATTCAGTGGAGGACATCTTAATTCTAATAAATCTAAATATTAAAAAAATGACCAAACCAACAAATAAATAAATAAATAAATAAAAGAAAGTGATCATGCATTAGAATATGTTACCTCAACACCAAAAGACAGTTTTAAACATAAAAGAAAATTCCTGTTTGAATATAATTCTTTATTGATGGTTACGTTCACACATTACTTGACAGTATTCTGATTTTACATTCCAGTATCACTAAAGACATGTTGCTTAACTTACTGGAAACTACAAATTGGCCCAATGTGAGTGTGGGTATTTAAGTGCCCAGTAATAAACTGGTGAGGGGCTTTATTAAAGGATGTTGTCTGCTTTTTGCCCAGTCCTGCTATGATATACTCGAAAATGGAAGTTGTTTTTTTAAAGGCTATATTATTTTTATTCTTATTGTTGTTGTTTTCAATGTGTTCTGGTTTGTTTTATAATGGGAGCCCACCAGGTTCCTTAGGTCTTATTTTCCACTTGTCAGGACTTTACAAAGCACTGCATGTGTGCAGACCCAAAGAACTTGATTTTTGCACCTTTGTGGCACTCTTATTTAGGAGTTAATCAGTGAATTTTTAGTGCTCTGTTTATGATCAGAATCACACAAACCTTTGCTATTTTTTTTAGATATTTATGAGCAACCAGCAATTGCTGTAGTCAGTGTGCAACTGTTGTGCATGAAGCATCTGTAGTAACCACTGCATGAATTGTATTTAAAGGACAAGTATTGAAGGGATTTCAGACAAATTAACACACCAAGAAGACTTATATGTTCATCACATTTTATAGTGCTTACTGTTTAGGTCTAAGTACTTAAGACTATCTGCATTTTGACTTGATACAAAAATGCTGGCAGCCGCATTATGAACATACACTTGCAGCTCTTTTGGAAGAGCTGCCATTAGTCTGCAACTGAAACACACCCTCACCCATATTCCATGAAATATAGTTATTACTATGTATTAAAACTGTAGTATGCATTGATTTAGCTCAGGATCAGTTAGTCATGGGTGAGTCTGTTAAAACGTTTTTGGAAGACAATCAGATGATACTGTTTCACTGTGTAAACTAGCTGCACAGAAGTAGATGCCACTGTCGCTGGTATCCACATTCTTGAATTCAAGTGTGCTCATTTTGGTCTCCTTTCTCAGAAAAAGCTTGTCTTTATAATCTTTTTCATACTTAGCTTCAGCATAGTAATAAACCATCAGCTCCAATTCATTTTCTTTTCTTTGTCTGTACCAGTACCAGTAATCGTAATCGGTTTCATTTTGATAACAGCCAAATTCCTGTGTTGCTCCAGGTTTAACAAGTAGATGTTTAGGCCACTGAGTAATTAGAACAGCAGCACAATAATCTGGAAAAACAAACAAATAAAAAATAAATAAAGGAATAATGTAAAAGTATGTATGAAAAAACAGGAAATTATGCATTGTCTGTATTAAAATAATTGCTTACAAAAACAAATAACTAAAGAAAGCCAGCATATGGCAATCATCTCTTCATGTGGAAATGAAATATGAGTATTCATAACTGAAGTGCATGGTGGTAGTCTTTTAAAAGATCGGACCGGAAATATTTTGTTTCCTTAACCACATTTACACTTTGATATAACTGAGAAAACAGTTGGTTCTCGGAATTTTGTTCTCTAGCAGCGTACAGAAATTGTTTAAGAAATGAGCTTATAAGTTATCAGTTTTGTTATATACTTACTGTATTTGGTTTCAGCTTGGTTTAAGATCTATAAACTAAATAACTTACTTATTGTGATAAACAGAATTTCAACTCTTCAGTTTTAATACAGTTATTTAATATTATTACTTAATGTGTAATAGTAAAATTTCATTGTGGAATAATGTAACATTTTAAGAAGATATATTCGCACTATTCTGATAAACTGTCACATAAAAACCTGTGCTTGACCTTGCTTGACTGTAAGTTTTATATTTAATTAATCATTCTACTGAGTCATTTATGTGGTTTTATTTACTTGTGTGTATATGTTTATTTGTTTATTTATTTTGTCCAAATGGATGTTGTTAAAGCATGGAAAAATGCATAGCAGAGGGGTTAGCACTGCTGCCGAATGGATCTTGGGTTCAAATTCTCTCTGTGTGAGTGGATTTTTTCTAGGTGCTCCAGATTTCCTTAAACATCCCACAACACATGTATGTAAAGTAAATCAGAAATTGATTGGCCCTATGTGAATGTGGGGATGTGTGTGTATGGATATATAATGAAAATCTGTCCAGTGCAGAGCTGTCTCCTGCCTGATGCTCAGTGCTGGTAGATGACCCTAAACTGTACCCTGTCGGTATGAGAATGTCATTTCATTTACTGTATGCTATGGAAGGTACAAAGTTTATCAGATGTCAGCCCTCATATCAAGGTTTAAATTTTTTAATGATTTTTACATATGAAAACATTAAATTTGTCTTTTCAGTCAAATAAACAAGAAATAAAACATAAACACAATGACAACTATCTAACATAGTTACATATGGTAGGGCGGCATGGAGGTGAGGGCTTTGGACCTCAAACCCTTACCAACTAACTGAAGAAAGCAGCTCAAGACTTGGACAATCTTCAGAATTGGGCAAGCACCTAGAAAATGCAAATTGATGTGGCAATTGCAAAAGCACTACATTTGGGCATAAGGAATATCAGTTACAAACACAAAATGGGAGACACAGTCCTATAGTAACCTCTGAAAAGGATTTAGGGGTTTACATTAACACAACATTGTCATCTTCTATACAATGTGCAAAATCAATTAAAAAGGCAAATTAAACATTAGTTCATACAGTAAAAACTTAAAATAAATTGAGGGACATTATGCTAAGGCTATATAATGTACCAGTGAGACAAGATCTGGGGTATTCTGTGCCGTTCTGATCACAACACAACAAGAAAGACAGAGCAGCAATTGAAGCCCTTAATTCTAGGAATTAAGGATATGTCATGCTCTGGTAGAGTCTGACAAATAAACCTACTATATGTAGTCTCGAACAGTGGAGGCTGCATGTTGACCTAATCCAGGTCTTTTAAATTCTCAAAGGCAGTTAACAAATTTATTATATCAAATAATCCAATGACAACAAGGTAGAGGAATGTGCTGAGCTTTGTGTAAATAACACATACCAATATCTGCGGAGAAAATTGTAAAAAAATGTCTTTCATCACAAGACCATATTCTTTCAATCTTTCTTTTTTCCTGTCTAGCATATTTTTCTTTTGGTATCTTAAAAAGCAACAAAACGCTAAATCCAATGTACCTGTCATATTTGTTTTCTCTTGTTTTCACATCTAAAATAGCAAACTAGAACAAACAATGTCCGAATAATTGCGTCCGGAGCTGCCAGGGGCGTTTGTAGGATTTTCAGGGATCAGTATCTTAGCAGCATCTGCGATTGTCGCACGTTGTTACACATGGATAAAGATGTGAAGAGTGCGCGGTTTCGCTCGAATCGGCGGGCCGGTTTAGGAGTACTGGATATTGTAATAGCCAGAATTTGCACTCAAGAAATGGGCAGGTTGTGGAAAAGTGATTGACAGTAGGATATTCACAGGTGTGATGAGCTCTGCCTTCACTGGAACTCGTTATACCTTTCAAGACCGAGAACCCTCGAGAAGGTAGGTGGACCTTCCATGGCATTGTAAATACAGCCTAGCAGAAGATAACGTGAGAGAATGGGAAAAGAGACACGACAGGAAACGCTGGACAACGACTGGGAATACTGCGGGAGTGGAACTGCCTGCCAAATGAAGTGACTGGTATTTTTACAAGGTTTTTGCGAGTTTGAGTCCGCTGGAAGACTGCTGTAAATTATTAAATTATTTAGTTTGGAATAAACGCGCCCTTTATTGGGCTTAACTTCCATCCGGTGTGTCTCTCTGCCTTTCCATTTCGGTGCTCGTTATAATATGAAATCAAAGAACAAGGGGTTTGGGGTCTGGCGAGCTACTTTAGGTATCGCACAAGTTGTACTTTATGGGGAAATCGATGAGCGATTTGATGCCCCTTGAGGTCTTGCCCGGGTCTTATTGTAGAGCCTGGGGGGACATGTAGTCCAACTTGGAGTTTCGTGCGAGTCGTATTTGTTAAATAAACCGTTTACCACTGTACACGGCGATACTGTGTACCATGCGCAAGAAGATTTGCGGTTTGCAACTACTGATAGTATATTTCTGAGACTGGAAAATCAGGGGTTGGGCAGAGATCAAGGTCTTAATCTCTTGAAACCAACACCACTGAGTTTTCAAGACAATCTCTAACCAGCTACGAGTTTGTATTTGAAAGGCAATTTCAGAAAATGATGAATAAATTAATATATCAAGAAAGTCAAAATTGCTGCATTCAGTGAAAAGATACATGGGAGTATATTGTAAAGAGAAGTGGCAGGCTTTCCGGTGTTCAATGTATTGCAGCTAAATTAGATTTATTTATTTATTTATTTATTGTACAAGGCGTGGCTGCATTTGTTTTGCTGTGTTTACTGGCTGCGCAGAAGAATGTGCCACTGTCGGTGCTGATGACACTGTTGATCGTTAAATAGCTCGTCTCTGTAGCGCTGCCATTTAAAGTAAATCGTTTCTTATTTTCTCTGTCGTCGCTTGCCTCTCTGTACTGTAAGTGACCAATATAGTTTAAATCCTTCTGTTCTTTTGGTTGATGATACCAGATAATAACATAGTAGGAGCTGTCACTATTGTGGCATTCCAGCGTGTATGAGTTTCCAGCTCGTATCATTAAAGACGGAGGTGTTTGTTTAATGTCGACACAGAAAGAAGAATCTGCATGCAGAAAATTAAAATATTATGTGAATATACAAACTAATCAGTAAGACTGCGGTAGTTTAAATATTGACGGTGGAAATTCTTACTTATTAGCCAGTTAATCGACAAAAGAAGTACAAAACCTCGTGCAGCCATCATTACAGGTTGTTATTGAAATGATTGCCTTTTTCATCAGCTTTTCAGAATCTTTGAAGCAGAGCTCAAGGAAATTACGTCAATATTTTTTTCTTTGTCGTCTTTACAGTGTTTGTTGTTTGACAAAATGTGCATTCTAATTCTCCTATTCTACCCACACCTACAGTGTATGATTTTTACTTTTTACCAAATGATCTCTCTCTCTCACTCTCTCTCTCTATCTCGTATGCAATTGTATATAATTAACCGCGATTAATCCCATCTAACATTAACACAAGTAATGATAAAATAAAAAATTTGAAGTAAATACACAATAAATCACAAATATAATGCAGATTCAACACAAAGGAATATCAAAATAAATAAATAATAGCATAGCTTAAACTTAAACAAATGGGCTTAAACCCGAATTTTTAACAAAATACTTCTTAAGCAAGTACAATGAATTTGGATGTCTTCCTAAAAGGTAAGTTGAAAAGAAGACAATAAGAAACTTATGACAATTTACTGTAAACACCTATACAAAAATAAATCTGATAATTCTGAAATAGGCATATTATATAAAACACAGACATGTCAAAGTAAAACTAAATAATCAAGACGACTGCAGATTTTGAATGCACTGCAGACCGACTTAATTGAAAGTAAATACATCTCCAAAATGGACATACATTAAAATTGTGTTAAATCTCCATAAATACTGTCCTCAATTGGTCAACATCATCACCGACTTTATAATTATACTCTACAAAAGTGTTTTTCATCTGGTGCACTGTGGAAATAATACTGTTGTGTAGTGCCCCTGGGTCCTGACCTGAGAGAAACACATGTCTCAGGTGGTCGACACCAGTCTGAGAAGGATGGGACTACCTGGATAAGCCGACATAAAAGCATTTCTGCGATCTCCTTTTTGAATAAAAACAGCAGTAAGTGTGCACTGAGCAGCAGGAGGCCTGTTGGAGGGGCCATGTGCCTGGGTGGGTCTTCACCATCGAGTCTCGCAGAGACGAGGGACAGTGGGCATATGTCTCCCACCTGGACAGAAGCAGTGGTGCTGTAAGAATTATGTTTTTGGACTTCTCTAGCGCCTTTAACACCATCCAACCTCTGCTCCTTAGAGACAAGCTGACTGAGATGGGAGTAGACTCACACCTGGTGGCATGGATTGTGGACTATCTTACAGACAGACCTCAATATGTGTGTATTGGGAATGGCAGGTCTGACATTGTGTTCAGCAATACAGGGGCGCCACAGGGGACTGTACTTTCTCCGGTCCTGTTCAATCTATATACATCAGACTTCCAATATGACTCAGAGTCCTGTCATGTGCAAAAGTTCGCTGATGACACTGCTATTGTGGGCTGCATCAGGAGTGGGCAGGAGGAGGAGTACAGGAAGCTAATCAAAGACTTTGTTAAATGGTGCGACTCAAACCACTTACACCTGAACACCAGCAAAACCAAGGAGCTGGTGGTGGATTTTAGGAGGCCCAGGCCCCTCATGAACCCCATGATCATCAGAGGTGACTGTTTGCAGAGGGTGCAGACCTATAAATATCTGGGAGTGCAGCTGGATGAGAAATTGGACTGGACTGCCAATACTGATGCTCTATGTAAGAAAGGTCAGAGCAGACTATACTTTCTGAGAAGGTTGGCATCCTTCAACATCTGCAGTAAGATGCTGCAGATGTTCTACCAGACGGTTGTGGCGAGTGCCCTCTTCTACGCGGTGGTGTGCTGGGGTGGCAGCATAAAAATGAAAGACGCCTCATGCCTGGACAAACTTGTTAAGAAGGCAGGCTCTATTGTAGGAGTAAAGTTGGACAGTTTAACATCTGTGGCAGAGCAACGGGCATTAAGCAAACTCCTGTCAATCATGAAGAATCCACTGAACAGTGTCATCTCCAGGCAGAGGAGTAGCTTTAGTGACAGACTTTTGTCACTGTCCTGCTCCACTGACAGACTGAGGAGATCGTTCCTCCCCCACACTATGCGACTCTTCAATTCCACCCGGGGGAGTAAATGCTAACATTACTCAAAGTTATTGTCTGCTTTTTTTTTTTTCCATTTTTTCATTTTTATTACTATTTAATTTAATATTGTTTCTTTGTATAAGTATACTGCTGCTGGATTATGTGAATTTCCCCTTGGGATTAATAAAGTATCTATCTATCTATCTATCTATCTATCTATCTATCTATCTATCTATCTATCTATCTATCTATCTATCTATCTGATTGCAGTGCTTTGTTTGCGAGCGCCAATCTCCAAACTGATGTTTCTGACAGCGTCACTGGTATAGTCAATACCCTTCAAGAAGAAAATGATCAAAAAAAGAAGTTTTCTAAATAAAGGAAATAAAGGACAATCAGTAGAGCAAGGGGTAGGGCCTCTAATCACAGTAATTGAGACCTATTAACACAGCCTTTTCTGTATTAAATAAGAAAAAATAGAAGAAAGGTCCAGCAGAAGGAAGATTTTTGAGATTTGGCTGTAATAAGTTCCACACAATGAGGAAAAAGGTTTGGGTGCAGCTGCCTATATACATGAATCTGGCTGCCATAAAAAGTGAAGGTTGTGGTTCAATGTTACAGATTTCAGTCCAGAACAAGAACAAAGCATACAGGCAAACATGGTGGTTATACAGTGGAAAAAATGGGAAATGATGTAATCAGACAGGAACCGGACCTGGAAGTTACCACCACTGGGCCAAAATCGGAAGTGACATGACCAGAACCAGAAGTGGCATCTTCGGGGCGGGAACCAGAAGTGACATCTTGGGACCAGAACTGGAAGTGACTGACCCAAGCGGAATTTCCCTTGATCGGTCTATCAATGGAATAGAGCAAGGATTAGTGCACTCTGCCATCTCCTGGTTTGCTGAGGAATTACCGTCTTTTGAGCCTTTAACTTGCCTCCCATGCATACGTGTGACAATGAGTAGCAGTAAAATAACACACGGAAATTTTAAACACAGAGAACTCCAGTTTCTGTGTTACATCTTGCCTGAATAAGGGGCCTGAGTTGCCTCGAAAGCTTGCATATTCTAATCTTTTAGTTAGCCAATAAAAGGTGTCATTTTGCTTGGCTTTTCTCTACACAGAAAGTTAAAAATAGATGACCAAAAATCAAAAACTGGAGTGACACTTGTAAAATAAATGATAAAAATGCCGTGGCATAAATTGCAATAAAGATCTGAGGTCAGATTGTAAGGTAAGAAATAAAGCTGTTGAACCACTTAAACTGGAAATTTTCCATGTTATGGTTCAGACATTTTCTTTAAAATAAATTTCCTGGGAAAGGAAGCATGAAATAAAAAAAGACTTTTTAAACAGAATCATCAAGTTTAGAAACAAATTTCAATATGATTTGATGTAATATATCCAAAGGTTTCTAAATTTTTATGGGAAAAAAGTTTAAAAAATTATATTTTTATGAGAAAACAAACAATAATAGATAAACGTAGAACACTTCCTATGAATTTTTCCAAACTAGAATAATACTAAGGATTCATTTATGTAAGCCAAATACAAATAGGAGGAATGAAAAAAAGGAAAAGTCAAAGCACCAAAGTAAGCAAAATCAGCAAATCACCTCTATAGACCAATAAGACCATTTTTTAGCAGTTCCCATTACTTCTGTATGTCTGATCTGAGATCTGCATTGAAAAAGGCCTGTCATTCCAAATGTTTCTATGCTTCTTGCTCTTTTATGAAGCACACTAAGTATCCAAATATGTGTAAGTGCAATATTTGTAATATCACCTGTTAACCTGCATGTCTTCCCTGATTTCATTGCTATGTTACCTATCTTGAAGTGTCAGATACCCTTTAATTGGAATATATATTCTACTTAACATAGTGGGAAGGATCATATTAATCTTTAATCAGTTTACCTGTTGACCATTAGAAACCTGTGGAAATTCTCTAGGCTTGCTAGGCACGCCACACATTGTCTTGCTAAGCTGCATTTGAAGGATTTAGATGCACAAAACACATCATTATGACAAGGTCACTCACACTCTATCAGCATCTATATGGTGCAAACCATATACATAATAACAGGTCAGGTCAGGGTGGGGAGCATGCACCGGTACAGCCTGTTGCTGCACCCACCACATGATGAAACAGCTCAGGATCCTGGTTTGGCAACCCCCCAGACAGACACACAGTCCAGTCCCACTCTCCAGAAATGCCCCTCTATCTGTTGCAGCCAAGTGTTACATGGGCATCCCTGTGGCCTGGTCCAGCCACTCGGGTCCTCAACAATGAGGATCCTGCGAGCAGTCTGGTTTTACGCCTAAGACCACACCATCGACCACATCATGGCACTAAGGGTTCTCATGGAGCACAAACATGAATATTGGCAGAGTTTCTTTGAAGGCTTTGTTGATTTTCATAAACCGCTCGACTCAATTATTCAAGCTGCCCTGTGGGACATACTGAAACTTTGCAGGATACCCTCAAGGTAGCTGTATATCATGGCCGGCCTGTATACTAGTATTGTGAGTGTTGTGCAGAGTGGAGGCACATCTGTGTTTTTTCCAAGTTGATTCTGTGGTTCGTCAGGGGTCTGTTTTTGCTCCTACTCTGTTTAATGCTTGCATGGACTGGGTGTTAGTCAGGGTCATGGGGTCCAGTGGCTGTGAGGCTTCTGTTGGTGAAAAAAGATTCACTGATCTTGACTTTGCTGACGATGCTGTGATCTTCATGGAGTCAATGGAGGCTCTGATCTGGGCTCTCAAGTGTCTGGGCTTGTGAGTGTCCTGATAAAAACCAAGATCCAGGCCTTTAATGACCTCTTGGGCACAGCCATCAGCAGTGTGTCTGTCTGCAGAGAGAGTGTCGACCTTGTCGAAAGGTTTACTTACCTTGGCAGTGACATTCATGTCTCTGGTGACTCTTCCTATGAAGTCAGTAGATGCATTGGGAGAGCATGGGGGGTCATGAGGTTACTGGAAAGGGGTGTCTGGTGCTCCTGATATATATGGAAAAGTATGAAGGTCCAAATCTTTAGAGTCCTGGTGCTTCCTGTTTTGCTATATGGTTGCGAGACATGGACGCTCTCCAGTGACCTGAGACAAAGACTAGTCTCTTTTGGTACTGCATCTTAAGAGAATAATAAAAAAAGTGTGTTTTTGTAAGCCATAATGATGCCAAGTTGCACATACTACACAAACATAATGAAATCTACTGTATGGGGAAGCAATGCAATCTAGTATGTCACTATGCCTCCCAAATATACAGAAAATATACAACCGAGAAAACTTCACAGAAATCTGATAGGAGCACCTCATTCTAATAATCTAGCATTAGAATCAGCTGATATTGAAGTGATGTCAAATTACCTTTTAAAATGATGTGGACTGAATACAGACATAACACCATTTTAAACGTATAAATATACCAATGGTATTTTTTATTTTTTATTATAAATTATTTTTATTACAAAAAATACATTTGTTTTCTACATAAATATTGATGGACACAAGATATTATTAAAGGTGAAAAAAGCCTGATATGATATGTCTTAATTTTATTTACTGAAGATGAAAAGAATTAAATTTTTAATATGAGTGTGAGGATTTTATACAGAATTTATTTAAATGGATATAATTGCAAGTGTACATAAGTTTATGCATACTAGCTCATCAAATGTAACTATTGTAGAAATAAACCAGCAAGATATTTGTTGGATTATGGTGCCCCCTTTTGACTTCTGAAGTATAAGATATGTATCTTTTAAGCAGATATTGTTTAAGATTGCAAGCTTTTTGGCTGACAGCAAAGTTTATTTGTGTCATTGTGTTTACTAGCTGCGCAAAAGTACATTGCACTGTCTGATGCTTCCAGGCTCTTGATTGTCAGAGTTCCATTAGTTGCTACATTATGAATGATTTCATATTTCTCCTTGCTGAATCCAGGTTCATGCTGTGGTTCGCTACCCTGAGCTGAGTACACAATTAACCGGATTCCTTCATCTGGGAGCTGTCGGTAGAAGTACATTTGATAGTATGTTGCATCATCATGCACACATTTTATCACTTCAGAGTTCCCTAGTCTACTGAAGGTAAGTTTTGGGGTCTGTTTCACTGTAACTCCATCTGCCCCAGCTGCAAAAAAAAAAAAAAAAAAAGTTTGTCATTTTGATATTAATTTTACACTTGAATTTTGCCCAAAATCATTCAGACTTTTACAGAACCAACCAGGGAAATATCTACTATGTTCACGTTTATTTAAATAAAACAACTTACTGATTAAAAATGAACAGAAAAAGAGTAAAGTTAACATCTCTCCTGCAAAACCTTCTGGCTGACAGTGACTGCTTTATGAAATGTTTAATGCTGTGTCAATGCGATCACTCTGGTGCACACGCTCAGGAAACAGCTCTTCATGATGTCACACAGCCAAAAATTATTAAATAAATAATGAAAAAACACAACAACTAAGCAATAGGAAATATTCATACAATTTATTATTTAAGAAAATGTCTGTGTTTCTCAAACATACTGAAACATGGTGAGCTACACAGTACATTTGATGGATGTTTAAAATAGGAAATACATTTCATGAGTTCAACCAAAAGGAAATACTGTAATTTTATTTTGAAAATACTTAATGTAATAAATCTAAAATGTAAAAACTACCCTCACTTGATACTTCTTCTCCCTCTCTTCATGGATCTATTAATTTATTGAACCTCTTTTCAGGAGTTATACTGTATATGTTTACATATAATTCTGTCTATTATCTATTTATTTTTGGAGTGTCATTTTGGAATTGTTTAACATAAGGGGTGAACTACTGTATCTTTTAAAAGTAGTTAACAACAATTAGAAGAACAAACAAACAAATAAATATATGTTATCAGTAAACAAGGGATACCCTTGGGAACTAGAAAAAAAAGAATACACAAAGATAAAATATGGACATTGTGTGAGACGTTGTGCCTGGAAGGAAGAAGGAAAAGAAATCATAACAGCTTTTGAAGACCTCTTACAGTTTCAGAGTTTTGTAAGCAGCACTGTATATTGATGAAGCATTGTTCATGATGGCGATCTGTTTTGTCTTTATTTTCTCCTCCACTGTTACCTCCAGTTGGCTGACAGTGCATCCATTACCTGACATGCCTTTTTAATCAGACTGTTAATTTGGAAGAGCTCCCTATAAGTGACTTTACTAGCCCACACATTACACCATAATAAATATCACTGGCTGTAGGTTTAGCTCACTCAAATACACAGATGTAAACTAGCTCTGTGGATGCTATAGTGGGCAACACTTCTGTCTCTGTTTCCCAGGAATGATTTCAGTGCAAATCATGTGCCAGATTGTTGCCGGTGGGGAATTTATATACTTTCAAGTCAAGTCAAGTTGGGGATCAAGCACTGGTACAGTGCATTGCCGCACCCACCACGACAAAACAGCTTTGGATCCCGGTTGGCACCCACCA
>JANRMT010062791.1:157720046-157752684 GCA_026402145.1 Polypterus bichir lapradei | reverse complement strand
GCACCCACCACGACAAAACAGCTTTGGATCCCGGTTGGCACCCACCACGACAAAACAGCTTTGGATCCCGGTTGGCAACCCCCCAGGCAGACATGCGGTCCAGTCCCACTCTCCGGAAATGACCCTCTATCTGCCACAGCCAGGTGTTACGTTGGCGACTCCTTGGCCCGGTCCAGCCACTCGGGTCCCCAACAACAACAACAATCACCCTCGGGGACACGTGCCACATGGCCATAGTGCTGTAACTGATGCTCCCTCACAATGCAGGTAATGTGCCTCATTCGGGACTCCATGAGCAACCGCTCATTCAACACAAAGTCAAACCAGCAGTACCCAAGGATTTTCCAGAGAGACACAGTACCAAAGGAGTCCAGTCTTCGTCTCAGGTCACTGGATAGCATCCATGTCTCACAACCATCTAGCAAGACAGGAAGCGCCAGGACTCTAAAGACTTGGACCTTTGTCCTTTTACATAGATATCGGGAGTGCCACACACCCCTTTCCAGCAACCTCATGTACTTTCTGTATGTCTCAAATGGTTCCCCTATAAGGTATTCTGATTTTCCTCTGGTATACCCAGAAACATACTGGCATTAATTGGTGATTTTATTTAGGTCCCATTTGAGGTTGGGCGTGTACATGGGTTAGCCCTGAGATGTTATGACACCCACTCCGGGGCTATTTCTCACCTTGTGCCCTTTGCTAACTGGAAAAATTCTGACTTTCACTGATCCTGAATTTACCCTTTTCTTTCTTTGTGTGAGACATAAAAATGAAACGAAAACAGGGAAATTGTTCAAATTTTAGCAGCGGGTTCAATTCCTGTTCAATTCCCATCTTTGGCCAATGTAATGTTGAGAATGTAATTTTACCTGTATGTGCTTAAACTGCAAATATATACTATATCTATTATAAATATATAACCTTGTGTTGATGTTCTTATAATAATAACAATATACATGGACTGAAGAGGTTATGTTTTCAAATTAGCTGAAGAGCCCCCTTGTTGCTGTTGATCTTGGATCTGATTATCAAGTCCTTTATATCGGTGGTTCCCAAGTTCTGTCTTCGAAATGCCCTGTGACTGCAGGTTTTCATCCCATTCAACTTTTATATTTAATTGGACTCCAACCTTACTAGTTTCCAATAAAGGTGTGGAGAAATTACTAAACTGTGTTTTCTTAATTTGAGTAGAATGTAGCAGAAATCTCAGTTACATGAAGATTATTAAATTCTGATATCCTTATGTTTTAAGATTTTCATCATCATGACTTTCATTTCCCTTTTCCAGAAGTTATGATCATTTAAGTGCTTCGGCCCTTTAACATACAACAATGTTGTATGTTAAAGGGCCGAAACATTCAAAGTGCCATAGCGGTTCTTTAGAGTGATGCCACAGGTTAACCATTTTTGGTCCCCCAAAAGACCCACATGAAGATTCCACAAAGAACATTTATTATTTAGGTCTGTAACAGGCGCCATACAATAAATACCAATAAATAAATGATAGCAGCTTTGTGAAATACCAATGGTGCCTGATTTTAAAATGACTCTTACTGCAGACAATAACACAGGTCAAGTTCAGCTTTCTAGCTAGTCTACTATGCATTAAATATTTCATTTCTTTTTTCTACATATTAGGAATTTCTTCAAAGCACAAAGAACCAACTGTCCCAGATGAAATCTGCTTCATCAAGCAATGGAACTATGGAGAACCACACAACATTATAAAGAAACATATAGTGCCATTAAAGAACCATCACTTTTAAGAGTGACTTATTTTATTTGTCATTATTAAGATACAATTAAGAAAAAAGAAAATGTTAACCAATAGGAAAATGACCAAAAGGTTAAGTGCTATATGGCATGGTGTTTGCTATGCATATAAATCTCACAACTTTTCAAACTGCATAATAAATGAAATAAAAAACAAGCTAATTAAACAGCTAGCAGTGATATGACTCAGTGATTGTGAAACTAGTTTTAACAAAAACCCAGCAGGTACAAAGTTCACTCTAGTTTGACCTATTTTATTAAATTTCAATTATCTGGTTTCTAAATTATGAAGTTTAAAGTAAATTTTAGGTGATTAATTAATGAAAATTTGTCCAGATTATTTCCCCTTGAATTGGATAATGCTGACTGTGATTTTTATGTGTGCTGATTTACTGTATTCCACTATTCCTTTTACTACTTTCAATTACTGTAAATACAGATATAAGTTTGGACATGGTAGTTTGTAATTGGTGTTATAATGCGTGCCAGTGAGACCTTTTATATAAAGGAATGTACCTTTTGTAATAAATATCTGTCCAGGTGTGTGTGTGTATATATATACCAAAAAGTTGAATACGCACTGTAACAGTTGTTATCTCCGGGCTTTTCTGAAGTTGAATTGAATTAAGGAAATGATGTGTATTGAAACATTATCTCAGAAGATGTCATTACTCGCATGAATGAAACCAACTACACTGACTGCAGTTCTTGAAGAAATTAAAAAGGCATGCACGTCAGTTTCACTGGACACATTGACCAGCATTGTTCAAAGAGTTGTTTGCCATAATCAGAAGTGTCTGGACATTGATGGTAACCATTTTGAGCACCTGTTGTAAATGTAGAATTCAAAAGTGACATAAATTCACCCCTTGATATTTGTATAAATTTAATATCATGACTTTTAATGCAGGTTTGTCTTTTGTTGAAGTGTGTATACATTTGCCCTCCTCTGTATATATATATATATATATATATATATATAGTGGTCCATAGCCAGCTTTTCATCCTGGCCAATACCCCCAGTCCAGCAGATGGAGCTCTCCCTGCAGCATGGAGGTGCCCCGGATACCAGCAGGGAATCGTGGACGATGGAGCTTTACCCTACAAACCTGCTGGATACCCCAGGGGCCAACAGAGGATGCTGCAGGGAGGCTTAGAGAGTCATATGTGCCCTATAACCCGGAAGTGCATCATAGGCAAAGCGACAGCAGAAGTGACGTACTTCTGGGATGAAGAAAAGGACTTTTTATCTGACCCGGAAGTGATAAGGATCACATGAACTGGGGATTGCAACACTTCCGGGTCAGGGACTATAAAAGGACTGTGACAGCTCCCAGACGGAGAGCTGAGCTGGGTGGAAGGGTGGCAACGCATCTGGGAGTAGGATGATTGGTTTATTGTGTATTGATTAGTTTATGAGTATTGTGGATAGGAGGGTGCTTGTGCACTGTACAATTGTCCAAATAAAGGATTATTGGAATTTTACCTGGTGTCTGGAGTTGGATCGAAGGGTTCAAGAGGATGACAAAGCCTCTATCTGTCACAATATATATATATATATATATATATATATATATATATATATATATATATATATAGTGGCAGTAGGGGGCGCTAGTGCTCCCTTGAACCCTCAGGGATGACTCCAAACACCAGGTAAAAGTCCTAGACTTTTTATTACTTATTAACACTGTGCACCAAGCACCCTCCACACTACTTATGTAATTAATAAACAATTCACCAATATTCCTCTCCTCCTCGCCCAGACACTTCACCACTCTACCTCCCAGCTCAGCTCAGCGTCTGGACTGAGCCTTTGTCCTTTTATAGCCCCTGACCCGGAGGTGTTCCTGTCCCAGCAGTCCACAGTTCCTTATTCCTTCCGGGTCAGGGCAATCAATCCACCACTTCAACCCGGGAGCACGACATTTCTTCCCGTCACGTGACCGTGACGTACTCCCGGGTCATACGGCATCACAGAGCCCATAAGCCCCCCCACAGCGACTCCTGGTGGTCCCCAAGGTATCCAGCAGGACTGTGTATAAACACTACAAAGTCCATAAGGCCCTGCTGGACCTCGGGGCACGATCCTGCTGTTGGGAGAGCTCCTCCTGGCGGCCTGGGGGTGTGGACCTGCATGGGAAGCCGGCAGTCCTCCACAATATATATATATATATATATATATATTTATTGTGGGGTACAGCCCGGACACAGACAGGTAGACATGTTATTTCGCCACACACGTGTTTATTTACACTATTTACAAGTGCTAAAGTGCACAAACCCAGTGCCGCAGCACCAATCACCCCTTCAAGTCCTGGCCGCACAACAATGCCTTGCACAGTCCTCAGACCGCCTCCACTCCTCTCCTCCGAGCTCCGTCCACTTCCACCCGACTCTTGCTGTCGACTGGAGGGAGGCGGCCCCTTTTATGTATGCCCGGATGGGCTCCAGGTGCTTCCTGAGGAGCTTCCACTGACACACCCCCGTGTGGCAGAAGCACCAACTGTGTAGCCGGAAGTCCTCCGGGTGTTCCTGCTCCTCTTCCCACTAGCACTTCCTGGTGTTGCGGAAGTGCTGGGCTCCAGGTTTCTTCAGGCACCGGGGCACCGCCTGGCGGTGGCCACGGGCCCCTACAGGGTTGGGCTTCCAAGCTCCTTACCCGAGGCCACCAACAAAACCAAGGCGGTTGCCCCCACGTGGTCGGGCGGAGGCACCAGCCCTCCTCCGGTCCCCTTGGGCGTCCCAGCTGGGCTCCACCCCCAGCCGCCTGTGACAATATACATATGACTGCAAACAGTCTTTTTAAATGCTAAATGCAAGAAAACAGCAGCAGAGAGACAGAATGCAGTTTATAGCATATCATATGATTCATGCCCAACAGGGCCATCTTAACAGCATTATAGGCATCTGGGCAAAGCAGTGCACTGGGGCTTCCACCTACACAACTACTCACAAGAATTAAAGTGTAAATGGTCAATCAAATTAAACATATATTTATTATATTGGTACTTCCAACAAAATCAGTGTTTAAACATTCAAAAACCTGCTGTACAGCAAAGATTAATCAACACAAATGTTTTAACAATATAACATGAGCCTTGAAAAACACAAAAATTTCAACATCTAAATGATACTCAATTGGTAAACCATACAGCATGGGGCCTGGGCAAATGCCCAGTGTGTCCATGCGTTAAGACAGCCCTGATGCCCAACTGTATACATGGGACAAACATCAAAAACATTCACCACACGTATATCAGGAGCATTGCAATGCAGTTAGAGGAAAGAACTCACTTTCTCTGATTTACACATATACAAGTTTGACAGGACACATTTTTAAATGGGACTAAAATCCAAGACTAATACTAAACGCCATTAACAGACATTTGGATATGAATCCAACATGTGCAGGCTTAAAAGAATAATATGCATATAATAAATAAGACTTTACGACCAACAACCTCCAAACCCCACCTTGTTAATCTGTGAAAGAAAAATTAAATGTTTGCAAGGTACTAAGGGTTAATAGCTGACCAAGCCATTTTGCTATAACGGCAGTTTATTCACACAGGCGTCTGTCATAAGACAGGGTGCAGTAAGCTGACCAAAGACAATTTCCAGTTTCTTAGGAACGCATCTATTAGACACAGGAATAATGACCTTTTCTTCTTTAGCGTCTATCTGATCAGTGAAAAGATAAGAACAGATGTCCCATTAGCGTACTAAAACAAAATGCTTAAGTAAACGATATTTTGTTTATTTTTTAAGAAATAAGGTGAAGGGGGAAGAAGAAGAAATTATAAAAAGCCAATAGACAAAAATGTAACTGCTCTTCTGCCTTGCAACGTAGAATCCACGTACTCATCTGTGACTGAATAAAAATCTAATTGATTGAACTTGTCCTCTCTTCCTCGGGGGAGTTGTTTTACTTCCACAAATCCCAACCCCATCCATTACCATTCGCATACCCTTCCCTTCTTAGATGCTATATTTTGCCTTGGACTCCTGTAAGTCTAATCATTTTCCTCTGATGATGATTCCTAGTAAGAGTCGAAAGCTTAAGAATAAAAAACTATTTTAAGGTACGTGATTCATTTTCTCCATGTGGATTTCCAGCTACAAATATGCAATCCGTATCACAGACCTTCGCTTCTATGATACAGTATCTGCCAAATACAAAAATAATACAATACAAAGAGCACGGTCCGCCCTCATTGAGGCTGGTCGGGCGGATGCACTTTTGCATCCCTTTATGGGGATCGAATCTTGGACATCCTCTGATCCACGGCGGCTGGCAGAGTGAAGATCGGAATACGGTATTACATTCTTAGTTCTGAATCGGAATCTGATTACCAGGTAACGCTTGTGGTTGGTCGGCCAGTCGGCAAACATAGGTTATAGATGTGTGATACAGTAACTGACAAATAATACAAAGAGTACTGTACATATACTGTATATTGTATAGAGTGAGATTAATTCGTCTGCCTTTATTTGAAACATTTTCTTAAACTTGAAGAATGTAAACAGCAAAGCTATTAAATGTTAATATGAATTACTGCAACTGTACCAATTAATTCTGGCTCCGCGATCACCACTGTTGCAGCCATTGTTTAAAACCAGCTCCTTCCTTTAATGCCTTCTCTCCTTAATCTCTGCCTACCTGTGCCAGAAATAAATCAGACACAACCAGTGTATAATGGCACTCCCCTCCCACTTAAACCTTGTGTGCTGGGTGTTTTTTTGTCTTAGGCGTTGTCTGATTGTGTCACTGTGTTCGCTAGCTGCACAAAAGTACATTGCGCTGTCTGATGGTTCCAGGCTGTTAATCTTCAGAGTTCCGTTAGTTGCTACTTGCCGTATGACTTCATATTTCTCTTTGCTAAATCCATCTTCATATTCTGGTTCTTTACTCTGAAAAGAGTATACGATTAATCGGATTCCTTCATTTGGGAGTTGTCGGTAGAAGTACATGTGTAAGTAGGTGTTATCATTGTGTTCACATCTTATCGCTGCAGTGCCTCCCATTTTAGCAAAGATTAATGGTGGTGTCTGTAAGACTGTAATGCCGTCTCCTGGAACTGAAAAAGTAAGCGTTTTCAGTCAAAGTGCATCTCAGCATTTATCTTTTTACCTATTATAAATATAAAATTAGCAATAAGCATTAGAAGAATTAAAACTTATACTATTTGAATTTTGGATTTCTTTTTAATTAAATATGACACTTACTGAGTAAGAATGAAAAGAAGAGTAAAATCAAAGAAATAATCATTTTTTCCCATGAAGACACAAAACAATCAGTGAAAGTAACATCAATTAAATTTTGAATTATGTCCTGTATTCTATCCAGATAAGATATGAAGCACGTATTGCATTTTAAACTTTGAAGATATTTGCTGACACCTCCTACCCCTATCCTCTTGTGCTCCACCTCCACTTTTTTTTTTTTTTTTTTTTAACAGACATTCCGATTTTAAAGAGACATCAAACACTCACACAAACATACATCAACAATATATTTTCGACTTGTCGGTATTAAAAGGTAAATCAATAAGGCTAAATATAAATCTTGGTTTGTAAGTCCCGTTCCCATGCTACGTTGCCGCACTACAGAAAATGTTCAAGTAAATCTATAATCTTTTGGTTATTTGTGTATTTATACTTTTGCTGTATATAGATAAGAATACGATGCAGTTCCGCTTGATCAGAAAAGCTTCAGAGTCTGTATATACGCGTAATTTAGAACGACATACAGATGTCTTCATTATATTTGAATGTCTTTGTGGTCTTGTCCCTTTTTATCTAAATCATAGTTTATATATTGTATTCCAAGCAGATGACTTTGGTCATCCAATTCTAATTTATTGATTAACTCTTTTCTTATTTTTATTATGAATTTTCTTTCTTTCTTTCTTTCTTTCTTTCTTTCTTTCTTTCTTTCTTTGGTCTATTTAAATTTTTATTCTGTTGCCAATAAAGCCATTCATTAACATGCTATTCATCTTTATTATTTCTGATTTCTTTGTCATTTTCAACACTACATCTTAAAAATCCATGCAGTATGGTGTTCTTTCTTACTCAAGTGACCATAATATAATACAATTCTCAGTATTTTGTAAGAGTACAGATGCAAAGGCTAAAATTGTTAAGTTGAACTTTGCTAGGGCAAATTTTGAGCAGATGCAACAAAGTCTAAGTAGGATAGACTGGGATAAGCTTTTAAGTGTGGAGACAGTCGAGGAGCAGTGGAACAGGTTTAAAAATGTTTTACATGTAATGCAGGACAGATACATACCTAAATTTGGAATAGGAAACTAAAAAAAAACTCCACGATGGATTAATAAAGATTTAAAAAAGAAGTTACAAAGGAACAAACTGCTGTATAAGGCATATAAGACTAATGACTGCAAAGTGAATCGTAGAGCGTATGAGAATATGAGGGCAACCATTAAGAAGGATATCAGGGAGACTGAAAGACAGTTGGTGAAGAATATAGTAGATAAGGCTAAAGAAGACCCTCAGAGATTCTTTCAATATTTTAGTAATAAAAAAACAGTGAAGGTGAAGATGAAGTGCATCAGAAATAGTAAAGGGAATTAAAAGTTATAGTGAAATAGTGGATGCCCTAAACTTGAATTTTTCTGATGTCTTCACAAGTGAGGAAGTGGATAACCTCCCAGAGGTAAATGGGCATACTAGGGAGGTACTGAGGGATTTGGAAATTGTAGAGGGAGAAGTGCTGCTCAGATTAAATAGGCTGAAATCAAACAAATCACAAGGACTAGATAATATTTACCCTCGAGTTCTTAAGGACGCTAGTGAGTAAACCCTTGACACATATTTTTAGAAAGTCACTGTGTATTGGAGAGTTTCTGAAAAACTGGAAAATGGCAAATATCATCACATTTTGTAAAAAGGGTGACCGAGCAGATCCAAGCAACTATAGGCCAGGAAGCTTAATATGCATTACAGGAAAATTAATGGAAGGAATTATTAAGGATAAGATTGAGCAACACCTGGCAAGAACAGGAGTTATTAGGAACAGTCAGCATTGGTTCAGACAAGGGAGGTCATGTTTTACTAACATGCTGGAATTCTATAAGGAGGCAACAAATGGATATCATCAAAGTGTAGCATATGATGTTATTTATCTTGACTGCCAAAAAGCATTTCATAAGGTACCACATGACAAGCAGGTCAACAAACTAAAAGAAGTGGGAGTTCAGGGTGATGTTTTTAGATGGGTGCAGAATTGGCTCAGACACAGGAAGCAGAGGGTGATGGTGCGAGGAACCTCATCAGAACTGGCCAATGTTAAGAGTGGTGTTCCACAGGGATCAGTGCTAGGGCCTTTGCTATTTTCAATATTTATAAATGATTTAGATAGGAATATAAGTAACAAGCTGGTTAAGTTTGCTGATGATACCAATATAGGTGGATTAGGAGATAATATGAAATTTATTATATCATTACAGAAGGAGTTAGATAGCATACATACTTGGGCAGATTTGCAGCAGATGAAATTTTATGTCAGTAAATGTAAAGTATTACACATAGGAAGAAAAGAAATTAGGTCTGAATACACAATGAGCAGTCTGAAAATCGAGAGTACATCTTAAGAAGGATTTAGGAGTTGTAGTGGACTCTAAGTTATTGACTTCCCGACAGTGTTCAGAAGCCATTAAGAAGGCAAACAGAATGTTAGGTTACAGCAAGTTGTGTGGAGTACAAATCACAGGAGGTTAAGCTTTACAACACACTGATGAGGCCTCATCTGGAGTACCTGGTGCAGTTTTGGTCCCCAGGCAACTAAAGGACATAGCAGCACTAGAAAAGGTCGACAGAAGAGCAACTAGGCTGATTCCAGGGCTCCAGGGGATGAATTATGAGGATAGATTTAAAGAACTTAGCCTCTTCAGTTTAAGCAAAAGAAGATTAAGAGGTGACTGAAGTGTTAAAAATTATAAAGGGAATTAGTACAGTGGATCGATATCGTATATTGGAATGTTTCGATGATTTGTAACCGCGATTAGCATTATAAATAAAAAAATACATAAATACCAGCTTCTCTTATTATACTGTATTACTGGCAAAACAGCTGCCTTTGTTTATTTGCAGTATTTAGTATGCACTATTTCCCTTCATGGCCTCACGTTTTACACAAACACAATAAATTATAGGTTTATATTTTAGCAAACAATTACGTTTCAGAATTTTCTGATGACTGACACATTTCGCATCAGTATGGAAACTTGTTACAGTTATTACCTCCCGCAATTTGTCCGGTGAAATCTTAAGAAATTCGAATTTTTATAATGCACTTATATAATTAAAGCTACCATCGCTGATATACGTGATTAGTTTTGAAACCGACATTTCAAATGGTTGTTTTCGTCTGCATGAAGGTTTTTTACAGACGACAGGCACTTTTCGCCGCAGTGTGGTTTCTAACTGCACAGTAATAAGTTGCACTGTCTGCAGCTGCCAGGCTTGAAATCGCGAGGTGTCCCTCCTTCGTTCCGTCTCCAGTTAAGTTAAATTTATCTTTTGGGACTTCTCCATAGTCAGGATTAGCGTAGCTGAGATATGCGATTAGTTTTAAACCTGGCACTCCAACTTGTTGTTGATACCAGAGCATATTAGGATAGCTAGCGCCACCATCGTGTGCACAGGAAAGTGAAACTGTATCCCCAGTTGTCGTAATTAAATGTAGTGGGTCTTGTTTAACTTCGATACATTCTGCAGGGTCTATAATAAATAAATAAATAAATAAATAAATAAATAAATAAATAATGAACATTGCAAGTGAAATAAATATCGCAAATATAATTAACAGCAGTAATAATAATAATCCTCACAACACATATTCCACAAGGATACAAGGAGGAAAATAACTAAACGCATTTCAGGTCACTCTGAACTTCAAGCACACAGAAGCTGGTGCTCAATATTGTCCTTCTTATTGTTTCTGTTTCCGTGTATATGAGGACAAAAAACTTAGACACATTGCACTTCCTCTCACGTGGTCACCGAAAACCGAAACTGTAAAAAATGCTCGGATTTTTGTTACATGTTAACTTAATATGAAGATGAAATCGGAGTTGTGGTGATGATTAGTGTGGGTGAATTAAATCAGCGCTCTGTTTAAATTATGCCTCACTAAAACTGGCTTGCTGCGTTTTTTTTTTTCCTTCAGTTGCTTATTGGGATTCAGAGTAAAAGATAAATAGATTGACGGGTGGATGTACTGAAGGAAAAGCTAAAAAAAAATTAAAATCAAACTAAATGATTCTTTTTTATCTGAATGTATTTATTTATTTATCTACATGCTGTGGCTATTGTCCGGAAGAATAAATTGGTGTCTCGTACCCGTGTCCACAACCTTAAAAAGAAAACACAGTTGACCTAATGCAGGGATTTAGTAAACGGAACCTAACAGTCAGTAAAAAAATGAGAGAGAGGGATACAGAAATACAATTAGCAAAAAATGAAAGTGGTTTGCTTATGGTCACACAGCATCAGTAGAGAGATCTGATCCCCAAGGTTTGAAGTTCAAAACGATGTGTATTAAGACCCTAACATTATTCAGAAACAACTTTATATTTTTAGACACAAACGTTTCATATTCATACTTTGATTTTACACGCTCAGGGTTTGGAGTCCAAACCTTAACCGCTCCACTACACTCTCTGCCTACAATGACTGACCTTTTTACGCCGATCACTATTTATACCATAACTGCATAGTTCATTCATTTTGCTAATTGCATTTCTGTATCCCTCTCCCTCATTTTTTTTTACTGACTTTTGGTGTATAGGTACCTATGGAAGTCAAAGTCCACCCCTCCGTGACCCTCAGCCACATGGAGGCAGCCCTCTCATTCTCTGGTATAATCACCAGCATTACATTAACCAGGCAGGTACTCCTCACTCACTCCTGCCCAATGACTTTCCCCCAGGCAACCAAAGAGTAAAAAGAGAGTCAAGCCATCTTCAAATGGGAATGTTCCAGAACAAAGTGAGTGGGTGGACGTGAGCCTATCTATATCTATGTGGTATTTCTCCACCTCACCTACCAACTCAGGCTCCTTCCTCAAAGGGAGGTGACCCAAGAGTCAGTTTATGTGTCTGAGTTCTAGTCTGCCAAGGCCTTTGTCTTTGACCTCTGCTAAGATCAAATTGCACTTCGCCCCTATTCCTTCTACAAGTCGTGGGTCCACAGGAGAGCAGTTCCATGTTACATTTTTGGGCTGTACCCTACTGGGCCCCATGATACGCTTGGTCACCTTGCGCGTGCCTGCAGGCATGTTTCCCAGGTCTGGCTTCAGAAGGAGGTCCTGGTAACCCCATACTGGGCATGGTACTATTTTTAAATGTATGAGTTTGCATTATTAGGAGCTTTGAACCATTCACACCCCTCACTTGGGACCAATTTACCTTGGAAGACCCTACCAGGAGCTTCTGAAACATAGCTTCAAGTGGTAACAGGGGTACTCACACCACCTCTTCAAAACAATAAAGTAGTGATTCCCAGAGGAACAATAATAATAATAATAATAATAATAACAACCTGGTCTCAAAAGAGAAACTAATTGCTATGAATTGCTATCAATTGAAAAGGAATAAAATATACTGTATATTATATATGAACTGCTCAAAAAAATTAAAGGAACAGTTTGAAAACACATCAGATCTCAATGGGAAAAAAGTCATGCTGGAATCTATACTGATATGGACTGAATAATGTGTTAGGAATGAAAGGATGCCACATTGTTTGACGGAAATGAAAATTATCAACCTGCAGAGGGCTGAATTCAAAGACACCCTGAAAATTAAAGTGAAAAAATGATGTGGCAGGCAAGCTAGTCCATTTTGCCGAAATTTCATTGCAGCAACTCAAAATCGTACACAATAGTTTGTATGTTGGGGCATCATTGACCTCCTGGACAGTCTTAGGTACAACCTGGTGGCATCGGATGGTCCAAAACATAATGTCCCAGAGGTGTTCTATTGGATTTAGGTCAGGCAAGTATGAGGGCCAGTCAATGGTATCAATTCCTTCATCCTCCAGGAACTGCCTACATACCTTTGCCACATGAGGCTGGGCATTATTGTACACCAGCAGGAACCCAGGACCCACTGCATCAGCATAGAGTTTGATAGTGGGTCCAAGGATTTCATCCTGATACCTAATGGCAGTAAAGGTGCCGTTGTCTAGCCTGTAGAGGTCTATGCGTCCCTCCATTAATATGCCTCCCCAGACCATCACTGAACCACCACCAAACCGGTTATGCTGAACGATGTTACAGGCAGCATAATGTTCTCCACGGCTTCTCCAGACCCTTTCACGTATGTCACATGTGCTCAGAGTGAACCTACTCTCATCTGTGAAAAGCACAGGGTGGCAGTGGTGGACCTGTCAATTCTGGTATTCATTGCAAATACCAATCGAGCTCCACAGTGCTGGGCAGTGAACACAGGGCCCACTAGAGGAAGTCTGGCCCTCATGCTACCCTCATGAAGTCTGTTTCTGATTGTTTGTTCAGAGACATTCACAGCAGTGGCCTGCTGAAGGTCATTTTGTAGGTCTCTGGCAGCGCTCATCCTGTTCCTCCTTGCCCAAGGGAGCATATACGGGTCCTGCTAATGGGTTAAGGACCTTCTACGGCCCTGTCTAGCTCTCCTAGAGTAACTGCCTGTCTCTTGGAATCTCCCCCATGCCCTTGAGACTGCCAGGAGACACAGCAAACCTTCTGGCAATGGTACATATTGATGTGCCATCCTGGAAAAGTAGGACTGCCTGTGCAACCAAACTCTGTAGGGTCCAGGTATCGCCTCATGCAACCAGTAGTGACACTGACAGTAGCCAAATGCAAAACGAGTCAAAAAAACATTCAGAAAAGCTGAAGAAGGGCAGCATGGTGGTGCAGTGGGTAGTGCTGCTGCCTCGCAGTTAGGAGACCCAGGTTCGCTTCCCAGGTCCTCTCTGCATGGAGTTTGCATGTTCTCCCTGTGTCTATGTGGGTTTCCTCCTGATACTCCGGTTTCCTCCCACAGTCCAAAGACATGCAGGTTAGGTGCATTGGCGATCCTAAATTGTCCCTAGTGTGTGCTGGGTGTGTGTGAGGTGGGCTGGCACCCTGCCCGGGGTTTGTTTCCTGCATTGTGCCCTGTGTTGGCTGGGATTGACTCCAGCAGACCCCCGTGACCCTATAGTTAGGATATAGTGGGTTGAACAATAGATGGATGGAAAAGTTGAAGAGGGAAAAATGTCAGTGGCCTCCAGCTGTTAAACCATTCCTGTTTTGGGGATCATCTCATTGTTGCCCCCCCTAGTGCACCTGTTGTTCATTTCATTAACACCAAAGCAGCTGAAAATGATTAACAACCCCCTCTGCTACTTAACTGACCAGATCAATATCCCAGAAGTTTCATTGATTTGATGCTAATATCTGATTAAAAAGTGTTTCTTTACATTTTTTTTTAACATTTCAGTCTTGTGCTAAAATCATTTGAATTATTTTTTCCCGCTCTTTAGTCAGTACTCAGTACTCATGAATGACAAGGTGAAAACAGGATTTTAGAAATTTTTGCAAATTTATTAAAAGCCAAGTAAAATTACACCATTTATTAGCCAATTGAACAGATTATAATATGCAAGATTTCGGGGCAACTCAGGTGCCTGGCAGTTTGTAATCTGCAAAGCTTGCAAATTGTAATCTGTTCAGTTAGCCAATGAAAGGTGTCATCTTACTTGTCTTCTCATTACATCCATAATGCCTAACACATGCAGTACAACACCCTACTACTGTAAATTATTTAAAAATGAACTGGATTATCAAGTTGACACAAGCATTCAGATTCTTTACAAAGTAGTTGGAACCTCTTTGACAGAGAATACAGCCTAGAGTCTTCGTGGGTTTAACTTGACAAGCTTCACACATTTGGGAATGTTCTGTCATTCTTCTCTGCGGACTCTCTCAAGCCCTGTCAGATTAGATGGAGACTTTTGGTAGACAACTATCGGTAGCTTTCTCCAGAGATGTTTGATTGGGTTCAAGTCTAGCGTCAGGCTGAGCAACTCATGGACATTAACACAGCTGTCTCTAAACCACTTCTGTGTTTGTTCTTAGGGTCGTTACTGTAATCTGTTGGAAAGCAAACCTTAAGCCCTGTCTGAGGTCCAGAGTGCTCTGGAGCAGGTTTTCAATAAGGATATCTCTATATTTTGCTCTCATCAGTTTCCTGTCAACCCTATAGTCTCCCAGTCTACATCATCCATTGAAATGGCATTGGACAGGTGATGAACAGTGCCTGCCTGTTTTCCTGCAGACATGAAGCCCTGTACTGAAGCCAAACAGTTCAATAATGGTTTCATCAGAAAAGATAACTCTTTTTTTGTCACCTTCGGTTTCCTTTTTGCAAACTTCAAGTGTGTGTTAAGGTATTGTTTATTCTGGGGAGGCTTCTGTCTGTCCAATGTGCCATAAAGTCCAGATCGGTGGAATGTTATGGTAATGGTTATCCTTCTAGATTTTTCTTCCATCTTCATACAGGTTCTCTGAAGCTCAACAGAGTGACTACCATATTCTTGATAACCTCTCTTTCCTTATTCCATGATTGTTCATTTTTGCCAGATGGCCAACTCTGTGAACAGATATGGTTGTCTGAAACTTTTTCCATTTTAGAATTATGGTGTTCACCGTGCACTTGGGATCCTCCAGTGCAGCAAAAATTATTTCAGATTCTTGCCTCAACAAAACCCTGAACTCATAGCTTGGTTTTTGCTCTGATATACATTTTCACCTGTGGAACCTATAATATAGACAGGTGTCCATCTTTTCTCATCATGTCTAATAATTGGAATTTACTACAGGTAGACTCCAGACAAGGAGCAGAAGTATCAATATGATAATCAATAGCATGGGATGTACATAAGCCACATTTCAAGAATCATAGACAAGGATTCTGAATACTTGTGTCAATATGATATTCCTGTTTTATTAATAAATTTGCAATTTTTTCAAATATCCTGTTTTCATTGTGTCATTATGTGATATTGACTGTTGTTTCCTGAGAGGAAAAATTAATTTAAACTATGTCAGCATATGGCTGCAACATAATAGTACATGAAAAAAGTTAAATGGTCTGAATACTTTCTGAATGCACTACTTAGCCTTTGTATAAAACAACAGGGCAGTAGCAGGGCTTCAATCCCTGTATGGGAACTACGGTCCGGTTTATTCCTGTTTGATGGTTTTGTGTTGATGACTGATGAGCTTCACTTCAGTGTAGTAACCTGCAATAATACATCATGCTGTCTTCGACTGTCAGGCTTGAAATTCTCAACGTTGCTTCCAGCACCAGTCAAGATGAATTTTCCTTCAGGGTTGTGCTCATAATTTTCACGAGTGTACCTGAGATATGCAATTAGCTCTAAAGCTGTTACTCCAGCTGGTTGCTGATACCAACATAGCCTCCACCATCGTGTTCACAATGCAGTGTTACAGTGTCACCAACTTTCATAATTAAAGAAGAGAGGTTTTGTTTAACATTGACACAATGTGTGAGATCTATAAAATATGAATAAATAAAATCCTGTCATGTGCACAATATTCGCAATTTGTAATAATAATAATAATAATAATAATAATAATAATAATAATAATAATAATAATAATAATAATAACAGCAACAACAACTTTAATAATAATAATAATTCTCACAAATCAAATTCCATAAGGTAGAAATGAGGAGATAAAGAGAATTCACTGAATACATCTCAAAGAACTAGGACAGAAATGAAACCTAATGAGCACTACAGCTTCCAATCAAGCCTCTGCAAGCCACACAGACTTGAATACAGTTTTTGGTTGCTCACAGTCTATGTAAAAGTAGGAGGTTTTGTAAAAATCAAGTTAAAGATTTTCTTCAGAGAGAACTCTTTCTCCCATTTACCATTTGGTCTGTTTAGTGTCTGTGTAGTATTCTCTACATGGTCTGTTTCATTCAGTTTCTCGGGTTTTTAATGTACATCAATGTTTTTGCTGATTAAAGTTTTGAAAATGGTAAAATATCAGTACCACATGATGGACTGGCATTTTTTCTACATACATACTCTACACGCGTATTTGAACTGAGTAAGTTCACTTTATCTCTTTCATTTTTGTTGAAGTTTAGCATTAAATTACCATTAGCACTCCTGCCACTCAGGGATATATACAGTATATTCCACTGGTCATAAAGTTACTCAACTGCCATTTATACATACAGTGCATATTGGTATTTTTTTTGTTTCTGACATTACATGACAATAAACTTGAACTTAAAAACCTGCACCCTAAGATATGTTTCAATTTTACAACCCACAGTTATTTTTATTCTATTAAGCATTTATGTGTATTTAAACGAACAAACAAACAAATAGTATGCATAGAAACATACACTCTAGAACGGTTAATTTTTCCTAGTTAAAAAGCAATTATTTTCTTATATCCTTGGTTCAGTTGCAGTGTACCTGAGATAGTACTGTGCTAGCTGCAGATCAAGACACTGCGTATTACAGTACACTACAGCAGCGTAACAAGATAAATAACAAATTTAACTAATACGTAGCTAGTCTTACTGTTGTTTTGTGTTTTTCCTCACCTAGCCGTCTCATTGCCAATTAACGGCAGCGCGCCGGCAATTAATGTCTCTCCCTCTTACAATTAACGACTTTTAGCTGCATGCGCATTCCTCTTGATTTAAAAAGAAAACCATGGGTGAGAAGTACGTCTTTGTGTAAACTTAATTTTATTAATCTCAGGCCATGGTATTATTTTGTGTGGCTTTAAGTAAATATTTAATTGCTATACTGACATACTATAAGGAGAGCCTATAGAGATTATACGATCACTTTTATTTTTGTTGTGTTGTGTTACAGCATTGTGCGTTAGGCAATAGTATTCGACTGTAACTGCAAAATGATTTTAGCATGTTGTCTCTGCCGAAATACAAACCCAATCACGCCCACCCCATAAACTCCGAACTGAATGGTCAGAATCACCGCATATTTCATCTTCTTTCACCTGCTGACTGGCAGCGGTTCGTAGAAAAACTTTGCGGTCCTTAAAGAACGCTTCCCAGAATGAAATAGTGCTTTGTCAAGTAAAACTTCCACGAGGAATCATACAACCTCTAAAACTTTAAATTATTAATACGAATAGTATTTTTAGTTGTGTATTGAAATCCTGACCCATTGGTATTGCACAAATGCATAGTATCTATTACAGGCCGTTTACTGAATGAACTGTTACAGATCTAAATAAATAAAGTTTCTTTCTTGACTGTTCATGAGGGTGTATGTTCTGGGAGCCAAAAACTGCACTGGTCTGAAGAACCGGTGTGCTTTTTTTTTTTTTTAAGTGTGGTCTATGTTTAAAACTGTAACCGTTTTTCATTTCTCTCCAAAAGTTTCAAAGTGAGAAATATAGGAAGCCTAAAATGTTACATATGGTTCTGGGTTTATTTATTTATTTGTTTATTTTAAAGGGTGTAGCAAATACGTAATACGAAGTTCACCTTAATGTTAAAGAAGTACGTGTATAATTAGAGTCCCTAATATTAATTTTGTACTTGCTATCTTAATTTTAAACCGTTGAAATGCAGGTCCCTGGGTAGGTGCTTACTTCTACGATGTAGAACATACGAGGTACATGTATACACACAAATTGTACAGCGTGACCTTTATTTATTTATTTATTTATTTATTTATTTATTTATTATTTATTTATTTTTAAGGTTTTAGGCATGCGATTGACGCACTTCGCCGCTGTGTGGTAACTTGCTGCACAATAATACATCGCGATGTCTTCGGCTGTCAGCTTTGAAATCGTCAGACGTCCTTGTTTGCTCCCATCTCCAGTCAACTTGAATCTTCCGTCAGGATTGTATTCATAAACGTCATTAGTAACTACAAGATATCCATTTAACTTTAAAGTTGTTAGTCCATGTTGTTGTTGATACCAGTACATATTTGTGTAGCCTGCTCCACCATCATGTTCACAATACAGCGTTACAGTGTCGCCGACTTTCGTAGTTATAAAAGAGGGGTTTTGTTTAACAGTAACACATTTTGCGTGATCTATAAAATATAAAGAAATAAAATTTGGTCACTTTCAAAATATTCACAATTCTAAATACAAAATAATAATTTAATTTTAACAATTCTCACAAAGCAAAATCCACAATGTAGAAATCAAGAGATAAAGAGAATTCAGGGAATACATCTCAAGCACTGGTTGAAAAGCATGCAGAACACTGTTAGTATTTCCGTGATAATATAAAAATGTAGATACTGTTTTTTTTCAGGCGTTTAAAAAGCGTAAATTCAAGATGACGTAATCCAACGGAAATGAAACGCGATAAGTATACAGCTCACCACCAAGTTATTGCAAGCTGCTCAAATTTGAATTCGGTTTCTGGTAACTAACATGTCTTCGATTTAGTCGTTTTGTTAAGATCCGGAGATATATTTTATACCGAGATTTACCCTTTTCTCATATTTTAAAGACAACAGTGGCCTGGCATTGTTAAATGTTCCATATGATAAGTAAGCATCCAGTCCACGTCTGACCCTGGGCTTGTGCAGGTTGCTGTCGCAATGATTGCTGGTTCTTTGGAACAACGTGTTATGGAAATAAAAGTTGTCTTTAGTTTAATTACAATTTATTGCATAAATATGTAAATTTGAGAATATATTCAAGGTATTAATAGAAAAAAGGCCAATCACAAACATAAAAAAACATTTTTATTTATGTGATGGTCAATGTTCATTTTTAAAATGTCTCTTGTAATATTTATTGATATTTCATATACACACGAGGCCTTCTTGTAAGATTTTGTTGGACTGGAAAGATAAATAAATTCAAAGAGTAAGAAAAATAATCGAGTCCAGCAACCGAAAAAATGAAGACAAACGGTTGCTATTTGGTGCCCCTTAAAACTGTATACGTTTTGGTAATTAAAAGAACTGAATCGTCTAGACATTAGAAAAAAAAATGTCCTTTTGCTTGTAAATACTGCAGGCACATTTGCCATTTTAATTGATAGCTTATTTTGCTTCTTCAGAGTTCTACTGACCTCTTCTGGATACGTCTCATAATACAAGATGGTATTACAGAAAATTACTTGTTAGCTTTCTAAATTTTGTGTTTGTGACAAGTTTGTATTGTGCATTCATAATTTTAACTAAACATCCTTTTGTGTCTCCTCAACACATTAACCATTTAATAATGGTATAGGTAAAAAGAAGTGTTGCCCACTGTTTCACCACCAGCCTAGTAGGCCAGACTCAGAACCAGACCAGGTAACTGTCTGTGTATAGTTTATATGACCCCTGTGTCTGGTTTATTTCTTTTTTTCCTCTCGTTTCTCTACATCCCACGTTATGCTGGTTAGCATATTTATACTTGTCAAGTGTCAGTGTACTCCATGCTGGACTGACATTCTTTCTATATGACTCTCAATGTAAGATATGCAAATTAGGTAAACTCACTTTTTGGGTGGAAATTATCATTAAAATACCATTAGCACTCACACCATTCAATTCAGGGACAGCTGTATTGAGGCTACTCAATAGCCACTCATACTGATCAATAGCTACTCATACAGACAGGTACATGTTTGCATTTTTTTTTTTTTTTTTTGTGATATTGTATTGAATGCTGAACTATATAGTCAATGAACAACAAACAAGAAACAGGGAAACTATGAAGATTGTTGTTCATTGACTATAGTTCAGCATTCAATACAATAATACTCTGTAGGCTGTTTGTGAAACTGAGGGACTTTGGACTCAACAACCACTTGTGTACGTGGGTGCTGGGCTTCCTCACTGGCAGAACACAGGCAGTGAGGGTTGGTAACTGTGTTTCTAACACCATCACCATCAACACAGAAGCTCCTCAACGGTGTGCTCTTAGCCCCCTGCTGTACTCCCTCTACACCCATGACTGCACGGACACGCATTCCTCCAATGCTATCATGAAGTTTGCAGATGACCTGGTGGTACTGGGCTTCATTGCGAACAAGATGGCCTACATAGATGAAGCTGCAAACCTGTGTCAGAAAAACTGCCTCCAGCTCAACATCAGCAAAACCAAGGAGCTGTTGGTGGACTTTAGCAGGAGACAGCAGCGGGACTATAAGTCCCTCATCATTAATGGGACTCAAGTGGAAAGGGTGAACAGTTTTAAATACCTGGGGGTTCACATCTCCGAGGATCTCCTGACATGGTCTGAATTCATCCAAGATCAGACCAAAAGGGAAAAGCGGAGACTCTACCATTTCAGACAGCTTAGGAAATTTGGGGTCTCTTCAGGGATTCTAAAGTCTTTCTACTCTGGCACTGTGGAAAGAATCCTGACACAGAACATTACATCCTGGTTTGGAAACTGCTGAGTTGAGGACCATAAAGCCCTACAGAGAGTGATCTGTGCAGCAGAACGCTGCTGCAGGTCAGCTCTACCATCTATGCAGGACATTTACACCAGAAGATGCAGGACCAGAGTTCTCAGGATTATCAAAGACTCCTCTCATCCCAGCAATAGCCTGTTTCATCTGTTAAAATCAGGCAGAAGGTTTTGTAGTATCCTGGCCAGGACAGAGAGACTCAGAAGGACTGTTAGATCAGAACATGCCATCTCATCGATGGCCCTCCACATACTTAGACTGGACTGTAAGTTGTACTATGCCGTCTACCCTTACCTTGTTTTGGAATTGGTCTGTCATTTAACTAGGCACCTGTCTTACTTTGGTTTTGCACAATAATCACTGCACCATTGCACCTTAACACTTAATTCTACTTTATTCACATAATTTTACTTATTTATTATGTTCTACTATACTATTATCTTTCAATCTGTGACTTTTTGTTAATCTAGCTGATATTCTTCTAACTTTACACAGTTTTTGATAAGCAGATCAGGATGCATTTCACTGCGTGTTGTCCTGTATAACTATGCATAACTATGCATGTGACAAATAAAGAATCTTGAATCTTGAATTGCAATAAATGTGAACTTGAAGATTTATTAATTATTGTAATATATATTTCAGTGATATAGTTCATAGGCAGTTTTTAGTCGGATATTAAGCTTTTATTTTAAAACAGTGTTCATTAATATTTCCATACTGGAAAGGTATTAATTTCCAAATAAAACATCAGTCACATTCTGATAATTGTATTTCTATATGTTTCACTCCATCTGAACTAGTGTGGTGCTGAGGTGTCACCCACTGCATGGCTGTACTCGGGTCCTAATCTGGATCCTGAGTTGGTTTGTCGTATGGTGGGTGTGGCAATGCACTGTATCAGTGCCTGCTCCTAACCTCTCTCACTATATATATTGTATTAATTCCTTATCTTTACTATAGATGAGAGATTACTGAAATGTTACAAATGAACCTTTGTTTTGTGTTTTCTTGTATATTGAAAACATATTCTTAACCTTTAACAACAGCAAATTCTATTATAATTATAATTATTAACATGTTTACTATTTTTACTAAAGGAAAGTCATTTTAACTGAGAAATAGTGAATGCATGAATAGGGAAGTCCATAAAAAGCTTAAGCATTCAATTTACTGAAAATCATTCGCTGCAATCAATTCAATTAATTGTAAAATTTCCATGCATTTGTGGAGCTGTGTTAAAGTCAGTAGCTGAAAGTGAACTGAATACAACTCAGTATGTTGATTGCATACTCTCACATTATGTGATAACTTCCTATGATAAGCAAACTAAAACACAAATTTTTGTGTCAATAAATTTTATTTTTAATTAAGCTTGCTAATCATCTGATCTTTTGGCAGCCAACTATCCAATCGCATCATTATTAAATACAACAGTGTATTAATCAATTACATTGAATGTTTTTTACTATATAATAAAACACTAAGGTCTGTGTGCCAAGTCCCTCAGAGAAATCTGATTGGTCGGTTTGGCTTTGATGTTATGACAAAAGAGGAAGTGCAAGTATGAGACTCACAAAGAGGAGTAAAACTGCATGCTGACAGAGTCATTTTTAAAGACGGAAAGTATAAAACCAAACAGAAGACAAAATAGGCATTTCAAAAATAGTAAAAAAGTGTCAGAAACAGACCTTATGAGAATGCACACAAGACAGGTTCAGACACACATGCAAATATAGAGAAAAGGCACTGAATGAATACATGGGGCAAGAGACAGAAAATATTTTTTAGTTATTTTATTACCTGTCTTTGACAGGTACTGTGGCTAGCAAATAATATACTATATATCCTCCAAATATCACAAAGAGAGGAAAAGCCTGCTCTAATGAGGGTGTGTAATAGGTGTGTCACATTTTTGAATTAAAGTATCAAAACACTTTTTTTTATAACCACATAAATCTTCAGCACTTAAAACATATTGTTATGTATAGCCTTTATCTTTTTCTGACACCATATTAATGTGTGGTGGTCACCATAACTGTGCAATATCATTACAAAATGAATGATGACTGAGCTAAAAGTTGTGCTAATAAAAAAGGAAAATAACTGAAAAAATCTGCAAACAATGTAAAAATATCCCCAAAAAATAGCAAACCACTCAAAAACGCATGTTCCCTCCACTAGAAAATGCTTAAAGAAATTACCTGATCTGGTGGAAACCTATCCACTTGCCAACACTGCTGCATGCCTTTCAAATGTGCTGTAAATGGTGATTCAATGTTAATGTGTTTACTTTATTTAAAAATAAATATATATCTAAATTGTATTAGAAATAGAAATGTAAACGACAAAAAAATAGTTGAATCAACTTAAAAACAGCTGTGTAATGGCAAACTTTCTCAAAAATATTTTTCAAGCATTAAAACATGATAATTTTGATTACAGTCAATGTAAAACAATTGGATAATGGCAATATAATACAAACATATTTCTGTTTTTGGCTGCAGTATTTAAAGAAGTGAAATCCATTCATATTGTAGCAATCCCTGTGTCCTGATCAAACATTAAGGTATCAGGAAACAGGGTTACTTTTCGTGTCCTTCCAGATGGATGCCAATAAATACTGGAAATGGAAAGATGGATTTCAAATTGTTTAATTATCAGCATTGACAACAGCAATACCAGTAATTAATCAAATAATTTGGCAAGGCTTCTATTTATTTACCACACCTTTCTTTGTTGTAGGAGGCAGGTGCCCTGCCTTTAGACTTATATCAAGGTATATAAAGCACACTCAATTTAAGAAACAGAATAAAACAATGTATTGACAAGCACAAGGATTATAGAAATATAGTAAGTGCTTGTATATATTAAGACACTCTAGGCAGACAAATATACTGTATAAAGTAACATATGGAGGCTGGTTCTTTATTCACTATTTGGAGTTCTACTTTTTTGGCACAGATGAATAGTTTTCTGATACCATTTCTTTAAAGGTGATGTCTGATGTTGTGTAGAGTTGTTGCTTTGTTGTTGCTCCAAGTTCAAGTGGAGGATTCTTCTTGCAATGGATAGCAATGTTTCTCTTTGCATCATGATCCTTTGTTTGTGGTGTTCTGTGCTTCTGCTTTCTCAGCTTGCTTTCCTCTGGTAGCCCCTTTCCTTTTGTGGTACCCGGATGGAGGTGGTACCCAGCCGGGACACCCAAGAAGACAGGAGGAGGGCTTATGCCTCCTCCAGACCTCGAGGGAGCGACCACCCTGGGGGCTGCGGGTAAAGAGCTGGGAAGCTTGACCCTGTAGGGACCCGGGGTTACCGCCAGGGGGACCCCAACACCTGGAAGACCCTGGACCTCAGCACTTCCGCCACACCGGGAAGTGTTGGGGGGAAGAGGAACAGGGACACCCGGAGTGCTTCCAGGGAGACAGCCGGCACTTCCGCCACACTGGGGCGTGTCAGTGGGAGATTGCTGGGAACACACCTGGAGCACATCCGGGTACTTATTTAAAGGGGCCGCCTCCCTTCAGAGGGGGACAAGAGTCGGGTGGAAGAATTGGACAAGGTCTGTGGAGGAGTCAGGAGGCGGCCTGAACAAGAAAAGAGAGAACTGTGAAAATAATGAAGAATAAACGTGTGCTGGGTGACATGAGTGTGTCCGCCTGTCTGTGTCCGGGGCAATGTTCACACTGTATTTTCTGCAATTACATAGGAAAGAGTATTATTCTTTCTGGCACAGAGTTTAAATGCTAAAGTTCCCTTCTTGGAGTGACAGAAATTTCTCAGCCTTTTCAGCCAAATGGCCCACAGCTTTGCTTGGCAGAAAAATTGTGCATTTCTGATTCACAAAAAGAAACAGATTTTCTGTTCTCATGTTGATTTTCATTTTGATTTACACCTTTGTTATCAGATGAAGTAAGGCAGATCCTGGTACAAGCTTAAGTTTAGTCCCTTAGTTTGGAATGGAAGTGGGGGGAAAGGTACAGCTAGATGCCTGCATACTTGTTAAATGTGCTTTTTAAATAGGTCTCATGTGCCTCTAAAACATGGCAGAATGGGCAATGCCCACTTTGTCCTGTATGAGTAGACATCAGTTTTAGGTAGATGTCAAGAGAGATAGAAATCGGAAAAAATACAGGCATACTCTCACAGACATTTCTTTCCCATTTAAAGAAGCCCATTGCAAATTTTAGATGTACAACTTAGATAAATGAAAGTATAGCAGATGCATAAAATGCATAATTATTTATCATCATCTGATATTGCAATCAATGTATGGCATTGTGGTCACTTTGTACTATTGTCCCTAATCCATGGAAGACTGCAGGTCTTGGTACTGAATGTACATGTGTACATTGAAGTAAACTTGAAATTGAGGAATATAAAGTTCTATTTGCACATAAAGTTTATCATTATGGCTCTAGGGATCGCCACCAATAAGTCTAATTACATTTTTATTTTCTTCTCTTCTCTTGGGTGCTATTTCATTTTTTGGTGAAACACATTCACCCAACTGTCTTCAATGCACAAATGAAAAATGTTTTATACTTATTGCCTCATTTGTTACATATTAATTCTTTACCTGATCTAATCATCACGCATTGTGCTATACAGTTAACAAAGGTATAAAATTCTTTGTCCAAAGGATACTCAAACAAATTCAGGTTGAGATGTTCTATTGTAAACTCCTTCCAGTAGATGTTGGTTTCAATAATTAGTGCCTTTAGTGAATACATCCCAGAATAATATGTCTCGACCAGAACGTTTACATGCCTTGGGCCTGCTGTGAAAGGGGCAGATTCCGCTTTAAGACCCTAAACTGAATTTAAAACATTAAATAATACATGTATAAGCAGATGTCAGAGAAAATGTACACTGTAAAAAAAATAATGTTACATTTATGGTAAAAAACTGGCAGCTGGGGTCACCAGAATTTTACCGTAAAAAAGAAGGTCACAATATTTTTTGGTCTACGGTACACTTTAAAAAATAATGTTAAATTTACGGTAAAATACTAAAAGCTGGGGTCGCCAGAATTATACCGTAAAAAAGAAGGTCACAATATTTTTTGGTCTACGGTACAGTTTAAAAAAAATGTTACATTTACGGTAAAATACTGCCAGCTGGGTTGCCAAAATTTTACTGTATTAAATAAGGTGACAATGTTTTTAGGTCTACAGTATAATTTTGTAGTAAAAGCTATTTGTTCTTTGCAACAAATTCCAGCAGAAGAGAATGATTAACCATAACCAGAAATTCATGTTGTGTAATAAATATGATAATCAATAAACAATATGTATTGACAGGGTCAAACCTCAGTACACAATTTGCATCAGTAAAGTAACAACAACCAATAGCAAGCATGTACCATTTAATTATACACATTGAAAACAATTCACTGTTTAAAGAAGTTATGACACGTTGTCTGGTGGGGAAGTAAAGTTTTCTTTTGTGGTGTATGGTGTCCTACTTATCGAATACAGCCCACCATAAATCAACTTCCATAACCTCAAAAAACCTTCAGCACGCAGGGAAAAATAAGTCTGCTAACTTAGTTTACGTTTTTTTTCCCTACTATTCAAAGGTATGCGGTTCACCAGGAACAATATTGTAAAAAGGGGCGTGTCCTTATGCAAATATCATAACGGTTTTACTGAAACAGTGATTTATCGTTTTACATTTTACGGTTGTTTACCATCGCTATTTAACAGTTTTACACTGTACAATTTACAGATTTTTTCAGTGTAACTGTAATGCATCAAACGGTATTTAGCATATTTTGAAGGTAGAAAAATATCGATTTTACAGAACTTGGCTGTAAAAAATAATGAAATATATTGTTTAAGCTATACAGGTAATTTTCAGTAGAACATAAGGTAACTTTCCTTTTTTTCAGAAAAGTTAATTTACTTTCACCATTTACAGTGTTTGTACCGTTAAATTTACTGACATTTTTTACAGTGTAGCCGAGCTTCTTTTCAAAAAAGTAAAACTATGCAACCAAAGTGCTTAGAAAACACACATCTTGTTAATAAATATTAAGTCCTTAAATACTCTTCCTCCATTTATCCTCAGCAAAGTGATTAAGATTAATATTTTTCCATAAGATTAAAATCTTCTTTATACACTACAAAACATTGTAGGAAGGCACATGCATAAATTCTGGTGAACTGAAATCTTGCTGCACAATCTTGCATTTTTAAACTTTTAAGCTTACAGTAATAAATGCAACTGAAATTTATTTTCATCAAAACCAATATACACTCCACACATACACTGACTTGCCAAGGATCTGATCCCACAACCCTGGTAAACTTAATTTTGGCAAATTCCTATCTAAATGCCATATGAAGTTGCGGTAAAGGAGCTTTCACTACAAGGACATACTTGGTAGCTTAAAGATTGAACTTAAATGGCCATCATATGCATAAGCATGGTTTGGTTGTCTTGTGATGTACTGGCCCCTCATTCAGGTGTAGATCCTGCCCTTTGTCTAGTGCAACTTGGCTGCATGGAGTTGAAGTCATGAAAAATAAAAACAGATATGAAATGTGCATTAGATTGATAATTTCTTCATGAAAGAAAGTTTTAAACTGTACAGACTAACAGAATAATATATTTTACATGTTAAGGTTGGTTATAAAAAGCATGGCTTACCAGAGTGGTAGCCAAGTGCTGAAAATGCAGTACATTTCATGGTAGTTTGAACTCCCTATTAACAATACGAAATTGCTCTAAGTATAAAATTTTACATTTTAAACGGGCAAAAATGATTGTAGGAAGAGTGTGTCGTTTTGTACAAACGCTACTTACAGTATACGCTTAGGACAAAACTGCAGACTTCTAAAGGCTTCATTATACCGAACCGCGAGACGATGAGGTGACGTCACAACTCAGCATTTATTTTTTATAAGACGAGGTGCAACCTCCAGTCAGTCTGTCAGATTCCCTCTGACACGACATCATGATTAGTATCCTGGTTACACTTTATTGCCTCACTCGTGAGTCATTTATTGTTCGTCGTTTTATGTTCTCTATGGGCACAAACATGAGATTAATTTATATATAGTAAACATGAAAACACGCTTACAGTCATTTCTGAAAAAAACGACTGCTTTTCCTTATAAAATATTTTTAGCAGGCGTAGTCACTTTGTGTATTTGCCTTTTTCGAAAAAGTACCTAAACCTCATATATATGTTAACTTTAGATGCAGCCTTCAGCACGAAACTGAAGCAGAAGGAGCACCTTATACTAACTCCTGGAGAAAATGCAGAAATGATGTGTGAACAAGACGGTGCTGATCAGCAAATGTACTGGTACAGACAACGTGACGGGCAAGGGATGCAACTGATACTCTTTTCAATGATGGAGAATATTAAAACTGAAAAAGAGCTTGGCGATGACAGATTTTCTGGAAACAGGACGGAGCGAAAGAGTTTCCTCTTAGGCATCATAAATGTACAAAAGAACGACTCTTTCACATATTTCTGCGCTTCCAGTTATCACGGTGCTTTAAAAAGCCAAAGCGTTAGCACAAAAACCCATTCAAATAATACAATTCACGCTTTGAACAAGAAGTGGCAATTTCTCCTCAAAACTAATTCAACGGCCAACATTCATAGATCAAGTTAATGAAATACTGTGCCATAATCTGCAAATGGAAAAAAAACAACATTTTATCACGATATTGGGAAACATGAAATGGTTAAAGATTTTTTTTAAAGATTTTTTTCCCCCTCAGGTATGTTCCTACAGGAAGGAGGTATTGCATGTCAAACAAATGGGCTGATTAAGGGTACATCTGAAGGATAAAAAAAGAAAACTTTCAGCCTGGGTATTAAAGTGTCCCTTCACTTATGCCTAGTGCCAAACTGTAATATTTTCACAAACCAGTCATTCTCCTTATCATGCCCTCTATCTGTTCATCGTGGAATGGTCGCAAGACCTTCTGAATGCAAAATAAAAATGACACGCCATACAAGTAACGCGACTGTTCGGAATGCGGTTTACTTAGTCACCAATAAGGAAATACCGACTACGCCACCTAGTGAGATTAGGGACACTAGGACCCCGGTAATAAACATTTTCGCCACCCTATTATCACCTTTTTCAGTTCGAAATCCGAAACCTAAAGACAGGCACAAATAACAACGCTTCAATGGCAATCAAATACCCTTTTATAAAAATGTATTTAAAACGTTAAAATAATTAAAAATCCTTAAATAAAACTCTTTTTGTTCCTTCTGTTTTGGGTAACTTAGTAGTTCGAACGAACAGTCTATCTCCCTGCAGTTTTTATAGCCCGATCCTCCAGAAGATACTGGCGGGTACAGGAGGAGGGTGACTGCGCTGTTCCGTCCACTTGAAAGTCATTCTCCTTCTGAGAATGAGGCTACAACAAATAAAGGCAGGAAGTGTCTAAAAATTCGAATCAGAGACGCCATTACCGATCGAATGCGGTGTCGCTTTGCAACTATCCGTGACTTGGCCCCCGGCAGAATTCTAATACTTAACGTATACTTATAAACTGCGGCTTCTTACCTCCACAAGGAAAACCACACCAGGTTCATCTCCCGGACCTCGATCACAGCCCTCCTGAAAACGAATACAAGTTGCTGACACTGCCACTTTAAGACGCCCTGAAACCGTTTTCTATCTTTTCCCCAATTCTGCTCTTGTCCTTAAATACACGTCGGGAACACATCGGAAACCTTTCGTCCTTCTTCTGCCTCAAACAGTTTCCCCTTTTTCTTTGTTAAGTCCCCTTCAATCCACTTCCCACCCAAATAAATAAAATTTCAACACACGTGAAAAATGTGTAATCTCCCTACTCAAGGGTATGTAAGGAATAAACCTTCCGTACATTAAAATACTGTGACACTTTTTCCATTAATCCATCCATCCATTCTATCTGATTTTCTTCCACTTATCTGGGTCCAGGTAGTAAGGATAGCTAAGCAATGACGCCCAAACATCCATTTTACTCTCACCACTTCCAACTCCTTCAGTGGGATACGGAGCCGTTTCCAAGCCAGACGAAAGAAGCGACCTCTCAAGCTTGACCTAGATCTTCCTGGCACATTAGTTCGAATAAAATGTCCGAACCAGCTTAACTGTCTCCTTTCGATGCGGATGACCGGCGGCTCTCAACATGTTTCAACAGCTTGCAAAGGAAAATCAGTTCCGCTGCTTTTATTCGCGATCTTTTTTTTTTTCGATCACTATACACACAGGTCGTGATCATAAGATAAGAAAGTAGATCGACAAGTGAGGGCTCTACATCTTTTTTTTTTTCTTTGGATAAGGAAAAATGACGGATTTGAATGTTTGGATCCTCATCCTGGCCTTTTTACACTCAGCTGCAAAACTCCAGAGTGCGTGTCTAAAGCGGCCATGGTGTAATAAAGTCCCAAAAACTCAACAAGTATCAGTACCCAATAGGGTACCCCTTGGAACCGGGCATGTTTCAAATGATTGCAGAAATAAGATTACACTTTCTCAAGTGGCTGAAAAAGAGTAGTTCTGATGTCAGCTTCATTAATGTGACAATTTTTAAATGAAGTGACCTTCTCATAAATATTTAAGGTGCGTTTTATACTTTGATTTTTTTTTGGAAAATCTGTACTTCTACTTCTGTGTCTTAAATAAAACCTATTTTTACAAACAGTGTCAAATATGCATAAATACAGTAGTATTGTCTGGGATGCCTGTTTTAGGGAAGGCACTTCAAGATTTTCCTTAGGTCCGTGAATTGGCATGGATCACTCTGCAGATGGGACTCAATGGTGCTGTCCAGAGTTTAAGGAGGCTACATTCCAGATGGAATGGTAAAGTAGTTAAGAGCTTACATACATACTTGGGAGCTTCAAGGCTGCAAATGCACTATGGCCACAAGTCTGCACACTTTTCCCTTGAAGGAGACAGTTGCATGCCTCCTATGGAGTCAGAGATGACCCAGAACCACTTGCCAGTCAAATGTACATGACTCCTAGTGCAGCGTTTCTCAACCTTTAAGTATTTGCGACCCGAGCTTTAATAACAGTTTTAATCGTGCCCCCCCCCCCTAACATTTTTTGAAATGTAGATGCATATTTTATTATACCTACTTAACTTTTATCAACATTTATCTAACTCTATATTTATTGTTCTAGTATCAGAATGTAGTTTAAGTTAATTTGTTTTGGTTTCAACAGATTTTTTTTTCATATTTTTGATTCTTGATTTCTTTTTATCACATCTTTGCGTCTCCCTTTTTGTTACTTCGTCCCCCCCTAGGGGGGCTCGCCCCACAGGTTGAGAACCACTGTCCTAGGGTGTTCATAGGATGAGCAAAGGACCTTTGACTATGCTGTCAGATGAGCTTTGGACTCAAGAAGAGAAAAAGGACTCACCTGGAGAGGAAGAGGTCCAGGACAAAGTAAGAGGTGAAATGAGATTATGCAGGGTTTCATTTTATAAAGAGTTTCCTTCATTTTGTTCACTTTTTGTTAGCTTTATGCTACCTGATCTCAATAAATTATTTTTTTGTTTTATATAGTAGCAACTGCAGAGCATAGCAGACCCTCACATCAAACCCCACACACAGCAACACAAGTCATAGTCATGGGTTCAAATGATTGAACAAAATAAATTCTTACAGGCTTCATACTTTACGCCAGCAACAAGCAATTCCATTCCTCTATTATGTGTTAATCTTTCTACTCCACTCTCCCCAAGGTGAGAATTGTCCTTTTTCTCTCATGACTCCAACAGGATTCCTTTTAATCCAAACCAACGACTGCCTCCAGTGCCGCAACAATGTACCCATGAGCAATTCTGTATCAGGTCAAACCTCCTTTAAGCAGGAGAATCTTCACCAAACAGAACCCTGTGGTAGCGCTACCAAAACCAAACAGGAATGCCCCCTAAACTACGACCCCCATACAACCTTATGGGCGTCCTAACTAGAGCTACTGTATATCAGAGAGGTACTGCCATCTAATACAGTGGTGGAATATTTCATCATGGGAAACAATCTCTGTTTGTCCATCCATTATCCCAGTCTCTGTTCTCAGGCAGGGAACTGCACCCATCCTGTTTGGAATACTCCTCCATTGACTTGGTTTGTCCACTATACTGTCTTCAAGGCTGGTTAAGGAATACAGTTCATTCCAGTTCATTGTCAACTATAGCACCTTCTACAGACAGGTGTGTGTGATTCCTGATCATGTGCAATCAATTGAATTGACCACAGGTGAGACAAAAACAAAGCATATAAATATTTCAATGAGGATCAATAGAATGGGATGCAAATGATCAAATTGCAAGTGTCATTTAAAGAGTCTGAATAGTTATGTCAAAATAATATCTCAGTGTTTTATTTTTAGATTAGATTAGATTAGATTAGATTAGATTAGATTAGATTAGATT
>JANRMT010062791.1:157695862-157717038 GCA_026402145.1 Polypterus bichir lapradei | reverse complement strand
AAAACATGTGAGACATCTTCTATATATGTGTGTGTGTGTGGAGAATAGGGGTAGTGCAAAAAATAAATATACAAAACAATGTAGCCAGTATGGGGCACCACCAAACTCCAAATCCCAGGCACAATCACACCCAACACAGTCATGGGTTTCAGATACATTCCCTTTTATTTAGCACGGTACCTTAAAGAACAGTCAAGCACAGCTAAAGTACCACAGCCACACCTAATTTACAGTTCCTTCTCCTTTCTTCCACTCCTCTTTTGAGCTTCATCATATGCCTCCCGATGCTGACTCACCAAAACATGTGAGACATCTTCTTTTATGTTGGTGTTCTTATAGTTCTAGAACATTATTTGACAGCAGCACTTCTGGGTCAAATGGAAATCTCTTGAAATAGGGGTAGCATTCCCTGCTGCTCTCTTTGGTGGCATCCACAGACCCCAACAGTGCTGTCCCACAAGACTGCAATCACCAGCATGCTAGGTGGGTATCCATTTAGGTGTCATAGCGGAGGGAGGCTGCCACTTCTTTTGTTGGGCAAGCAAATAGTTCATACATGTTACCTCCCCCTGTCCCTCCATTATACTGGCCTCCCATCAGGGTTAGAAACCTTGGACCACTCCTGTCAGGACACCAGCCCATGCTTAGTGTCCATGACAATAGATTAAATTATTAGGGGCTTGGCGCAATATATCAGGGGTTTAAACTTTTGAAGCCATTCCCTCCTGATGTCACTAAGTCTCACACTAAGAGATCCCTGTTATATTCTTGCATCACAAAAACATGATAAAATTCACAACGTACAGATTCCTCAGTCACTTTTTCTTAAATTGATTAATACTCACAAATATATTTTTGATGCCCATCATTACAGAAATGGCCACTTTTCAAGCTTTTGGCTTCTGTCAGGCTGTCCTCAAGGACACTGGATGAGTTTGCACATAACAAAGTCTGAACTCTGAAGCCTATCCCTTCAGCTGTTTATTAACTTAGCACAAAGAATCAGAAATGTACATGTATGATTAAAAAAAGCACTAACAACCGGACATCCTCATTTTAATATTTTTATAAGTGTGGTGATATTCAACCCTTATGTCTATTCTGGAAAGTTCAGGATGGACATGCACACACACTGAGTCCACACTGTTAAGAGTTTTTAATGATATTCTTTTAACAGTGGACTCTGGTGACTGTGTACTAGTCAAGCTTCTAGATTTAACAGCTGCTTTGACACTTCAGACCATGAGATCCTCATCTCCTGGCTGGAGCAGTAGGTGGGCAACAGAGGTTCAGCTCTCCAATGGTTTAGGTCCTATTTCTCGGATAGAAGTTTTTGTGTCAGTATGTTACCTCCAACTCTGCTGTCCTCCCCTGAGGGTACCAGAGGGTTCCAACCTGGGACCTCTTCTGTTCTCTTCAGCACTATTTTCTGGAAACATGGTATTTCCTTTCATCTTTATGCAGACGACTGTCAGGTTTATTTCTCTCTGACGCGCCTTGATCCATGCCCTGTCCAGCCCCTCCTTGATTGCTTTATTGACATCAGGAGTTGGATGGCTTTAAATTTTCAAAATTTTGATGAGAACAAGACAGACGTTATGTTGTTTAGACCGAATGGCACCAGCAGGACCCTTTGCATCGACCTTTCCACTGTGGCTCAATATGAGAAATCCATGATCACAAATTTAGGTATGAAAATGGATTCTGCTTTAAAACTTGATAGCCATGTGAATGCAGTGATAAAATCTTGCTTTTTCCAGTTGAAGCGGCTGTCAAAAATCAAGCCTGTTTTGTCTAAACGTAACCTTAAAACAGTGATGCATGCTTTTATACCTTCTCATCTGGATTACTGCAATGCACTTCTTTTTGGAATATTAGCCAGGCATCCATTGCTCACTTACAGCTGGTGAAAAATGCTGCTGCTCAATTTTTAACTGGTACAAGTAAGCAAGAGAACATTACCCCAATTTTGGCTTCCCTTCACTGGTTTCCAGTTCATTTTCAAATCCACTTTAAGATTCTTGTATTTGTTTTTAAATCCTTTAATGATTGACCCCCATTTTATCTGTCAGAACTGCTGCACCCACATGTACCGTCTCACTCTCTCAGGTCAGCAGACCAAATGCTTTTACTTGTTCCTAAGACACAATGCAAACTTAGAGGGGATTGTACTTTTTCAGTTGCAGCTCCAAAACTCTGGAATGATTTGCCATTGCACATTAGGCAGGCTCCTTCACTTGCTGTCTTTAAGTCTTATTTAAAAACACACTTTTACTCCCTGGCCTTTAACCCAGTGTGAGATGTTGACTGGGAACTTAGTTGACTATCTGTGTGCCGTTTTGTTATGAATTTCTTCAGCTCTTATATGTTTCTGTTTCTCTTACCCTTTTGGTTATTATTTATTTATGCTGGGTAATAAATCAATCAATCAATCAATCAATCAATCAATCAATCAATCAATCAATCAATCAATCATCAAAACTGAAGAACAACATATTTAAGCCCAAAGCTAATGTATACGTGGCATGGGCCCTGATTCTCACTTTTAATGATTGTATGTATTGGTAACTGTTAGTTGTTTCCTGGTTAATTTATAGTAGTATAGAGTTGCATGTTGTAATTTCCCTGGTTCAATCAAATATCCTTTTGGGATAATAAACTCTACTTAACATATTCTAAATAAATAACTTATTTCTCATTCTTACCTCTTTTCTCTCAGTCTCATAATCATATCCTCACACAGCTGCACCTTTGCTTCCAGCTCTTTACCTGAATCAGGGTTCTGTAATGAGTAGACATTGAATCCTTCCTATCAACAACATTTCAGGGCCATCTCTCTTTTTTTAAATAGGACATAAAGCAAGAACTCCTTGTAGTAGACTGTGTGCTACTTCTTAATGATTAAAGAGTAGAGTTCCTTGTCTATGTTCACTCTTTTAATTTTAATGAATAACATAGCTTCAAACTCTCAAATGTATGAATCTGTACCGCCGGTTGGTAAGGAGATTTTGTTGGTTTGTTTAGCTTTGCCAGTTTTCTTTTTCCTCATTCTAAAAATGGATGATTAAGAAGAGGTTTATCTTCCCAGTAGCATCAATTCTCTACTGATGTAGTATCTGTCTTCAATGTTGAATATCACCCACTGTCCCCCACCCCACCCCAATTAGCCTTTCCAATGAATTCACTGTGCATATAAGGCCACCTCATTTTAAAGACCCCTACATAATTATACTGGCACATGCAAGAACTGTTCTACTGTCAGTGTAGTTCTAGTTCTTCATTTCTAATACTGGGTTTTCACCTGTCTTACCAGTCTGATGTCTCTTCTGAAAATATTCTAGAACAGGATCAGTTTTGGAACAGGATTACAGGCAGTTTAAGGCAGTGCTGGACAAACTGGACTGTAAGATTCACTGAGAGAGCCTTCAACAACAACAACATTTATTTATATAGCACATTTCCATACAAATAATGTAGCTCAAAGTGCTTTACATGATGAAGAAAGAGAAAAAAGACAAAATAAATAAGAATTAAAATTAAAATTCAGTGGCACAAAGGCCATCACCAATATGGGGATCTCATGGAAATGCTGGAGTTGAGTATTTCTAAAAGCAAAATGAGAATGGGGCTATTCTCACAGTTTGACACATGACAGAAAGGATATTATGTTGCATACGGACCATGCTATACCTGTTATAGTAGGCAAGCTTACTGGTGTTTGACTGCCCGTTTAAATATAAACATGAAAACTGAGACTCAGAACTATATGGCATCCAGGGGTTCGAAGGGGGTCCCTCACTTCGAGATAATACTACATGTAATATACCTTTCTGACCCTGTAGGGAAATAGTCATGGATGTGTCCAGATACATTATATGGATAAATATATTGGAACGCCTGACCATTACATCTACAGGGACTTTAATGACATTGCATTCAAATACATAGACTTTAATATGGAGTTGGTCTCCCCTTTGCAGCTATAACAGCTTCCACTCTTCTTGGAAGGCTTTCCTCAAGATTCTGGAGTGTTTCTGTCAGAATTTGTGCCCATTCATTCTGAAGAGCATTTATGAGGTCAAACACTGATATTGGACAAGAAGGCCTGCTTGCAATCTTTATTGCAGTTCATCCTGAAGGTTTTCAATGGGGTTGAGGTTAGGGCTCTCTGTGGAGCAGTCAAGTTCTTCCATACCAAACTGATCCAACCATTTCTATATGGACCTTGCTTTGTGCCCTGGGGCACAGTTATTCTGGAACAGAAAAAGGACCTTCCCCAATCTGTTTCCATAAAGTTGAAAGCATAGCCTTGTCCAAAATGTCTTGGTATGCTGAAATATTAAGATTTTCCTTCATTGGAAGTAAGGAACCCTGAAAACAGCCCTACACCATTATACCTCCTCCACCAAACTTCACAGTTGGCACAAAGTTGTCACAGTTGGCAGGAAACCTCCACCAAACCCAGACTCACCCATCTAGCTGCCAGACAGAGAAGCATAATTTGTTACTCCATAGAACATGTTTCCACCTCTTCATCTGATGCTTGGCATGACATGAGCCTTGCATGCAGCTGCTCAGCAAAGGAAACCCATTGTATGAAGTTCCTACCATATAGTTTTTGTACTTATATTAATGCCAGAGGAAGTTTGGAACTCTTCAGCTATGGAATCAGCAGAGCGTTGGTGACTTTTATACATCATGCACCTGAGCAGTCATTGACCCCACTTTGTGACTTTACATGGTCTTCCGTTTTGTTGCTGAATTGCTGTTGTTCCTAAATGCTTTCATTTTCCAATAATATCGCTTACAGTTGACTGAGGAATATACAGCATGGATGAAGTTTCACGAACCGTCTCATTGCAAAGGTGGCATCCTATTAAGTTAAGAGCTTGAAGTTACCAAGCTCTTCAGAATAACCCATTTTGTTTCACAAATGTTTATAAACGGAGACTGCATGGCTAGGCGCTTGATTTTTTTTTTATTATATTTTTATTAATTTTATTACAATCCATACAAAGCAATCAAGTTTTTACAAAAAGAAAAATTAAGTTAAGAACAGATCAATCCCCACCCCTGAGAGAGAGAGCAAGCCAAACGGCGTTAAATTTAAGGCTTGTAAACATACCTAAATTAATAAATTCTATGTGCTTTATGAACTTATTTTAAAATATTACTGATTAGATCCTGCCATGTTTTGAAAAAAGTCTGTACGGATCCTCTAACTGAGTATTTGATTTTTTCCCACTTCAAATAATATAACACATCGGTTTCCCACTGACTTAAAAGAGGAGAGTTTGGGTTCTTCCAGTTTATCAGAATAAGTCTGCGTGCCAAAAGTGTAGTGAATGCAATCACAATTTGTTTGTCTTTCTCCACTTTAAACCCATCTGGAAGAACCCCAAACACAGTTGTTAATGGGTTAGGAGGGATTGTGAGTCCAAGGCTATTTGAACGGTAATTAAAAATTTTTGTCCAGAATAATGTTAATTTGGTGCAGGCCCAGAACATGTGACCTAGTGAGGCTGGGAACGCTTGATTTTATACACCTGTGGCAACGGGTCTGATTGAAACTCCTGAATTCCGTAAATAAGAGGTGTGCCTTGATGCTTTTGTCCATATAGTGTATGTTTTTCAAAAATAGTCACCCAGAATGAAATTGTACTCAAATATGATGATATTTCTTGTAGGCAACTTTGGATAAAAGTGTCTGCCAAGCAAATAAGTGTAAATGTAAATGATTTGTGGACAAGAGGACTTAGTGGGCTTTACAGCAAGCAAATGCATTAGACACCATGCAGAAGTTTTGTAATTTCTGTATGAGCTGGACTTAATGGGACAGCTAGAGATTTGCTGTGCCTGTCAGGTAACGTAATTAACTAGTCCATAATCATCTGGAAGGTATTAGTTAAAGACCGGACCCTGCATTGGTCCAGCATTAAATTTGCTATTGCACAGCTTTTCCATCTTTATGTCTCAGATATTCTTAATCTTTTTGGTGTTGAATAACACAAACTGAGTATCTTATCAGATACATTTAGCTTTGAAACATTTAAATCAGTATTTATTTGAAGATAAAACTGGAGAATTGTAAGCTAGTATTAAAACACAGGAAAATATTAAAAAAATGATGAAGCAAGTATAAGTTGATAACTTTAAATTATGTCTTACTATTCTGATTATTTGCTTTAGCATTAGATTGCATGAGGGTCTCTTTCCCTTAATTTAATCAAAACATTCAAACATTGTTTTATCTGGGCAGCATATTATATTTCATGGCTTCCATGATGTGAAGGATCATGTGTGCATCACAGGCTTAGAGACTATACAACAGTAGAGTGACCAAGCATGGAATAGTGGCACCCATGAAATACATAAATACAAATGGCATCTCTTGAGCAAAACAAACACACAATATGGCATTACACACACAACATAAATATACAAAATGGGATCACAATAATTTCACTGGGAAAATGGTAACAAATATACCATATAGGAATATAAATTAGCAATGTGTCAAAGCATACTCCAAAAATGTATTAATGATGATTTCTTCTCAGAAATATTGTTTAAGGGTACTATTTTATATTTGTCTAGGTTCTTGGTTTGATCTTGTTATGGGTATGGTCTTGATTATGGTTTCAAAATTGTAATTGGTCATGTGTGGCTTCTGTTTAAAGGGTACTTGAGTCAAGTTTTATTTCTTCTGTCTTTAAACCTAGAAATTGTGCAAGATTCAAAATGTACTTTTTTTGTGAATTTTCATTGATTTAATTCTACCTTTGGTTTATTGCACTTTAAAAGATTTTAAGCATTTCTATTTTTTTTTTAGTCTGTGTCATCTAAGTTATTGAGGCACACCACAGGGGCATTTTTCTTCATAAACATTTTCATATATTCAGTTCTTTTTCTGGCACAATAATGATTAAGTGTATCTAAAAATAATCTATTTGGTCATCAGTATAGAGATCTTCACAGCACAATCTGGAGTGCAGCAAAAACTGGTGAGTGCTTCTGCTTGGGAAAGAAAGTGTCAAAAGATAAACAGATATGCCGAAAAATAAATAAAATAAAGAAACCTAGGAAACTGTGCAAGTACTTCTTCTCATTTATTAATTTACATATTGTTTGCTTTAGCTAACAGACAGGTTTGAAGAAGATAGCTCAGACTTTCCTGAAAAGGGTAACTTTGCAAGATAGCAAATCAAAAACAGAAAGACAATAAAAAGAACAGTTACACAAGCATGAAAGCCGTGGCACTTTGAGTCTCTTAATAATACTGAAATTGATAATAAAATCAGTAATAAAATTGTAAAGAAAATGAAGAAGAAGAATGTAACAGTTTAGTACATTAGAACAATTTTGACTAGTACATTTCATTGACCCAGCTTACCTATCCTAATTTCCCAAAAATCACACTGAGTTAAGTTTTGAAGGTCCCTGAAGTACTACTCTTTAGTACTCTGTCTGATATTTATGTGTATGTAGTTCTATGCTTGAAAAAAATAAAATCTTGACATTTTTACAAAATTTACCCTTAATGAATTAAGGACACCATCTGTGTCCACGTTATGTTGTTGAAGAAGTTCTTTTCATATATATAGCCAGTATCCACCATACTAATTCTATGTTATAATTTGAAGAACTTCAGTCATGCTAGTTCTGTAGTCTGTGTTTGCTTAAGCTGGAAAGGTTCAATGTTCTCCTCATCGCTCATATGTCACTCAATCAGCCTAGTCTCTCTTCTCTAGTGTTTCTTTTGTGCAGCTTTGCCTATTTTGAAATAAGGAGCTTAAAACTCTTCATAGCACTCCAGATAAAACTTTTATAGTGCATTATATAGTTTAAGTGAAACCTCACTTAACTTGCGCTTAAAAGATTTTGCAACATAACCTAACGCCTTATTAGCCTTTTAATTTTTTTCTGTACTATGTCTGATGTAGATAGTGTTTCTCATATAATGTACGTTCAAGATCCAAGCCACCACTGTGTTTTCAGATTTAACATATTTACTTCCTTTTCTGAATTTCTTTACATTTAACATACTTTCTTTCAGGGCCTGAAGTGGGCTGGTATGAAACAGTACTGATTACCAACACTTCTCAATTATTAGCAGTTGTGTGCCGGCAGTGTTCTTGAGCATACCAGCTTGTACCCTATGTATACAAATCCACCCAGCTCAAATCTTTGAATGTCAGCTTGATACTCTGAAGTTGATCAAAGACTTGTAGTGTACTGTGCTGCTTGAAACTCAATTTTCAAAATGAATTTTGCACTATCATGAAGCATAGGATACTAGCACTTGTTCCACTTCAGGTACTGCTTACTGTACATTAAATATCATCTGCCATAAACCTGTCCAAGAATTTATTCTGTCTGAGTTATGTTGAATTTCATCAAGAGCTAGTTGTGATTATTTAAATAGCACTTTCTAGTGGAAACCAACATGTTTACACTTTACACCATTTATGTTTTATTTTTGCCTTTTAAATTGCATATTTTTGTATACTGTTGTTTCAAAAACCTAGAATATTTATTTTATTTTTTTATTTCTCTGTGTGTGGGTGCATGTGATTATATGTGAGGGTTGAAGTTAGCTTGGTATATGGCTGTAGTGTGCTATAGCAAGGCAAATTCATTTTGAACAAGCGTTCCATATCTTGCTATACTGGTTTTAAATTGTATTTTTAAACACATTACAGTTTTTAAAAATACATTTAATTTTATATGGGAATATAAAGGAATACAAATCCATCCATTCATCCTCTTCCGCTTATCCGAGGTCGGGTCGCGGGGGTAGCAGTTTGAGCAGAGATGCCCAGACTTCCCTCTCCCCGGCCACTTCTTCTCGCTCTTCCAGGGTAATCCCGAGGCGTTCCCAGGCCAGCCGGGAGACATAGTCCCTCCAGCGTGTCCTGGGTTTTCCCCGGGGCATCATCCCGGTTGGACGTGCCCGGAACACCTCACCAGGGAGGCGTCCAGGAGGCATCCTGATTAGATGCCTGAGCCACCTCATCTGACTCCTCTCAATGTGGAGGAGCAGCGGCTCTACTCTGAGCTCCTCCCAGGTGACTGAGCTTCTCACCCTATCTTTAAGGGAAAGGAAACTCATTTCAGGCGCTTGTATTCACGATCTCGCTCTTTCGGTCACTACCCATAGCTCATGACCATAGGTGAGGGTTGGAACATATATCGAGTGGTAAATTGAGAGCTTTGCCTTACAGCTCAGCTCCTTTTTCACCATGACAGACTGATGCAGAGCCCGCATAACTACGGACGGTGCACCGATCCGCCTGTCGATCTCACGCTCCATTCTTTCCTCACTCGTGAACAAGACCCCAGTCATTATATATCACTTTGTATAAAAAAGAGTTTTAGGTTAAGCACTTAGAGAAAAGTCAAGCAAAATGACACCTTTTATAGGCTAACTAAAAAGATTACAATATGCAAGCTTTCGAGGTAACACAGGGCCCTTCTTCAGGCAAGCTTGCATATTGCATATTGTAATCTTTTTAGTTAGCCAATATAAAGTGTCATTTTGCTTGACTTTTCTCTACATTCATAATGGCTAACACGGTACAACACCCTAGTACTACAGGTTAAGCACTTAAAACTTTCAAAATGACAAGAATGTACAAACACTATTACATATGTACCCTTATTTGCTAAATACTATTTATTGTTTTGTTATTTTCTTACGACTTATACTTCACTTTATTACAAGATAATACTATTTCTTGACTTATCAGACACATATACAAAATCAATAGAAATAATATTATTGCACAAGATCATTTTGTTAGAAACTCAAAAAAAAAATAGGCAACACATTCACATACACATTCATAAATTAAAAAATAAGGGACAGGTAAAAAAAAAAAAAAAGTGAAAAGTGTGCTAACACCTGTGTTCAACGATTTTTCTTTTCTGTTTGAAAAACAGACACAGCTGACAGCTTAAAATAGCAACTTATCAGTAGCACAAAAATTGACAGGTATTGTGCTCCAAATCAAACCATGTTTCAGTTTTATTGAAGAGTGGTGCCATCTATCTGAAATATAAAAGTAGTCCAATTGGTGTTAAGCAAAATTAAAGCTTTCTGTTTCCCCAATGTGTCAAGTGTTATTTCCATTTTGAAATATTAACAACAGTTATTTCACAGAATGAGGTTACTTTCTTTGACCCTGATAACATTATTGGGTCAAATTTAACCCATTCATGGTGTTAATTTAATTGAAAATTAGATTGCATTAAATCTATTCAGAATTTCCCTATAATTCTGAAAATTAATGAACATAAGTGGTACATCTTAAACATTTTTTTTATCATGCCATGCCCTCCGGAACAATTTTGACCAACCACTGATTTTAAGGGATTTCCAATTGCTTTTAGACTAGTTTGTTTGTTCACAATCCACAAAAAATCTTCAAAATATAATCTTTCAGATCAGAATTGTACAGGCTTTTACAAAAGTACCCTGACTTCACAAGAAGCAAAAAACTTTTCAAATGTTACATTTGTATATAGCTGCTAGACATATTGAACACAGCAATGTTCTTCAGGTCAGTTTTGACTTTAATGGATTTTTCAGAGTATTTAAGGAAGTGTATTCAGAGCTCAATACAACACCTACATGCCATCTTTTCAATTTAGAGATGTCATGAATTTCAGTAAAGTGCCCTAACTTAACAAAAAGCCAAAAAACTTTCCAAATGTCACAGATTTGTATAGTTAGCACATGTATTGAACACTGCTTGTTCTTCAGGTCAATTTTTACCCACCAAATTTCTATATTTCTTGAACCTCTGTAACAGCTGAATTTCTCCTTGAGACAAGTAAAGCAGTATCTATCTATCTATCTATCTATCTATCTATCTATCTATCTATCTATCTATCTATCTATCTATCTATCTATCTATCTATCTATCTATCTATCTACATTATTGGATGTTACTCTCAATTTTCAGTGCAGTTTACTCTAAATTAGACCAGATACTGTTTATTTATATACCATATAAATACTCAAAATGACATCTAAAATTTAGATAGTCAATGGTATACAATAGATTCTTGGTGAAAAATCTGATGTCCAGGGCAGCTGAAAAGTGGTGTCAGAGTTAGATCAAAAAAGACCCAGAAATCCCAGCATTGAGTCAGCACTTGAAGATGTTGTGAGAGCCTATCCCAGCAGAACTCACTAAAAGGCATAAAACAACATGGACAAGTTGCTGGTCAATCATAAAAACTACTTATGCACATTCATATACTTACTATATGCCATTCACACATACAATAATATACTATATATAATAGAGCTTAATCAAAAAAGGGTTTATTTCAGCAGTGAGCACTAGAATACAGTCACAAACACATACATATATATTTTCAATTGCGAGCTGAATACTTCTTTAATGAAAGTGTTCAGAAATTCCTTGGAGCAGAATACACAACCAAAAAGATGTCACCAAACTGTGATTCCCCTTATGCAATGGAACAACTTACAACCGACTATGATGTGTTTGGGGGTGACATATTACCTCTAAATCTAAAGTAATGTCCCTCTCTCTAAAAGCGGTGGCTTACTCACCCTAATTTTGGGTAAAAACTCATCACCTGCTCTACACAGAGGAGTTTATTTTCCTAGAAGTCTTTTTCACAAGTGAAGGAAAAGGAAATTTTAAGAATACCCAGTTAATCAATGGAGTGGTGGCAGTCTTATGAAAATGATATCAGGCCATGGTGGTTAAATCAAAGATAAGTTTTCAGACTAAGCTTAAGCTTTAGTCAGTCTTCACCTCTATCTTCACCTGTGGCTATAAGTTATGGATATTGAGTGAAAGAAAGACAGGGGGAGAAGAGGAAGGTAAATAGAGTGGAAGTGAGGGTAGAAACTTTAAATGTTGTCAGTTTGACTGGTAAAGGGAGAGAGTTACCTGATATGATGGAGAGAAGAAAGGTTGATACTGTATATAGAGACCATACGGAAGGGGAGTAAGGCCAGGTGTATTGGAGGTGGGCTCAAATTTTTCAACAATGGTGTGGATGGGAGTAGAAATGGGGTAGGGTTTATCCTGAAAGATCAGCATGTCAACAGTGTTTTGGAGATGAAAAGACTGTCATACAGAGTGATTATAAAGCTGAAAATACAGAGTGATTATAAAGATGAAAACTGAATGTGTGATGATGAATGTTGTTAGTACATATGCCCCGCAAGTTGTTTGTGCAATGGATGAGAAAGAAGATTTCTGGAGTGAGTTGGATAAAGTGGTGGAGAGTGTACCCAAAGGGAGAGAGAGTGTAGATTGGAGTGGATTTCAATGGACATGTTGGTGAAGGGAACAGAGGTAATGAGGAGGTGATGGGTGGGTTTGGTGTCAAGCAGAGGAATGAAGAATGTCAGATGATAGTGGATTTTGCAAAAAGGATGGACATAATGAATCAGGAAGTGCAACGGATTAACAAGGAAGAAGTAAGGGCAGGTATGAAGAGGGTGAAAAATGGAAAGGTTGTTGGTCCTGATGACATACCTATAGAAGCACTGAGGTGTTTAATTCTTTCAGGGCAGATGTCGACTTTTGTTGAAATTCAAGGCTAGAGGACTGTAATCAGCTGTAAACTGTGACAAAACTCACCATTACGTTTCAGTTCAACTCTCTTTGCTAGAAACATGAGTAGGAAGGAGTAAACACCTTCAAAAATGACATTGACATCTGGCGAGAGACCAAAGCAAATGTGCAAAGCAAAATACTTATGTTTAGTGTATTATCGTTGAATCCAACTCTGACTTGTCTGAATCTGAGTTTGATACAAGTAATCAGGAGATGGAGATTGAAAAATGAAAGTGAGGTATTGGCATCAGCTAATTGCTTCCATGCTGTTTGTGGTGCTGAACACATTCGCATAGCTGATGCGCGTACAACAACATTCACCTGGGAGAACCACAATTTACAATGACAAGAGATACAAACCAGGTTTTGTTGCACTGCAACTGCCATTGCTGTCTTCCCACTGTGCAAAGACAGCCAGGCAGCCGGCCCCCGTGCAGCTGCCAGAAACAGCAAACAGGTAGTGACAGCAGCCACAGCATGCAGCATCAGACATTTTTTGTTCATTTATGTGTGAAATCATTGCTTTTTGTGCTTTTCAGAAAACTGAGTGTTTTGGAAAAATATTCAGCCCTCAAAGAGTTAAGAGAGATGGCAGTGGAGTTTTTAACCTGATTGTTTAATGCAATCTTGGAAAGTGAGAGGATGCCTAAGGAGTGGAGAAGAAGTGTACTGGTGTTGATTTTTAAGAATAAGGGGGATGTGCAAAGTTGTAGTAGCTACAGATGGATAAAACTGATGAGCCATGGCATTAAGTTATGGGAAAGAGTAGTGGAAGCTAGGTTAAGATGTTGATTAGTGAACAGTAGTATGGTTTCATTCCAGGAAAGGGCACTACAAATGCAATGTTTTCTCTGAGGGTGTTGATGGAGAAGTATAGAGAAAGACAGAAGGATCTGCATTGTGTCTTTTGAACTTAGAGAACGTATATGATACAGTGCCTAGATAAGAGGGGTGGTAGTATTGTATGAGGAAATCGGGAGTGACAAAGAAGTATGGTAAGAGTGGTACTGGATATGTTGAGGGAAGTGCGACAGTGGTGATGTCTGTGGTAGCAATGGCAGATGCATTCAAGGTAAAGGTGGGATTACATCAGGGATCAGCTCTGAGCCCTTTGTTATTGGCAATGTTAAAGGACAAGTTAACAGACAAGATTAGACAGGAGTCTCCATGGACTATAATGTTTGCAGATGACATTGTGATCTGTAGCAAGAGTAGGGAGCAGGTCGAGGAGACCCTGGAGTGGTGGAGATATGCTCTAGAGAGTAGAGGAATAAAGGTCAGTAGGAACAAGACAGAATACATGTGTGTGAATGAGAGGGAGGTCAATGGAATGATGAGGATGCAGGGAGTAGAGTTGGTGAAGGTGGATGAGTTCAAATACCTGGGATCAACAGTACAGAGTAATGGGGAATGTGGAAGAGAGGTGAAGAAGAGAGTGCAAGCAAAGTGGAGTGGGTGGACAAGAGTGTCAGGAGTGATTTGTGACAGACGAGTACCAGCAAGGTCTAGAAAACGGTAATGAAACCAGCTATGTTATATAGGCTACAGCTGGTGGCACTGACCAAAAAACAGGAGACAGAGGTGGCAGAGTTAAAGATATTAAGGTTTGCATTGGATGTGACAAGGATGGACAGGATTACAAATTAGTATATTAGAGAGTCAGCTCAGGTTGGATGGATGGGAGACAAAGTCAGAGAAGCGAGATTACGTTGGTTTGGACAGAGGAGAGATGCTGGGTATATTGAGAGAAGGATGTTAAGGATGGAGTTACCAGGTAAGTGGAAAAGGGAAAGGCCTAAGAGAAGGTTTATGGATGTGGTGAGAGAGGATATGCAGGTGGTGGATGTAATGGAGCAAGATGTAGAGGACAGGAAGATATGGAAAAAGATCATCTGATGTGGCGACCCCTAACGGAGCAGCTGAAAGAAGAAGAAGAAGCAGAGACTCAAAGAATGATATCACAAATATACACAGATCCAATAATTAATTCTGGGGAGAGAGAATAAGAAAATGCATGTATCATAATTATGTCTATCCTAAATTAGATGGTACTTTTAAAATATATATTTCAGGAGTGTTCAAACCCAAAATCCCTAGCAACGCTAAAGAAATTGTAGGCTACTGAGGAAGAAATATTCAGAATTAAGGTGCTTCAGTCTTTCCAAATAATAAAGTATGGTGCTAATAGAACTATAAGAAACATGTCACTTATGTAATAATAAATAAGGATGTATTAAGCTAGCTGAACAAATGTAATTTAATACAGACACTAGGCTGTAAGAGTGTATTCTTGTAAGACAAATGTACTAAACTAACTTTTAAGGTAGCTTTTGATATTGTATAACTTTATTAATATTATTATGTGTGATGATCATTATGTGCAAAATGTAAGCTATAATAAGATTCTTAAATTGTAACTGCCATATACTGTAGCCGTTGAAGTGTTGTAACCTTGATGGTGCAGAAGAATAGGGAAGTACATGTTTTGCAAAGTACTGTCTCTGTAACTGTCTTGCAAAGCTAGCCATAAAGACTACCGTGTACTTCTGCACATAATGATTTAATGTGTCATCTTAAGCTACTTGCAAACTCTGTGTGACCTCAAATTGAACTGCCATACTTCCTCTTTTTGTTTAGTAAACAAACTAGTATAAAACTGAGCTAACTCCCTTCTTTGGACAGGCTGCCCGATCTGACCAGTCAGTAGCACTTAGCTGGGGGGGGGGGGGGGTTGGGTAATAGGGAAACAGTCTCTCTACCACCAAGAATAAAGAAATTGCTTTTTAATTTAAATTGGTTTTTATCTTCTGTGTTTCCGACTTCAGTGTCCACACTACAAAAATGATGTTTTTGAGCAGGAAAGTTGGACTCATTCACACATTGCGACAGGATGAGTAGGTTGGCAATGTGGAAGAGCAAATAAGTAGAAATGCTGCCTCTCCAGGATAGTTTTGAGGTGGTTTATCCGTGTAATAAGGATATGTCCTGGGTGGAGGCATACAAGGCAAAAACCGATGCTACTGGTAGAAGATGAAGAAACAGTTTCAGATTATGGTAAAGGAATTAACGTATATTGCTTGACTAGCCTCAGAGCATTTTACCCTGGGAATAACAGAAACAAGTTGTTGAATATAGGGTGGCCTGGCCTGTCTAGTTTAGTATATGGCCACTATAACCATTAGGATAAGCGAAGCAAAAATTAACTAAAGATATTATTTGATGTAAATGTAATCTGTTTTTTTTTTGACAATGTAAGATGAGCTTTCCTAATATTTCTAAAAATTTGATTTCCATTTTGTTCTAAAGTTGATACTTAATAATAATAAAAATTGCTTATGAAGGAATCTGAAGGAGATGTTCAAAATGAAAAAGGGCAATGAAATAAATTGTATGCTTTTAATTTTGCCCTTAATTGTTAAGGGAGTCAAAAACATGAGATAGCTAAGAATGTCCTTTTCATGAAGAAATATATTATCATCCCTAGTCATTGAGAGCTCAGAATGTCCTTTCCTCCTGAGATTTGATCTGTAAGGTGAACTCTGTCAGAGTATTATTAAATTAATTTAATCTTCTGAATTAATAAAGACTGATTTGATGTAATCCTTAACTGATCAAGCTTAAGCTTCTAGCACTTACCCCAACTGAATGTTTACAACATTTTTCACTTTTCTTTTCCATCTGCATGTTTTTAAATAGTAAACATAATAATATGTTTCACAAAATCAAACACCTTGGTTTTTTTTTTTTTTTTGATCAGAGGTCGAGATAAGAAGCAGCATTCTAACGGTTTCTGCACCCACATACAAAAGAAGGAAGGAAGTGAAGGAACACAAAAAGTAGCTTCACTCTAACTGGAGCGGAAGTGGTCCATTACCTGTTTTTTGTTAAAGTCTGCTAACCTACTTAATCATTCCTAACAAAAGAAATCGGAACTCTGCTATTCTGTTTCTTTTTTTCAGGTGATGTGTGAATTATTTTGCTACAACAGAGGTTGCACAATTTTTGCAAAATTAGCACATGTGTGTCAGCCAGGGCCTATTCCACCAGCTTTAGGAGAAATGCAGGAGCAAACTTTGAAAGGAGTGCCAATCTATCAATAAGCACACTCAATGGACACTCACACCAACACTGTCACTCAAATGGGGCCAAATTAAAGTCAACATTTCACCTAACCTACCATTGCAGGTCCAGTGGCCTGAATTCCCATACTTCTGAGATGTACTAACATAAATGGTATGCTGAAAGTGGATATTGCGAAATGAAAACTAACTCAAGCTCACACAGAGAGGCACTGTCATAAAATGAACCAACAACCTTGTGGTTTAAGATACAATGGCTTAGAAACTACACCACACTGCCCACAGCATTGAAGAAGATCATCATATTTTTCATATCTGTAGGGATTTTTTATTAACTTGACTGGGTTTGGAAAATCTTTCAGATTTCTTTGTTTTTGAAAATGATATTAATTTCCATCCATCCATTATCCAACCCGCTATATCCTAAGTACAGGGTCACGGGGGTCTGATGGAGCCAATCCCAGCCAACACAGGGTGCCAGGCAGGAAACAAAGCCTGGGCAGGGTGCCAACCCACTGCAACGACATTAATTTTTGTGTTTTAATTCTGTTTTAATACCAGACACCAGCTTCCTAACATTATCTCACAGCCTCTTCAAAACTTTGCTCAAGTGCCTTCATTCTTACCCTGAATAATCTTAGTTCAAGTAACAAAGTATACAATTTAACACTGCTTAAGGAAGTTAAGAGTATAAGCGCTGAAGCTTATTTCATAATCTGATAGACACAAACCAACTTTAAACAAGAAGGCTACAGGTTCAATCCCAGTTACTAACTACACGTTTATCCCTGTCAACATGATGTGATAATCACATTAAAACTGATAGCACTTTAACAATTGAAAACAAAAACATAAAATAGTGATTTCTACATTTATTTTAATAAAAGCAATATAAGTAAGTATACATCTGAATGAGAGCTGGTAATCATACTCTGAACAGTCTGCATTTGGATTTAAATCTTGAATCTAAGGTGACTGGTGATATGTCAGTGCTTAGCCTTTCATTTACTAGTGTTGTATTCTAGCTAAACATTTCATCTTCAAATGTTTTAGTGATCAGCTACCATATACTCAATGAAACAGAAAGAAATTGAATTCAAACTTAGTTATACCAACAGAAAGTGAAGCTGCCTGAAATGTCTCAAGGTGTATGAAGCAATGTTAGTCTAGCTATTTCTTTTATTGATTCAATTCAATAAACTCATCAGATTGTGTTTATTCAAAATACATCCTTTATGTTTCAAAAGTATATTACATTCACGGCAACAGATGAGCATCTTAAACCACTTTAACACATGCAAAAATAAGCAAAAGTACACCATATATAAATGTATTTGCACTGTTGTCTGATTAAATGTTGGTCACCTGGGCTGAATGAATTAATGTTACATCACTAACCTACTGGATGGCACAGCACTCTGATAAGCTGAACTCCCCTTGCATAGATTTTGCCAAAAAGCACACCATTATTATTTACTTTACCATTAGGCATAATAACTAACTTAAAAAAATATATCACATCGCACTACACAAAGCTACACTGTTGGGCAATTGGCACTTAGTGGGAAATATATGCTCAAATGCTCACATTTCACTTAGGGCTTGTTTTCTTAGTCTTGAGTTTCATAGTGGAAAAAATGACTAATAATTTCTCTGTATGGGTCAATATTTTAATTCTTCTTAAAATGATTTATATTTCTCTTTAAAGCATAGGCTTTTGTATTTCAATCAAAAATTGATAAAAAAATATATATATTTTTAACATTCACTGTGTGATTCTGAATGCGTTATTTCAGAAACCTTATTGTAAACGTAATGTGACATAAGGATTTTCCTTACAGATTAGCCCATGTGACCTTGCTTTTATTTCATATTTTAATTTCAGCTTTCACCTTCTGAATGATGCAAATTAAGGTAATTTTGCGTTATTATGTAATAATAATAATTATAACAATTATTTTACATTTATATAGCACTTTTCTCACTACTCTAAATACTTCAGTGAGTGAGGAACCATTCAACCATCACTAATGTGTGGCATCCACCTGAATAATGTGGCATCAGACATTTTTGTGCAAGTACACTCACCACACAATAGCTCTTAGGTGGTGAAATGGTGAGGGAGATAGCCAATTAGAGACAGAGGATGATAGGGTGGGGAGAATGACTAGGTCATGGAGGTCAATTTGGCCTGGTCATCGGGATACACCAGTCTCCTTACAGAGAGATTGCCCAGGGATCTTTAATGACCAGAGAGAGTCAGGACCTTGGTTTTACTTTTCATTCGAAGGACGGCTCCATGTTTACAGCACAGTGTCGCCATTACTGCACTGGGGCATTGAGATCCATACACAAGTCACAGGGTAAGAGCCCCGAGCTGGCCTCACCAACTCCTCTTTCGGCAGCAAGCCAAGCTTTTCCTAGATGGCCTCCCATCCAAGTACTGGCCGGGCCTGAACATAATTAGGTTCAGGTGAAAGACCACTTCTGCAGTGTATGTGAAAGTATAATTTGCTCTTAGCCATCAAAAGTACTTATTTTATTAATGACAGAGTACAATTTTTAGTGATTCTTTTATTCAGTTAAGACAATAGATACAAAACAAGACATGATTACAATAGCTGCTTATCTAGCTTTTTTCTAAACATAAAATATAATGGCAATCCAAAATGTTAAAGTTTTTGTACATCAAATGAGATCTAAACAAAATACAATAACAATTTTGACAGCTGGTAATTTTTAATGTACTGTGTAATGAAATACAGTTGAAAATTAAAATATTGGATAGAAATTAGCTCTTTTTTAGGATTGTTTTCTTGAAGATAGCTGCAGAGAAAAAAATTAAAGGAGAATTAGCAACATTACCAATGTATTGTTTATAGCGAAAAGTACAATATCCATGAATTATAACTAACACTACTTCTACTATAGGTTATGATTAAAGCACAAGCCAATTGTGTGCATTGTTTTCTCATGATGTATAACAAGCAAAAATATATTAAGAGGTTTCAACAAAGAAGAATTTATGAGTTCTTCAGCATTTAAACATTTATCTATGATGCCTTCTTTCAAGTATATGACATACTGATTAAAGTGCTTGTTAGGATCCTGTTATATACTTTATAAGTAATTGTCTGATAGTTAATGAACTCCAATTCGGAAGTATTAAGACATCTTTTTGTGAAGTTTGATAAACACTTACCTTTAATTTCCAGATGAGGAATGTAATTAACAATCCATAAAGAATGCTTTTGAATGTAAACAAAATATATGCAAACTTCACACTGTTTACATCTTTCTTGAAACAACCTAAAATAGTCCAGAAGGAAAAATGTTAAATGTAATGCTTATTATCTTTATTTCTGTAATGACTTCCCACTTAATTATGAAAAATATTGTATAAAAGCTTCACAATTGTAAAATGAAGTTTGCAAGGCACTATATGCTATGTGTGTATCAAATCCTATAAAATAATGCATATTTAAAAGAAAATGACTTTATTTTTAATAGAAAAGTCTATCTATCCATTCTTTTTTTAAACATGCTTTGTTTGATTTGGAGCAAAGGGAACCTGAGTCTACCTGGGTATAAAAATATAAAGCAAAAGAAATCTGTGTTTGTATTTGAAGAAAGATTTGGGCCATAGGGATATATTTCTAGATTTTTTTTTACATAATAGATGTTTGTTCTCAGGATTAACCAATACAATCAATTAAAAATATGTCATAACTAAGTCTGAACAACAACATTAAGTGTCCTGTCTGAATAAAACTTTATTAGATTGTCAGATGTTTTCAATAGATTGACATTACGATCCTTACCTTTTCCACTGACGTGATCTTGAATAAATACGGCATTATCCGTGTCATTGTAAAACTTTGTCACACAAGTGAAGACATTATCCTCATTACACCATTCACTCTTTCGGATCCTCAGTCTGCTGCTAATGCTGTAATTGCCAGTTGATAATCTGACTGCATTATGATCAGATTTAACCCCAGAAATTCTCTCTTTATTATTAATTTTCCAGCTAAGTTCAATGTGGTCCGGGTAAAAATCTGTGGCCAGGCATACCAGAGTGATATATTCCTTGCCTGTAACTGCAGGTTCAAGTATTTTAACATTTGGCAGAGAAATAGCATATTCTAGAAAGAGAGAGAGGGAAAGAAGACAAAACTTAATCAATAATAATAATAATAATAATAATAATAATAATAATAATAATAATAATAATAATCTAGATACATTACAGCTAGTCTATGAATGTGTATAAGAGTCAAGTTTTGAAACCTTCAAGAACTGTGCCACATTGCCAATAAACATATCCAGTTCGCTAAGTCTGACTAGGTGAACGCTTTATTTCTTCTTTCAGCTCCATTAGCTACATTTGACACTTTCTTTGCTTTCCTAAACTACTAACACAATAGTAATACCAATTTGACAGATAGATAGATAGATAGATAGATAGATAGATAGATAGATAGATAGA
>JANRMT010062791.1:157659846-157695588 GCA_026402145.1 Polypterus bichir lapradei | reverse complement strand
TCTATTTACATGACAAAGTTTTGTACAGAACTGCACATCTTGGGTGACCTTATTTGTATGTTTTAGTTTAGTTTAACATATATTTCTTTACAAACTGAAGTAACACAACTGCTAAAATATTAGTAATGGTTTGCACCACAGTCAGAGTTTTACAGCTTTGTTACTATTGATATTAAAGTGTTTAAATTAGATTTAAACACCTATTTCAGTAACCCTCAGTCTTTCTCTAAAATGTATAGCAACACCATAATTGGTTCATGCGTGCCTATATAAACAGTAAATTACAACTATGTATTATTACTTTAAGAGAATCCTGCATTTCGATGTTTCAAATAAATTGACAAGGGGTTCAATTTGACTTAGGTGATGAAATAAAGAACATTCTAGCTGAAAATCTGACAACTTAATTTTCAAGACAGAAAAAAACATCTTTGTCTTTTGTCCAGTTTACATAGTGAATGTTCTAATGCATCTCTTAAAGATTAAACTTTATCATATGCTAACTTTCCATAGTTTTAAGACATAGTAAAACCTTAAATTTCTAAAAGTTAACAAAATACTTACCTAGAACTGAGATTTTTGTTCCCTTGCCAAAATACTGAATGTCGGAGCACAGCGTCAACATATAATGATAAAACAACTTTTTGATTCGATTGCTTTATTCTTCTAATCACACTCTTCCTGTTTACACAATATATTGATTTTCTTATACTTTCAGTTAATTTTATTGTAACCAAAAAGACTTACATTCTCCCTCAGTATAACTTCTGGGAACTTAATGTATTTCTGTAACTGAAGCTAAAGCATTTTATTATTGTACTTAATTTTATTTTGTTAGCGATTGTGCCATATGCTATTATTCGGACTCGCTATTTGTCAGCAGCAGTCCAAGAAAACCAAACATTACGGCTGGAAAATAATAATAGTATTAGTAGTTTTTAAAATGTATATCAAAAACACTTTAAGCTTTTACTGCAAACTTCAAGAATGAAAAGACTTGAGGTGTTTTCCTGTTGATCAAAACGAATACAAAAGGTTCGCACAAATCTTTATTTTGACTGCATACTTATCTCAAGCTAGTTATGGGAATGACTTAGCTAAAAATGTCAAACGCGTCCCTTTACCAAACTGTAGTTCTTCGTAGCTGCACGCTGTTTTCATTACTTTCATTATTACAGCTCTTATATCTTTAATACCGTTTACAGTGATGATTAGAAAAGTTACCAAGAAAAGATATATTTCTAACTATAACTAATCGTTATGACCCATCCAACTATTTGATTCAGAACATAAAACCGTAATTGAACTCAAACAAATCACTTTGAGAATGAGAACCCCTATTAGTTTCAAACTCATTTAAATATAAAGTTGGAACATATTGATAAAAAGTCACGAGTAATTTAGCATAAAATCCTATCTTAAATTAATCGAATCAATCTTTAAAATGCAACCGAATTAAACACTATAACAAATTACTAAACTTCTCTTAACTGGTCCGATTTAATTACTTCTGTCAATCAGAAGCTAAAATTAACTTAAATCATAAATTACTATGGTTTTAAAACTAGTATAAATGTTTTCTTACCTAAAACCGTTAGCTTCGTTCCTTTTCCGAAGTAAGCAGGATTAGCGTTCACACTGTTTCATAGCCACAAAAAAACTAAACGGGCGCTTTAATTTGAATTCGAGCATTCCAGTACAATCTATCTATCTATCTATCTATCTATCTATCTATCTATCTATCTATCTATCTATCTATCTATCTATCTATCTCCTACGTGTTCCTGAATACAATGTTGTGATATCCATAGGGAAAGATGTTAAATTGTAATAATTAGGAGGAAACAAAAACATTTAGATCGGTATGAGGGCTAAAATTTTAAATAAATGAATAATCTTTTCTTACCAATAACAGTGAGTTTAGTGCCTTTTCCAAAAGTTGCTGGGTCATAGTTCACACTGTTTCAGAGCAACAGAAAAACTGCTCCCTTACCTCGTCATTCATGAAAACTCATAATTAAACAGACTATTATAGCAGTAAGTCTAATTTCTTTCACTTTATTAATACGTGTGTATCCGTATCTAACACAAAAACATTTTTAATTCTAATGTGGTGATACTCAAACTCGTTACTATATATTTTTCGCCAGTTACAAAATCAGGAATGCAGCAAGAGTGTTTTGTTCCTTCCTAACGAGTAAATTAAATAAACTGCACAAAAACAGAATATAGCTTTAACCTACGGCTGTAAGTACTTATCATTTTTTACTAAATAGCATTCTTTGCTGGCTACACTAAAGTATATTTGAAAATTATAAATAAATCAAACGCATTTAATGAAATAAATTAATAAACTGAATGTCATAATTATTTTTGTTATAGGAAACTAACTTGTGTAAACAAGTTTAAAAACCTTTAAAGACAAAGTAAACAATAACATAATGGAAATGCATAGATCAATTTACCTAACACTGTAAGTTTCGTGCCACCTCCAAAATTAGCTGGCGAAACGGATCACAGAGAGAAAACACCGTCTTAAAAGTAAGAGAATAGAATCTTATTTATAAGGTGTAACATAACCTATTGTCATGTGACCAGGTATGGGCTCTGTATCATTTTAATCTAATTTATTAAGCACTTTTAAGATTAAAGTTGCAAGAAGGAAGATTAACATCAAAAACGCAAGATAGCAGAACTGCTTGCTTTTCAGATACTTATTTGTGGTTTTTAACAGATTTTTGTTTTCCCGACGTGTTATTTCATATTACATTATCAGAAAATGCAATTTCTTGATGCAGTATCTGGGTTATTGTGTCACAGTAACGATAATCTTTTTAACTTATAAAAATGTGGTGAATTACCTTTAAATTAAAGAAATATGCACTCTTCAAGATAACGTTGCCAAAGCGGTTCCTCACAATAATTATATAAGGGAACCGTTTTTAGTTCTAAAAAGAACCCTCTATATGAAGATTCCAGAAAGAGCCTTCATTTATTTACACCCACAAGCCTCCATAAATAACTATGAAAACATGATTACAGATTTGTGAAATGCATTAATGGGTTCCAGACTTTACTCTGGTTGCATACAATAACACAGGCTAAATTCAGGTTTTCTTCATCTGTTAGTTCCCTGGTAGAATAGCATACTCTACATTAAATACTTCTGTTTTCTTCACATAATAATGATAATAATTTTCAATGCCTAAATAAATGAACTCAGTGAAGTTCCAATAGAATAGAGTGTAGCTCCTATACAAAATGATATTTAGATAACTGTCAGCCTTGGTCTAACATATATATTTTTTAAGTTATGTAACACTGCATTTGCATTTTATTACACCTAAACAGTCTGATGACATAGTATATAACAATATGTGACTGTAATTCATTTTAATGTTTTGCACAACTACATTAGGGAAAAGTATTACAACTTAACCAACCACAGTTACTTTTGTACCTGGCCCAAAGAAATATGCAGTGTTCGTAATAAAACACAACTAAGTTATTTCTGAGTGTTTTGTTCATGTGTAATGTCAAAAATAAAAAACAATTTAACAAGAATGGTAGCAAAATAAAAATAAACTTACCTAAAACTGTCAGTTTTGTTCCTTCGCCAAAGTATGCTTCATAAGTAGCACAGTATTATAATGGCAAGTCAATAAAAATCTACACTGCATTTCATAATCTCCTTCACACAGGAATGTGCTAATAATATTGTTTTTAATTGTATAATTGAATATCCATAGACTTGTGAAAATGATAACACTGTCTGGCTTCAGGCTTTAGATTGAACTTGCAATTTTTCTACTATCCTGACACTTAAGAATATTTTTGTAGCATTTCTTTTTCAAAAGCACTCAATACAATCACATTAACTTAGTAGTTTCTGTGATACAATTCCATTTAAAGATAAAGGTTTTACCTAATTTATAACTAGAAGTCTGACACCATCATAAAAGTTATATTCATAAACATTGCAATGAAATACTTAGTAGTTTAAAAACTGCCTATCATGGTATATTACATTTAGTAAATATTCTTCTAAAAATGAAATCCAATTTTCTATGTTATATAAAGTTGTACGCACAGAACAGTATGTAGGGAAATGTTTAGTATACTTACTGAAATGGTTCAATAGCTGTTACAATTTATGAAGTAAAGACACTGTATATTGCATGATAAAGTTGCTATATAACTGCATAAATAACATACAACTGTATATCTGAAACATAAAATAATTTATAAATTTAAACTTACCTATAACAGTAAGTTTTGTTCCATTTCCAAAATAAGCAATGGTACCAGTACCACAATGATAAATCCATTAGCAATAAAAAATTACTACAAATTATACTTTTTTTTTGCCTTATGGTTTTCAAAATTGGATCATAATTAAAGCCACCTCATTCCTGTTTTGGAAACAGATGAGAGTTTCTGAGATTACTGGGAATATGCTCCTCAAGAAATGTTCCAGGTAAAAATTACATCCAAAAACGGAAAGTCTTCTTACATAACATACCATAACATAACATTGTTAAACCCATGTAATCTAATTGAAGGTTATTTAGTGAATGTTTTAGTATGCACATATATAGTAAAGTAAATAATAAAGTATGAAATATAAAGTATTCCTATATATACTTATGTATATTTATTGTAAATATTATAAATCAAACAGATAAAATGTTGGACATTTTAAGATAGAGGTATCCAAAAGAATTCCACATCTAAAATAGTCTCAAGAGCTCCTCCTAAAAGTGATATTAATCTGCCAATTCTTGTTTGGTTTTTGTACAGCCTGTCAATGGAAATGTATCACTGTGGCCCCCTGTCCCCACGGCGTTATACTATAATACAATAACCAGATGCTTCAAAGAGGTCTGACATCCTGCTGAAGTCTGATGGTTTACCAGCTCTGAAAATGTATATATATTAACACAGGAAGTGACACAGAGCAGGAAATATACGCATTCAGCATGCAGAAGGAAATTCTGGGTCACATGCTTATTCTATTATCAGTACCACAAAGTTATAAAAAAGAGAAAGTTTCTGAATCTTGTTAACAGACATTAGAAAGAGAGTAGCTGCAGTATATATTTTAAAAATCTGAACCCTTGCAGAAAGACTCCAAAACATATCAATTATACTGTTTTGTTGATGTTTCTTTTTTCTTATACCACATTGTATCAACAATTTAAATTTATATTTTGATTAGAACTTCTTCCATTAAAGAGTCACAAAGTTTTATTCACAAAGCAATAATGCAAAAAACATCTTCTCTTGATTATAAAAATATGCAGGGTATTCAGAACGTATTTAGATTCTTTTACTTTCTGCACATTTCATTGTGTGGTACATTTAATTTTAAATGGATACATTTGACATTGTTGCCCGTCAATCTATAACAACAACAATAAGTATTTTTGTATAGCCCTAAAATCACACAAAGAGTGCCACAATGGGCATTAATATGCCCTGTTTTTTGACAGCCTCCCAGCCTTGACTTCACAAGAAGAGAAGAAAAATCTCCCAAAAAAACCCTGGTAGGGAAAAAAATTCAAGAAATCTTTCGAAAGGCAATTCAGAGAGAACCCTCTTCTGAGTTTGGTTGGGTGCAACAGATGGCAAAAAATGGGTCAGATACAATATATACACAGAACAGAACACAAGTAATCCTCTTCACAGATGGATGGCCAATCTGTCAATGCCATCTCAGAAATATATTACAATAGTACAATAGTAATAGTATAAGTACAGAACAAAATGCAAGAGTAAATTATATTACATAAGAGAATTCAGATTAGTTCAGAGTTCTGGAAACCTTGGGCAACAAGCTGCCATCCCTCTACTGGCTATTAAACAACTGAGACCAGCCAATCTGATAAAGGGACCCTTCTACCTGATGATTCCAGTGCTCCTTTATCAGAGATGACCTTTCCATAGGCAGGCAAACAACCTGGCAATAGGGCAGTGGCATGAACTGCCACATTTGAGTACCAAGAAGAGAAAAAGAATAGGTGAGGGTTAGTAACAAATTATAAATATTATATTATTTATGTTTAAGTGCTAATGACTAACAACAGAGATGCATTATGCACAGTTAATCAACAGCTCTAGTCTGGGCATGCTACACTGAAGTACTGAGTCTTCAGCTGAGATTTAAAAGCTGAGACCAAAGGGGCATGTCTTATAGTAGCAGGCAGACTATTCCTCAGCTTCGGGGCCCTGTAACTATAAGCTTGACCTCCTATTGTTATTTTTATAATCCTTTGAATCATAAGCAGACCGGCATCTTGAGATCTTAATGTGCATTCTAGTTTGTAAGCAATGATAAGTACAGATAAGTAAGCTACTCAACAACCCATAATGATAAATGGAAAACATGTTTTCAGATAGGTTTAGAATTTTATTAGAAATCAAAACCTAAAATGTCTCATTCATATATGCAATCAGACCCTTCATTTATGTGTTTTTCTAGAAGCCCCTTTGGCAGCAATTCTAGCTTCAGATAGTCTTGGGTAAGCCTCTAAAAGCTTTGCACACATGGATTTGTGTCATTTATCCTATTCTTCATGGCAGATTCTGTCAAGACTGGATGGGAAGCATCTACAAACTTTTACCTTCAGGTCTGATAACAGATGTTTATAGGGTTTAAGTATGGGCTTTGGACTAAGATTCATCCTGAAGGTTCTCCAGTGTTTTCTGCAATTTATGCTTTAGGTCATTGTCATGCTAAAAAGGTGAACCATCACCCCAGTTTGTAGTGGAGTGTACTCTTTAGATCAGATTTTCTTTAAGGATATTGCTGCCTTTATCCTTACCTCAGTTCTGACCAGTCTTACTGTCTTACAGTCTTGCTGCCAACACCATGCTTCATTATATGGATAGTATTAGAACATTAGAATAATCTAGATGAGAAGATGTTATTCAGCCCAACAAAGCTCACCAGTACTATCCACTTAATTCTTCCAAAATAACATCAAGTCTACTTTTGAAAGTCCCTAAAGTCCTAAAGATAATGAGCAATCCCTGGTCTTCGTTAGACAAAGTGTTTGGAATTCTTCCCAATGAATTCAATATTTTTTTCTCATTAGATCAGATAATCTTTCTTCCTTAAGCTCTCACAGTTTTTTATATTGTCATATTCTTTTTACTCAAGAGTGCCTTCTGTCTTTTATAAATGCCTGTTTTCTGGAGAGCTACATAATTTGTATGAAAATGTGGTATATAAATGATGTTGTTGTTCTCCCACCTCAGCAGAGAACCTCTGAAGCTCTGTTAAAGTGTTCATTGGGTTCTTCAGTTACTTCTCTGATCAAGTCCCCTTATTCCTACTTACTCAAATTTGTTGGACTGCCTACTCTAGGAAGAGTCTTGGTGGTTCCAATCATCTTCCATTTCACAATTATCAAGGCCACTATGCTCACAGAAACACTCAAAACTTCAGAAATAATTTTATCTCCTTGCCATAATTTATGTTTCATCACAATTTGATTGCTTAGGTCTGCAGGGAGTTCTTTAGTTTTCAAAGTGTGTTTTTTATCCTGACATGCAGTGTGAACCGTGGGACCGTCTACAAACAGACACTGTACATGTGTGGCTTTCTATGTCAAATCAATTAAGTATTCCACAGGTGAATTCCAGCCAAGTTCCAGGCACATCAAAAGGATCTTTAAAGCAAACTGGGTGCACTTGACTACAATTTGGAGTATCACTGCAAAAGGTCTGAATACTTTCACTATCATTATTATTGAGGTTATTGAGTGTAGATTGATGGGTAGAAATGTCATATTTATCAATTTTTAAATTAAGTCCATGACAAATTAATCTATACAAAGATATCCATCTCACTTTCCCAGGTTAAAGGGTGAAATATGTGGAGGCAATGATAAGCTTAGGGCCTTTAAGGTTCACCCTGAAGTTCCAGATATTTGGTCCTAGCACCTGGTATTGAGACTTTAACTAATCTGGTTATCTGGTCTAGTCCATTGTCTCCCAGATCTGTGTTTAACATCCCTAACCCTGTTCAATAAAACTCCTAAGGTGATCCCCCAACCACATCTGAATCTATGAGACCAAAAAGATATAAGAATCTAAATCAAATTAATATTAAAAGCATTCAGCATATTTCTTAAAACACAAGAATAAAATATAAAGTTAGAAAGACTAAATATAATCATAAGAATAAGTATTACAAAAATGATATCCTTATAGCAGATTAGCAATGACTTTCCTCTCCATCTTCATGATGATCTCTCTATTTTACAAATTTCATTCCATTTTTATAAGAAAAAACTGCCAAACGTTGTTCAGATCCTTTTCTTTGTAAGTTCAGTTTTTTGCCCCCCTTCAGTCCAATTCAGTCCATTGCTTAATGTGCAATTGCTCTAAAGTGTCAATCACATTTTTATTATCCAATTTCTATATTTTATTATCTGAGTGTCTCCAGTTCATATCTGGCATGATTGAATGTTTTAGCCAAGCTTTCACCAGTGGGCCTTGGTGGTCTGGTTTCCTGACAATGGGATGACTTTTAAATATACACTCCTCAACAAAAACATGCAGCACAAAATGTTTTCCACTCACCCTCTGAAATTTGTGTTCATTCTTTATCCCTCCAAGCAGGGCCGTTCTTAGGCATGGGCGAGCAGGGCAGTTGCCCAGGGTCCCGAGACAAAAGGGGCCCCATCATTCAAGGTTTTTGTTTTTTTTTTATGATCGACGCAAGCTACGCATGTGTATTACGAAGTTTAATGATAAGTTTACTGCCCTTTCCCAGGGCAGGGATGAATTGAAAATGAATCCACAAGAAATTAGCTTTCCTGCACCAGAAAGCTTGCGCAGAAGAAGAGTGTGCAGACAATCTGAGTCAAATTTTCAGTACGAAACGCAAGATCAACCAATACTTGACCCAAAGGATAAATATCGCATTGAGTTTTTCAATGTATTGCTTGATCAAGCGATATCATCAATGACTGAGCGCTTTGACCAAATGAAAGGTCATTATGATTACTTTGGTTTTCTTTATAATTATGAGAGAATAAAATGTCTAAGTGATGTGGATTTGATTAAATCCTGTCAGGATCTCAATGTGATATTAACAGATGAAACGGCTGGTTCCGATATTGATGCTCAGGACCTGTTCTCTGAATTGCGTATTTTGGCAAATCTGGTGCCTCCTAATGCTTCTGCTCTTGAAACATTGCAGTTTATATACCAGAACAGCTTGCAAGATTCTGTTCCAAACGTCGCAATAGCGCTACGTATCGCCTTGACCATACCAGTTACTTTTGCTGCTGGTGAATGGAGCTTTTCTAAGCTTAAGATAATCAAGAATTACCTCAGCACAACCATGTTACAAGAGCGATTGAATGCTTTAGCATTAATGTCCATTGAGCGAGACGTCATCCAATCGCTTGATTACTCTGCATTAATTAAAGATTTCGCAAGTGTTAAAGCATGAAAAGTTGATTTCATTTCTTGAGCTTTATTCTGGAATGTTCTTTAGCCCAAGTTTTAATTTGGGAGAAAAAATGGAAAACGGTATAAAAAACACACTTTTAATTGTGACAAAAAATAAATAAAATTCTCTAAAATTCATAAAAATATGCACCACTGCACTGCACATTTTGCACACGCTGGGCTTAGCTACATACCTCCACACGGTGCCCAGTGGAAACAGGTATGTATGTTTTTAAATAGCCCCCAGACCCATTATGAAGGAGTGCCCAGATGGAAGGAGATTACTGTGGACATGAGCAATACAAGAGTGGGAAATGGATGTCATACATTCCACAAAAAAACTCCAAAAACTGCAGAGAGACTGCGCAATCCCTATTTATCATACATTCCCTAATTATTGTACAGAACAGATTAACATGACTGACTGCTATATGTAAATTTATCCAGTCATGTTTGTTATTTATTTCTTTTTCTGTAAGATCATTTTTTCTTTTCTCTCATATATTTTTATTACTTAACAATGATAATATCTTGGTTGCAAATTTAAAAAAAATAGTGAACTAAGCATCCTCCTTGTACATTACAGATAACCACAAGAATATACACAGACACACATCATGAGATTAGCCTGTCAAACATGTTCTGAGAATATTCATCCTTACACTCATCAAAAGAATGTCTTCTCAAAGGACTTTGCCAGAGCACAAAGGGAAGATGCTTTAAATATATTAATATCTATTTTTAAAACATTAAAGTAATAGCGGACTTGTCATTATCAACTACAAATATGGTGTGAAAAAGCAATTAGAAAGTTAAGGTTGGGAGACGTTGTACTTAAGTTAAAGGACCTGTGGGGCCTCATCTATGCATAGTTTTGGTTTTCCTGTTACAAGAAAGATAATAACATACAGTGTTAAAATATAGTGTGGAGATACTAGGCTGATTCAAGGACTGTAAGCACTTCATATGATATCAGAATATACTGCTAACCAAAAGAAATGGAGATTTAGGGGTGGTTTAATTAAAAGGGGTGGCATAGTATTTAAGGTTGTTTCTTTGTCTCTTCAAAAGACTGAGTTCATATCTAAGACCAGTCTTGTATTAGCGGAGTTAGCCGTCTCCCCTATTTCTGCTTATGTGAATTAATCAAATTAAATGTACCAGAGTGGTTCTTCAGAGCAATGCCATGGGGGAACCATTTTTTTTCCAAAAGACCGATGCACATGAAGGTTCCAGAAATAACCTTTATATTTAGATCTTTAACTGAATTCACAAATAAATGGTAACAGAGTTGTGAAATAGCAATTGGTTCATGAGTTTAAAAGGACTGTCGCTGCCTATGTACAGTAAAACAGGCTAAGTCCAGGTTTTCTTAATATGTTAAAGTCCTGTAGCCCAACACATATTAAAGTTTTGTTTTGTTTTTTTTCTGTACGTTAGGAAGTTTATCAAAGCACAAAGAACCAACTTCATATAAAGAACCTGTCCCAGAAAGAAATGGTGCTTGGTCAAGCAATGGAGCTATGAGGAACCACATAACCCAGTAAATAACCATATAGTGCTATTAAAGGACCATTGTTTTTAAGATTGTGGACTTTTCCCCAAATATACTAGCTTTAATACCATATTCCAACAATTTACATATTTATCATCATTACACAAATTAATTTTTGTAATATTTTAAACTTGTAGACTTCATTTACACAATCTAAAAGAAATCACAGCAAGTTGTTGGCAGTTTCAGTGCAGTGTTTCTGTCAGACATGTAATGTGACACACCAAACAACTCAGTCAAATCACTTTCAGTCTCTAAAATATTCTTTGACTAGGTACACCAAAATCAAACTGCCTTAATTTTCAAATAGCGTGTTTGAAATTGTAGGGGTGGATTTTTCAAAAGTGAGCAGCCACCAAATGTTCAACCCAAAATACAATGGATACAATGGCCACAAACAGGGAAGAATAATGTTGCTGTGCAAGGGAAAAAGGAAAGAGTATTTTGGACTATACAAACAACAGAGAGGATTCTTGAACTGCAGAGCCACTTGTGATGCCCTGTACCTACTACATGCCTTGTAATGGTTTAAATATAGGGACATCTAATAGTCATGCTGAATATAAAAGATGGTACAAAATAGGCAGTTCTTTAATCAAAAACAGATTAAATCAAAATATAAATTATTTCAAAAGTTGAACTTAATCGGGAAAACCACACAAACAAGTCCATCAAAAATCACAGCTCAAATGTGTAAGAATAAAGATGAGCAAGTAAAGTAAAACAATCCAAACAGACAAAAACCTGGTGACATTAGTCCAGGCTCAAAACTCCAAGGACATTCTAAGTTAAAAACAAAAACACAACAACAATCAAAGTCTATTTCCCTACTTCTTTTTTTAGGCTGTTTAAGGAAACAAAGGTATTCTTCCAAAAAAAAAAAAAATCAAATAAATCTAATGCCCCATCTCACCACATTATTGCCACTTCTCCATGCTTGATGGGATAATCAAGAGTAAGCACACACCCTGCTATCTTTATTCAGGCTGCTCAGGAGTTCTGCGATGCATACTTCACTATAGCAACAGACTACCTGCTGACCAAAAATGAAGGTGATCTCTAACAGCTGCCTTCCCATTTTTATATACCCTGAGGATCCCCCCCCCTCCACTCCTAACAAAACCTTCACCGAGCCAATTCCAGTTACCTAGTAGATTTTCCTACGAGCTGTAAAACAATAAGAAGCCTTCAAATCCATGATTCACACTCATGTGCATGTGTACAGCTACAAATGCTCAAACTTTAATTACTCTTAAGTAATCTCTTTTCTATCAGACCTTTTAACTCTCACTGGAATGGCTTGACTGCTTTTATTCAAAACTTTGGAGGCTTGAATGTGTGCATTTGTGTACCTGCCTTGCTATTTCCTTCGTTGGCACCACCTTCCAAAGTTCAAGGTCAGCTCCCCTAGTAACTATTTAAACAAAAGGAAAAAATCTATAAATAGTTAAATAAACACGAGGAAAGTCTTCATAGCATTACTCACCAAACCAGTACAGCTGTGGGTTCATTGTTTTATGTTTATTTTGCTACGGTGCTCCTCATACTATTTTGTAGTTCTTTACATTATTAACTGACAAAATGAGGAAATCTAGCATTATATTCATGGCTCAATACAAAATCCTGAAATAAGATGATGTAGAGGAGCATGTATATAGCATATAAACTGATAAATATTTTGTATGTCTCTATTTCCAACCAGTTTGGATGTGTGTTGAGGACATGACCCTTCCCCATAGGAAGGCCATAAACTTTCTAAACAAAGCAACTGGGAGATAAGTTAAATAAAGAGGGAAGGGACAGGTAAACAAATTCTATTGGTCTGAAGTATGGCTATTTATGATTGGTCTTGAATTGGAGGCCATTCTGTACCACAATGCCCATTGGCTCATGAGTTGTGATAAGAATGGTAGAAACTTGGTTACCTTGCCTGTACCTCTCACTCTCTCACCATCTGGCCATGAAGAGAATACCATGATGGAGGCAACTCTATCTTGGTGCCATTTTGAGATAAATGAGCTCCTTCCCAGTCCATCTTGGTGGTGATCTCATCAGACCTGCCTCTACTGCAAAGAATCTTGGTGTCATTTTTGATTCCGCCCACATAAATCACATTAAGAAACTTTCTTACTTTCACCTCCGTAACATATCCGTGTTCGCTCCTTCCTCTCCTTTTCTAATGCTGAGAAACTTGTCCATGCTTTTATCACATCCCGCATAGATTATTGTAACTCGCTGCTGGCGTGTGCCCCTTCTAATCTTATATCACAGCTCCAGCTTATTCAAAACTCGGCTGCAAGAGTCCTGACTCGAACCAGCAGCAGCGAGCACATCACACCCATCCTGCTCCGTCTTCATTGGCTCCCTGTGTCTTACAGAATCGAATATAAAATCCTACTAATAACCTACAAAGCCTTAAATAACCTCGCACCAAACTACATCAGTGACCTTCTCCATCACTATGTGCCTGCCCGCCCACTAAGGTCCTCTGATTCTGGCAATCTTGTTGTGCCCCACACTAATCTACACTCCATGGGTGACAGGGCCTTCAGCAGTATAGCGCCCAGACTCTGGAATGACCTACCGAAATTAATCAGATCAGCTGACTCGATGAATTCTTTTAAAAAACAACTCAAAACTCATCTGTTCAGGAAGGCTTTTAGCTCTATTTGACTTCATTCCCCTTCTCTCAGTTTACCTCTCTGTCAAGATGCTCATGTAACCTGTATGTGTGTGTGCTAGACCATCAATTCTGTTGTCTGTTAGGCTTTCTTTGAACTTACTGTCTTAATATTCTTTATTTATTTATTTGGTTTGTACAATGCTATACGCTGTATACCCTGCTGTTTTCTCTTATTTTCTGTAAGTGCCTTGAGCACGGGAAAGGCGCTATATAAATAAAATGTATTATTATTATTATTTATTAAGTATGTGGCCTTTTCAATACTCGATTCAAAGGACATATGATAGTAAAGCAAGCTAAACTGAATATAAGCTGAGAGCCGCCTATGGATGCTAGATGCATGTTATTTAGGTTGCAATGGTATGGTTTGCCAGCATTCACATTGTATCCTGCTTCCTTAGCATTTTTCAGCATAATATCAATAATACATAATTAAATATGTAACTTAGCTCCTGCCAGTTCCTGTACTCTGTCTAATTTCCCAAGAATGTACAGTAGTTGGGATGTAGCGGGTTGGATAATGGATGGATGGATGGATACATATGTACAAGGAAAGGGAGGAGGAAGTGCTAAAGTACATGACCACAGATTGGTAAGTGTATGGGATTCAAGGCATTTTATTAAGATCTACACAATAAAGAGCACGCAAGAGAAAAAAGGGTCACACAGGACCCTACAAGACAAAACAAATGACAAGTATTGAGAGACTCTTGTAGCCACTCAGGCCTTGTGATTCATACTCGTATAATTTTACACTTTCAGAGGCAAAGAGATTCAAATTTTAGGTGAATGCTGCCAGGATAGGCTTTGAATCTTACACTGTCAAAAATGGATGCATAAATGGTTACCTTGTTCAAAATTATGAGAGTAGTAATTGTAATCACTGTCTTGTAGAGAAATTTGATGTCACTTTATAATCATTGCTTCAATAACTATGGGTGAAAAAGATGAGGTTTCCATTATTGTTAGTGTTAATTTATGAATATTTATATAAATACACACACACCCACACTTAAACTGATCATTATATATAATTTTCTTAATTATGACTCTGTGCATTACCTTTGCTTATGGGCACAGGCATAGCTAAAGAAGTGGATTTTGAGTTTTAACTTGTTCTCTCCAACAAAATGCAATGTTTCACAGTTTCAACAGATTAATAAAAGACTGAACATGATTCATACTGAAATGATTTAGCCAGGATTATGGTCCAGGGTGAAACTTAATAGTTGCTTATTTACATTGTTTGTTGTGTTTCAAATATTATTTCCATTTTTATGTTCACCATGTTGACATCATACCTTTCTTTTATTATGTTTTCTTTAATGCCTTAATTTGTAAGTATTATGTTTTCAATTGTCCATTTTTGTTCTCCTTTGCTGGTCACTGTTTTCCACTAGTTGGCAAAACTCCCTGGTTGGAATAAGTTCTTTTTTAATTGCGCTGTCTTAAGTAACATGAAACTATATAGATATAATATTAAAAGGAGATACCTTCCCTTAGTGATATGGCGGTAAGAAATCACATAGGAGAAATAACTTAGCTTTCTTTAATGACAATTTACATGGCATTACAGACGAAGGAAGCCATAGCAAGAATTTTCAAGACTGTGCCTGGAAGGATTTTCAGGATCGAATGATGTTATCTCCCATTCGTTAGTTGGCTTCAAAGGTGTACCAGGCAATGTTCCAACGTTTTATACCCTTTCTCCATGTGCAGGCCCCACTTAGGTAAATTGTGCCATTCCAAACAAAGAAAAGAAGATCCAATGTCATGCTGACTCTGTCACACAGAAATAGTACAATTCCCATTTTCATAGTTGTCCCTTTCTTGTCTTCTAATGCTTGCCTAGCAGTTCAGAATGATGAGCCCCCTGTGCACTAAATCTGGCCTTGTGTTAGCTCTACATGTGACTGGATTTATAAAATATTTTTAATACAGAGCACAGTGACATATTAAATATATAAACTTATTAAAGTCACCCAAATGTCTCTGCTAAAGAATCATTCTCAGCTTCCAAAATTAAAAGCAGATCCTACAGTAATCCATATTGAGGTTCTTTTGACTGCAGATCATTGTAAGTACTGTATTTTCTGCTTTATTTGCTTTATTTTCTTCTCTTTTTGGATTTTAATATTTGGATTGCATATTGGGATTTGTTTGTTCTGTGTTACATCTTTAGACAAACACCTTTTGTCTTATTTCTGTTGTTTTTGGCATTTTTGTGCTTAATTTTCTTGACATAATTGGCATATTTTTATTTATGAAAACTTTCCTTTGGCATTGCCATTGCCCTTGTTAACCAGAATTTTTTGGCACCTCTCCCTTGGTATTTTTGATATATTTTGAAAGTTTTTTGAACTATAAAATGAAGTGCCCCCTTTAGGTCTTAGTAGGTTGTAGAGTTTGGAGTCAGACTGCCTGACGTAAGCCTTGTTTGTGGATGTTTTTTGAGGCTATCTCCCTCTCAACCCTAACTGTGTATTCCAACTACAAAACATACGGTACTGTAGTTTCTCCTCACCCTCAAAGCTAATTCATGGCTGCACTCTTACTTATGAATATTTACTATTTTAATTTAAGCTGTCAATCTGAATGAAAATGAAAGAAATTTGATAATAATTACAACAGGAAAGCTTCAAAGCAATAATACTTACATCAAAGGAATTTCCTACTGTGTCTGAGAATTAGTGAAAGTAGAAAATAAAAGTAGTTTTTCCCTCTTTTCTTTTCATAACCCTTTTGCAAAATTACTTTAAGGATAACTAAGTATTAGAGGTTACTTGGGATGTTCTCAAGGTATTGCCATTGATGCTTTCACCATGGTTAAAACAGCTTGTCACACTGTACCATTCTGACACCAGAGGAAGTTGCTGTTGTGTAAGCCACATTAACCAATTATCAAAGGCAGCTTCTCAAATACCTAAAACACATACTGTTTAATGTATTTTGTTTCTACCCATCATATTTGATAGCTATCTGTTAGGATTTAAAATTTTAAACAGAGCTGCTGTGAAAAAGTAAAGCTGTTAGAATAAAATATTCTGACCATTGCATGGTCAATTGCATATCAGATACAGATTAAAGGGATGAAAGGCCACAGCATATGCTTCTTCTTCTTCTTCTTCTTCTTTCAGTTGCTTCCGTTAGGGATTGCCACAGCAGATCATCTTCTTCCATATCTTTTCTATCCTCTGTATCTTATTCTGTTACACCCATCACATGTATGTCCTCTCTCACCACATCCATAAACTTCCTCTTTTCCTCTTGCCTTGCAGCTCTATCCTTAGCATCCTTCTCCCAATATACCCAGCATCTCTTCTCTGCACATGTCCAAACCAACGCAATCTCACCTTTCTGACTTTGTCTCCCAAATGTCCAACTTGAGCTGACCCTCTAATGTACTCATTTCTAATCCTATCCATCCTTGTCACACCCAGTGCAAATCTCAGCATCTTTAACTCTGCTACCTCCAGTTCTGTCTCTTGCTTTCTGGTCAGTGCCACCGTCTCCAGCCCATATAACATAGCTGGTCTCACTACTGTTCTGGAGACCTTCCCTTTCACTCTTGCTGACACCCATCTGTCACAAATTACTCCTGACACCCTCTTCCACCCAAAACACCCTGCTTGCACTCTCTTTCTAACCTCTCTTCCACAATCCCCATTACTCTGTACTGTTGATCCCAAGTATTTAAACTCATCCACCTTCGCCAACTCTACTCCCTGCATCCTCACCATTCCACTGACCTCCCTCTCATTTACACACATGTATTCTGTCTTATTCCTACTGACCTTCATTCCTCTCCTCTCTAGAGCATATCTCCACCTCTCCAGGGTCTCCTCAACATGCTCCCTACTATCGCTACGGATCACAATGTCATCAGCAAACATCATAGTCCTCGGGGACTCCTGTCTAATCTCGTCTGTCAACCTGTCCATCCCCATTGCCAATAAGAAAGGTCTCAGAGCCGATCCCTGATGTAATCCCACTTCCAACTTGAATGCATCCGTCACTCCTACTGCAGACCTCACCACTGTCACATTTCCCTTGTAAATATCCTGTACAACTTACTGTACTTCTCTGCCACCCCTGACTTCCTCATACAATACCATAGCTCCTCTTGAGGCACCCTGTCATATGCTTTCTCCAGGTCTACAAAGACGCAATGCAACTCCTTCTTGCCTTCTCTAAACTTCTCCATCATCATTATCAGATCAAGCATTGCATCTGTGGTGCTCTTTCTTGGCATGAAACCATACTGCTGCTCACTCATCATCACCTCAGTTCTTAACCAAGCTTCCACTACTCTTTCCCATAACCTCATGCTGTGGCTCATCAATTTTATTCCCCTGTAGTTACTGCAGGTCTGCACATCCCCCTTATTCTTAAATATTGGCACCAGTACACTTCTTCTCCACTCCTCAGACATCCTCTCCCTTTCCAAGATTCCATTAAACAATCTGGTTAAAAACTCCACTGCCATCTCTCCTAAATACCTTCATGCTTCTATAGGTATGTCATCTGGATCAACGGCTTTTCCATTCTTCATTCTCTTCATAGCTGTCCTTACTTCATCCTTGCTAATCTGTTACACTTCCTGATTCACTATCTCCACATCATCCAACCTCTTCTCTCACTCGTTCTCTTTATTCGTCAGCCTCTCAAAGTACTCTTTCCATCTGCTCAACACATCTCATCGCTTGTGAGTACGTTTCCATCTTTATCCTTTATCACCCTAACCTGCTGCACATCTTCCCCAGCTTGGTCCCTCTGTCTAGCCAATTGGTACAGGTCCTTTTCTCCCTCCATAATGTCCAGCTTCTCATACAACTCATCATACGCCTTTTCTTTAGCCTTCACCGCCTCTCTCTTCACTTTGCGCCTTATCTCCTTGTGCTCTTGTCTACTTTCTGCATCTCTCTGACTATCCCACTTCTTCTTTGCCATCCTGTTTCTCTGTATACTCTCCTGTACTTCCCTATTCCACCACCAGGTTTCCTTTTCCTCCTTCCTCTGTCCAAATGTCACGCCAAGCACCCTTCTTGCTGTCACCCTTACTACATCTGCTGTAGTTTCCCAACTGTCTGGTAATTCTTCACTACCACCCAGTGCCTGTCTCACATTCTCCCAAAATACAACCTTGCAGTCTTCCTTTTTCAACTTCCACCATTTGATCCTTGGCTCTGCCCTCACTCTCTTCCTCTTCTTGATCTCCAACTTCATCCTACAGACCACCATCCTATGGTGCTTAGTTACACTTTCCCCTGCCACCACTTTGCAGTCTTCAATCTCCTTCAGATCAACTCTTCTGCATAGAATGTAATCTACTCTTGTACATAACCCTATGTTCCTCCCTCTTCTTAAAATATATATTCACCACAGCCATGTCCATCCTTTTAGCAAAATCCACTATCCTCTGACCTTCTTCATTCCTCTCCTTGACACCATACCTACTCATCACCTCCTCGTCTCCTCTGTTCCCTTCACCAATATGCCCATTGAAATCCATTCCAATCACACCTTTCTGTGCCTTGGGTACACTGTTCATCACTTCATCCAACTCACTCCAAAAATCTTCTTTCTCACCCATTGCACACCCAACTTGTGGTGCATATTCACTAACAACATTCATTATCACACCTCCAATTTCCAGCTTCATAATCATTACACTGTCTGACACTCTTTTCACCTCCAAAACACTCTTGACATACTGTTCCTTCAGAATAACTCCTACCCTATTTCTCCTCCCATCCACACCATGATAGAACAATTTGAATCCACCTCCAATCCACCTGGCCTTACTCCCCTTCCATTTAGTCTCATATCTCATATATCAACCTTTCTTCTCTCCATCATATCTGCTAACTCTCTCCCTTTACCAGTCATACTGCCAACATTCAAAGTTCCTACTCTCAGTTCCACTCTCTTTACTTTCCTCCTCTCCTCCTGCCTCCGGACACGTCTCCCCCCTCTTCATCTCCTTCTTCTTCTTCGGCCAACAGTAGCCCAATTTCTGCCAGCACCCTTTTGGCTAACAGTACTGGTGGCGGTCGTTGTTAACCTGGGACTCGACCAATCCAGTATTGAAATTTGTATTGTTGTCTGCATATTTATGTGGCCAAATTTTACACCGGATGCCCTTCCTGACGTAACCCTCCCCATTTATCCGGGCTTGGGACTGGCACGACGAAACACACTGGTTTGTGCATCCCCTGTGGGTGGGTTAAAGGCCACATCATATGCAAAAGAAGGAAAAGAATAATCACTGAAATGATGACTGGCAACATTACAAGCAACTCTATCATTTAGTGTCCGTGGAAATTGAGAACTAACTGGTTTTGAACCAGTTTGATAATATTAATTTGATGAAATGTAGAAAAAATGAATATGGTTGGACAAAGGTAATGATTCATAAGGTGCTTTGAAATCTTCACACAAATAGCTTTGACATATTCTCTGAAAAAATGTTAAATTCACACTTGCTCTATTCTTCCATCGTTGTCATTTTTCCATACTGCCTTTGTTCGGTCTTGCTCCATGACATGTTATCCTTTTTTTATTCAAATGTATCTATGAAAAAAAATAGAACTTACTCCCAGCATGTCCGTACAATTTGATGAATTTATTTACTAGTTTTTTTCTGCTTGGGTGTTAGTTTCCATTGCTTTAAGTTGTTATTTTATATTATGTCTCATGAAGGGCACATGCTGTATTATAACTTAAAGGCACATGGTTCCATTTTCCAATTTGGGAAAAAACTTTTCTCAATGCCAACCTGAGACTTAAAATCGTGGTGAGCCTAAAGCCTTCATACTAGTCATTAATAAACAGATGAAAGGACTTGACAAGACACTTGACATATTATCATTCATCACACACTATGTACAACTGTTGTATGTTTCAATTCATGTTTGTTTTCCAAGAAACACTCAAAGTGTATTCATTTACTTTGAAATATTTTTACAGTTAGGAAACCACATTTTTCTTTCAACATTCCATTATTGGTAAAAGCTAGCAGTTGAGAAAAGTGAAATGTACAAAGCAAGCGGCAGGAGGCAGTCTTTGATCAGCTAAAAAGTACAGTAAAGCCGCTATGTGATACCTGTATGATTTTTTTTTTGTTTAATCTTTACACATTTACTTTTACCATGACTTTTAGTTTATAAATTAGTAAATCATCAAAATAATCAATGTTATTTATAGAATAATTAAGTCCTACTATACAAACTTTCTTATTCGCCTTTTTACTGGAATAAGAGAACTTATAAAAACAAACATATGGGAGCCAATACCCTTCATGGTTACCCTGGCATGTAACAATAGGCAAGAAATTTTAAAAATCTTAGGTGGTGTGCCAGCTCAAATAAGTTATTATTTTAATGCATGTATTTCTGACAATTACTCCATACAAACTAGCTATACAGACATTGTGTTGGCCAAGGATCCAACCCAAGCTTTTAGAAAAAGCAGGGCAGCAGGTTTTAAATACCCTGCTATCATGCCTAATTATAAATAGTTTCTTTGATAACTTTACCTACTGTATTTCTGTAATATTTGTGTCATTCTTATCATTACTGGCCTTCTACTTCAGGCTGTGTTACTTGTGTACTATTAAACAGTTTCTGAGGATTAAAGGGATCAATTTGATTGTCCACCGACTCTTGTAGATTTTACTGATTTTGTCAGATGGGGTACTGGACTGAATTTAGATGTGGGGAATTGTACCATCAAACCTTTCATTCTGCTTTCACTTGTAATATTTGAATCATTCCAAATGAATGCACAGTGTAAGCCAAGTTACTACCCACTTGTTTACCTACAAATTTGTCTAATGCATGATAGTTGTTTGCAATTCCCTTGCTGCCCAATTCACAAGATATGTTGACTTGCATTGTCCAGCCACCTAACTATAACATATATAACTATATATAACTATAACATTCTTTTAATACTTGAATTTAGCTCATAAGTAAAGTTAGTTTTTTTGTAAATTAGAATTAAGCATCAACAATTATGTAATAGCACTGAAGAGTGTGGCAGCTATAGAGATTAACTGCATATGTTTCAGAACAAATACTCCAGGAGGATAGAGAAAAGGCAAACCAATGTTATTCTACTTTTTTCTAAAATGTGGATTCTGATAGTGGACTTCAAAAAAAAAAATGCTTTTGATATGCATGTAAGAGTGATTTCATAATGATGTTATGCTGTGTGATGTTAAGAGGGTACTGAGTTGAGCTCCACTTTAAAAAATTTTAGGACATTTGATCTTAGTTCCCTTATTATTTTTACACATAGCTCTAACACAATGTTTTCCATTAATTGTTTATTAAATTGTCCCACACTTTACTGGGATATTTCCCACAGTCTCACAGTAATATCTTCCCAATAGTATAGTAATTTTGGTTATAGTAGTATTGTACATGTATAGAGTAAAAAAAGGTCTTAATTGCATGTCAGGTACTATGATAAAGAAGAAAAAAAATAAAACTAAGAACGTCACTTTAAATGTTAGAAAACATAGATCAGTTTACTTTTTCTCCTCAGTTCATGAAAGGCTAAAGCCAAATGTGTATACATTTTAATCTATTGTTTTATACTTATAATGTATAATCTGTCTTATTTTATTTAATAGCAAACATGGAGACAATAAAAAATTGCATATTTCATGCAGCCCAAAAGACACAAAAAAAACGCAATAGCCATACCATTAAGATAGATAGACGTGTAAAGATAAAAAACAATACTAGTATGATGCTCCTGAAATAATAATAATAATAATAAGAAGAATAAGAACCAAAAAAGAGTAAACTTGTATTATTATACTGTATGTTGAATTAGTTTTTTGAAGTGCCTCTTCATATCTCTTCAAGTAAGATGAGAGAAGAGCACTTCCTTTGAGAACATGAAGTTAATCATCTAAACAACCTAAAACATTTAAACAAGTGTTTTGTTACATGTGTCTGGTGTAACTATAGCTCAATTTGGCACTGCATATACTCAAGAAGTAGCACTATTTGTCTATCTTCAGTTCTTCAACACAAAGTACAGGTGGTCCTGGGGTTTATGAGCATGTTCCATTTCTGATGAAGATCTTAACTTGATGTTGTATTTAAGTCGGAAACTGCAATTGCCTACAACAGCGTTTCTCAACCTTTAAGTATTTGCGACCCAAATTTTCATAGCAGTTTTAATCGCGCCCCCCCTAATGTTTTTTAAAAGGAGCCCACTAATACCAATTTGTTCTTTGTAAATTAATGATATATCATAGATACATATTTTATTATACCTACTTAACTTTTATAAACATCTAACTCTAGATTTATTTTTCTAGTATCAGAATGTAATTTAAGTTAATTTGTTTTGGTTTCAATAGATGTATTTTTCATATTTTCAATTCTCGTTTAATTTTTTTCACGTGTTCGCGGGGCCGCGCGGTCCCTTTTTTTATTACTTTGCGCCCCCCTAGAGGGGCCTGCCCCACAGGCTGAAAACCACTGGCCTACAAAATATTTGTTAATGGAAATATCTGAAAAAATGCATATTGTCCAAATTTCTTATTTTACAATAAAAATAAACAATCAAACTTATTAACAAAATTCCAATGAAGCAATATTACTGTACTTTAAATCACAAAACACAAATCATTTACACAAAAGTAAGCTATAGATTTTCATAATAATGCATAAAGTGGGAAAAGGCATATCGATGGCATGAAAATCTACTATTAATTGACAGGTGATGTCTTAGTACAGATAGGCTGTTTTTGCTGAGGTATTGCTAAGACTGTCCCAGCAGCTTCTTCTTACTTAGATGGCACAGCTGGGATGTGTGTTTAGGGACCTAGAAATTACAATCAGTGGTGTATTTTGCTCATCTAGATAGAGAGCTGCCAATGGAGCTGCTTACCTGTGAAAGAAATTATTGCACAGCTGTGTGTGATACTGGTTACTGGGTGTGATACTGGTTACATTCGGTGACGCATTCTCTGAAAGTCTCCTCCCAATACTTAGAGCTATGCTCCATGAGACTACATGCCCGGGATACATACTTAGAACAGCAGGTATTTAAGCAGACGTAACAAACACTTATCAAAATGCCTAGCTGCCACTGTGCACATGAAAGCACAAAATGGTGAAAAAGACTATAGTATGCAATGCTATTCTCCATCGTTGTTGACAACTGCTACATATTATTTTGTGTCAAAAATAATTTGCTTTGATCATAAATAAAAAAACAGAAGTTGCTAGATAAAAAATAATTTAAATTAGGTTAAAAAATAGTGTTTCATATGCTTGTTTATTTCTATGGAATTGCTATAACCTGCGTCACACTCTATATTGTAGAGATCACATTCACAAAGCAAGAACATACAATGATTTCATTGGAAGCTTAAATATCTGCTTCCCTAATAACTCAGAAAAAAATTAACTATTTTTGTGGATTTTATTTATTTCAATCCAGTTCCACCATTTCTTAGTTTGATTTTTTGTTAGCCTGCTGACTGAGTTTTAAAAAAAAGAAAATTTAGTGTCTAAAATTGGCTAAAATTAGAAATCTGATTAATATTTTTATGTGAACAATTATTACAATGTAATAAGTGGTGTATATAGGATCAAGTGAAGTTTATTTTAGAAAAAGAATGCTTGAAATTTGTTCAAAATTATTAGGTCCAGCGCTGATTTTTTTTTTTTTTTTTTTCAAAAATGATCTTTTAGTTCATTAGTAAATCTGTTATTCAATAACAGCATACTGATAATATTAAGAGTTGAATACCTGAAATCAGTGTAAATGCCACTTGTTCAGGGTGAAACTTTGTGACATTTTTTACACTTCCCCAAATTAGTGAAAATTTAAAAAAAAAAGTTAAAATGCAATAAAAATGCAGTTTCTTAGAAATATTTTCTTAAAAATATTAACCTTGTAATGTCTTTCAGGTGTTTATGATCCACTATTGATATAAATTAATTTCCTACGGCATATAGGCAATTTGTTTATTCACCACTCATAAAAACACTCAATAAGTCATCTTTTCAGTTCAGAAATGTAAAGACTTTTAGTAAAAAAAAATCTAACTTTCCAAACTCCAAACGACACAGTTCTTTTGACCTTTACGTTGTCCTTTGGATCAGTTTTGACCAGCCAGTGACTTTAATAGAATGTCAGATATATTTAGTTTATTTTGTTTGTTCACAACCCATGAAATACATGCTAAAAGTTGTCATTTGACCTCAGAAATATGAAGGCTTTTATCCAAGTGCCCAAACTTTACAAAAAAAAGCAAAGAAAGTTGGTCAGTTTTGACTCTTTACAGATTTGAATGTATTTTCTTCTGAATTTAAGGGCCTGGTTTATTGACAGCCCATAAAAAATATCTTAATTCTCATCTGTTATAAAAGTATCAGTCATCAGTACTGCAGGTTAAGATAGTGAATCAATATAAAACATGCATTTGATGAAAAACTTAATGTGCAGCTAACCGAAATGGTGGTGTCAGAGTCCGGTCAAAAAGACCTGGAAGACAGCACTTGATGATATTTTAAGAGTCAAGATCATGACTGGCATCATTGATAGCCACTATGCTCTAATCACTTTTTTCAGAGGTATTATTATATCTATGGCCTCTTTTAAATACACAGTGTCAAGTAATTTATACTTTTCCCCAAAATTAACATTGTTTTTTTACAATGTCCATACATTTTGATGCAGTCTTCCAAACTTGATGTCATATTGTTTTCATTTTAATGTGTGATTGCACTATTATAGGTAGGAGCAACTCCAATATTCCAATTCATTCTTGAAATCAATTGCATCCACAATTGGAGTGGGAGCCATTTAATCAGGAAAATATTCTGAAAAAGACCAAGTGCATATTTGTGCCTTCTTTTAAAGAAAAATGTCTTCTGAAAAGCAAAACTATGATGTAGGTAACTATGAGCTTTTGGCAGTTAAGTTAGATTTAGAGAATCTGAGGCATTGGCTAAAAGATGCCATGTATCTGTTTCTAATCTACACTGGTAATAAGCATTTATTGTATTTGAAGTCAGCTAAACTACTAAATGCATGTTAAACATGTTTGGGTTTATTCTTTCATTTCAATTTTTTTTTTAATTCTTAATGATCTGGTAAGAGAAATGGCAAAGCTGATGCTCTAACCCATATTTATGAAGTTGGCAAAGTTCAATCTGATCAAAAATGCATTACTCCCACAGAAAACATTTTAAGAGTTACTGTCACTATCCCATCAGACAGTTTAGAAACACTGATTCAAGAAGCCCAGTCTACTAAGCCTCAAACTGTCACATTTGCAAAGGGTATTTATTATGTTCCTCCAAACCTAAGTAGTAAGGTATTAAACTGATCTTTGGCCATTTGAGAGTGTCACAAACTCTAGGCAACCTCAATAGATACTTTTAAATAGGAAAATGTAAAAAGATACCAGGAAGTATATTTGCACATGAGGTTTGATGTAGGACGTAATCCTCTCAGGGTCTTCCTGTAGGTTGGTTGCAACCTCTTCTTTGCTTTTCAAATCAGTGAGAAGACTTTTTCACTGATGTCCTTTCTTCTAAAGGTTACACAACTGTTTGTGAAGCTATCAATCCACTTAAGAAACCCCCTTTCAGATAGTGAATTTGCACAAATATTTGTCATGAATATCATGTTTATTATATGTAGACCATGGCCCTCAGTTTATTTTTAGGTTTTGATGGGCTTTCTGTGGTAAAAGTAATGTACAGAAAACTTGACCTGAGGATTTAAATGTCAAGCCAATGGGAAAAGGAAAGGGCAAATCAAGACTATGTAAGTTTCCTAAGACGTTTAAGCAATTCTATTCAGGATAATTGGAATAATTTACTGCCTTTAGGCAGAATTTTGGAGAAACATTCTTTTCTTATCACTTAAATTATTAACACTTAAAATGTCTCTGTTTGAATGTTTTTATTATTTTAGTCCTCATCTTCTGGATCTTCCATTAGTTTCATTCATGGTAGTGTAACTGAATATCTTACCTCTTTGAAGGGTATGTGGTGGCTGGTTAAGGGTAATCTGAAGATGGCAGGTTTAAGTAGCAAGCACTTTGCAGACAGTAAAAAGGAAGGCAGCTCCAGTATAATAAAGTTGGGCAAAATGCTTGCCTGGCAACTCGTGATATCCACCTGCAGGTTCTGTCATCGTAAGTCGAGTGAGATTAGTCTCTTATGGGCTGGGTTTACCAGCCTACATTAAGTTTCATTCTAAATTTCTTGTTTCCTGGTTGAAATCTATGGACTCTTATTCCAAAATAACTGCTCCTATCCCAGTGTCATAGGATGAATTTTAGATTCAGTTTAGTTTAGATTTTCAATACCAGGGTAATGAGGTCGTGTATCTTAAAAAACAGCTTATTCTAGTGACATTCACGCCTATGATCTACTTTTTAGATTTTATAAACAGTTCCATAACAAGACTGTCAGTCATGTTCGAAGACCATGCTCTAGGCAGGTGGCTGTGTTACAAATAGAGTTTCTTTTAAAAATTTTCAGGCTTTCTGAGGCTATAAATATCATCTAGGTGTTCCTTCTGGGGTGTATGCAGTTAGGGAAATTAATTATGTGGTTATTTTCTTGATTGGAGACCATGTTTAAAAATTGACTTTTATTTTACATTTTTTCTGATGTCATTTTGTTTCTACTTTGAGGCTGCCATTTTATGCTTTCAGTCACTATGGATCAATACAGGTCCTGCTTGATAGGGCTGTGGCCTGTAGAATCAACACAAGTATAACTGATGGGGAGTTAAAAGGTTGTTTCAACTGTCATTTTGCATTCGAAGACCAAACGTAGCAACTCACTCCAAGTGTTAACAAGTCAACTTTTAAATTTTAGTTTGCAATTTGGTTCTGACATTTTTTCTTTTTGACTTTTGGTTTTGACCCTAGCTTTGTCTTGACTTTGCTCTTTCCCCTTTACCTCATTCCTTTTGTCTAAAAGTAAAAATAATTTTAGCTTAATATCAGTTTTACTGACTCAGAGTTCAGTTTGACATTTTCCCTTTTAACAACATAATCTAGAATCTGTTGTTTCCAGCGGAAATGATATAGAAAATATAGCAATTTTTTAGTATCCTGGTAAAAGATAAAATAATTCATACATTCATTCCTAATAAAATATATAACTGCAATGCATTATACACAGGCTAGTTAAATGGTCCTTTCTGTAATCTCTAGTTAGGTCAAAATTCTGATGAAGTATGCATTACTTGAATTAGGAAGAACATTCACATTATTCTTATTCTCTTTTCTATAAACTGATTTTACATTAAGTTCAGGGATGATTCAAAATGATTTTTCATGTTCTTCTTCTTACAAAAATTTGTTGGCCTTACATAACAGAAATACGATCAATGACTACATGACAGAGTTGACATTTTGATATTAGGAGTCTAGTCATCTAATGGTTCCAAAGAGAAGTTAAACTCCTCTGCAAGGTCAGGCCTTTAGTTACAGGGCTACATATCTGTGTGGTCATCTGCCTGCTTTTATAGGGGATTCACAATTTGTTTGGTCATGTAAACCTTGTCAGAAGATGTGTTGCCTATTTTAACATATCATAAATACATCTGTTGATTAGACTACCATTACAATGTTGTTTGTTAGTCAATAGTACGTAAAGAAAGTGTAGAAATAATTCTGATTTGTTACTGATTCTCCTCTATTTTTGTTTCTCTTTATGGTATGTCACTTCGTGGTATGCTGAAGTGACATTTGGATCCAACACCACATTACCATGCTACTGCTCTAGGCCAGGGTAACTGACACTAGAGATATTAGGTGTTGTGAAACTGGGGAGTCCCAAATGCACAGGTACAAAACAATTTCAAGAGTTTCCTACTAGAGGAGGAAAAACACTGTCAAAAACTCCAACTAGAAACCGAAAGAGCGAAGATCAAATTTTTATCAAAATAAAAAGGTATGTTTTCAAAAAAAGGCTCTACAATATACAGTACAATGCTTCGTAGAGCACAGTGAATTACCTGAAAAGGCAAGGTGATGCAGCAAAGCAAAAACAGAATCCAGTAGTGATGGTCAAAACAGAGCAGGGGTTCAAAATATCAAATATCACAGTCCCAATATGAAATCCAAAATCTAAGTCAAAAACAGAGCACAAGGGTTGGCAATCCAGAAAACTCAAATCAATAGCAAAAATAAAAGAAACACTCCACTCCCAAGAGCATTCATAATGAAAGGTCAGGAACTATGGGAGACACTCCCTTAATTAGGGTGGAAGGCTGTGTCCGGAGGAGATTGGCAGGTATCCCTGTCCCTTGGGGAGCTTCTCACAAAACACAAGGGTTATAATCTAGGCTACACCACTTTCCCAACACACACACATAGAAAAATGTACATTATGAACAAAAGAAACATTAATAGTAATAAATTATACAAAACTAAACAAAACAGACAAGAAACACAACTGTGAACAACAGCCGGGGGAAAATGCTGGCTGAAACATGACATTAGGGGCCCTAGGCTAAGCAACAAAGGAGTTTCATCTTTTTTGTCATACTATAAAGCATATGCTTCTGATATCAAAGAATATCCAAGATAGGTGGGCAGCCAGTTGAGGTAAGTCATTTGAACAGGGGTTTTGTCTGGCTTTAATTGTAAGTTTAATCTTTTATAAATAAATGTTGGCCCCCAACTCCCAGAAATACTTTTAATTTTAAATAAATTATAGCTTTGAATTTGTATATTAACTTTTGTGTCACTTGACTGATTAGCATCTACAGTTTGCATTTACAGTTAACGATAATTGACAGTTATGTAAAATACAACCCTGTATTTGCAAGAATGGGGTTTGGTAAATTTTAAATTGAAAGGAGGAAGGACCAAAAATGGAACTGCCAAACAAGTTTTTAAAAACAATCAAAGTATCAGAGTCAAAGAAAATGCAAATGGAAGACATAAAGCAACTGGAAGGTTTTGAATTTAAATCTCTTTAATACGGGCTGCACAGTGGCGCAGTGGTAGCGCTGCTGTCTCGCAGTTAGGAGACCCTGTCGCTTCCCAGGTCCTCCCTGCGTGGAGTTTGTATGTTCTCCCCGTGTCTGCTTGGGTTTCCTCCGGGTGCTCCGGTTTCCTACCACACTCCAAAGACATGCAGGTTAGGTGCATTGGCAATTCTAAATTGTGCTTGGTGTGTGGGTGTGTGAGGGTGCCCTGCCCAGGGTTTGTTTTCTGCCTTGCACCCTGTGTTGACTGGGATTGGCTCCAGCAGACCCCCGTAACCCTGTAGTTACGATATAGTGTCGTGGAGAAAAATTCATCATCAGAAGGCTTTTTACCTAAAAATAAAGGCTATTAGGACTCGGGATAGACAGACAGAGTTTTAAAGATTTATTGCAATAAATCAACCACACAGACTCAACCCAATTCGGCCGAATGAGATTGAGCCCCGAACATTACAGCAATTGAAGTTTTTATAACAATTTCTTATCATTTTGGCCTCGTTCGATTAGCTCATTCTGCAACTGGTTTTACTGTCCATTATTCCTCTTGGTGTCTGTTCGGCTTATTTTGAATGGTCTAAGACTGGGTGGATGGCTTCCTCTTACAATCTTTGGGCTTTTCTTATGTCATTTCCTATCTTTTCTGACCTCGCTCGAATGAGCTCTCTTGCCCATCTTCTCTGACTCCCTTCTACTCCTGTCCGGCCGAACCTTGAGTTTCCATGGGAACCCTTATTATCTCCTGACTTTCCTATCACTGGCCCCCTCGTGGTATTTTTTATTTTTCTATGCTGTTCCCATTTTCTCTAACTGGCCAAGGCTTCAATTCCATATATGGGTTTCCTCTCATCATTTCCTTTCTTAAACCTTCCAAACTTTTTTATAATAGTGACCTGGAGCTTAAGCTTTAATTAAAAAGAAATATAGTATGTGCTTTCATTTAATCATTACTTGGCATGCTTGATTTGTCTTAATTTCTAAACTAAAGTTAATTTCTAATATATTCTTCTAATATTTTTGCTAATGCCTGAATTTACTAAGATTTTCTCCTCATACATTATGTCAGCGTGACCTTGCTTACAACAAAAGCCTTTTGTTTCTTTCTGCTGATTCACCAAACCAGCTGATCTCGATACGCGCCTTCCAGAGTCATTTTCTCTGTTCTCAAACTCTTATCTTGTCCGAAGCTGGTTTTGATGTGTCAATTTCTGTTCTTTCCAGACTAGATATTTTGCTGTAAGCTTAAAAAATAATGCAATATAACTGATTTTTTAGTTAACTATTTGCTCGACCTATCTTATTTGCTTAAAATTCTAATTTATGCTTAATCTTAATATTTTAGAAGCTTTTAATTACTTTTTATGGCTCTTTATGTTAATTTGCTATCCTCTTATGCTAATATAAAAAAATTTCCTTCTACAATTGCAGGTTGGATAATGGATGGATGAATGGATCTCTTTAATACATTAAATAGAAAGGAACCTGGCTTGTATAATGTTGGGGTGGAGGTTACATGATTTTTCTCTTCACCATTTTTGTGAACATTTTGAATCTTTCAATATTTAAGGGTTCTACCTGCATTTTGGCTCTGGTAGGCCTGGAAGACTGCCTGTTGAGTTTTTGTCTTGCCTACCAGCAGTGAGGCCAAGTTTAGGATCAAACCTGCTCACCATCTTCCTGCTTTGTGCAGAAGGATTTCACAACAAATTGCTTCGCCTTCTCCTATGGTACTATCTTGTTGTCTTTATAGATGTTGGAGACTGGTTGCTAGGAAGCTGGGCCCTCTTGTTGTGAGGTGGTTTCCAGAGATTGTATGTCAGTCAGTACTGATTTTAGTAGTGTGACTTTTTCAAAATTCAAAGCTATGCATACTTAATAATTTGATATGTGAAAGTAAAATAATTGTGTTATTTTGTTTTGTAAGTTTTTTGCATTTGCTGCTTATGACTTTTTTCTGAACTATGATTACAATTTGCATTTTGAGTTTCTTGGCTCTAATTACAGATATGTTTCTGGCTTACAACTTAATATTCAGCTCTCTGAGTATGATTCTGGCTACATGTCCTGGGCTTTGTACATTGACATTACTGTACAATATATTCTTTGCCAAGTTTGCTGATGACACAGCTGTGGTAGGACTGACATCTAAAATGAATGAGCAAACTGATCTGGATGAAGAGGAGAGTCTGTCTCACCATTGTCAGGCCAACAGTCTTCTTTTGAATATCAACAAGACAAAGTAGCTGATTGTGGAATTTTGGAGGAAACAACAGAGGCACTACCACCTCCTCGGTATTAACAACACTCAGGAAGAAAGGGTGGACAGTTTCAGATACTCATTGTCCACATCACTGAGGATCTAGCATGGTCCAGACACATTGACACCTTGGTGAATATGGAACGGAAATGTCTGTACCACTTCAGATGCCTCAAGGCAACATGAAAAGTGTTCTGAAAAGAAGTATCACGACCTGGCTTGAGAACTGCACACAGCAGGACTGCAAGGCAGTTCAGAGAGTGGTGTGGTCAGCTGAATTCATCATAGGGTGTGCATGCACTAACCTCCAGGATATCTACACCAAGTGATATCGAACCAGGGCAAGGAAAATTATTTGTGTCACCAGCCATCCCAACAACAGCCTCTTTTCTGTGCTTCAGTCAGGTAAATGCTATGGCTGTCTAAAGTCCATTTCAGATAAACTGAGGAGGAGCATCTGTCCAAAGTCCATTAACATGTTTAATAACAAAAGGGTCTAGAAATACATGATGATGATGATGATTTTTATTATTATTACATATTTTATTTCTATCAATTTGCTATTGCTTTCTTTTTTATTTATGAAGTTATGTTATTGTCCTTTTCTGTTCGTCTCAAGGCACACTCATAGGAGTTGAGCAACTAAGCATTTCAATGTATATTGTACTGTATCTAAACTTTCTATATGACACATCAAATTAGATTTAATATACTATAAATACATTTATATTGTATGAAACAGTATGTACTGCATTTGTCATATTATTATATTTATTATGACAAGAACACATACAATATATGTTGCTATGATTGACTATTCAGTAACCTTACAACTTATGGATAGAAGTTGTGTCTGAATCTGCAAGTGCAAGTGCTAATTGTACTGCAGATGGGAAGAATGAGGAAAATATTTGTGCAATGCGAATGAGGCCTTATATAATAGTGTTTGTTTTTCTTAGGCAGCATTAGTTGTATACTGTATGTCCTGAACAAAAGACAGCTAGGTGACAATATTTTGTGCCACTTTCACCACCCACTGTAGTGATTTGCAGTGATCTACAATCTTAAGCTGACCAGTTCCAGTTCTAAGATGCTTTACTCCACTGTGTACTTGTAAAATCTAATGAGAACAGATGTGTTTTCTTCAGAAGGCTGTAGAAGTAGAGGCACTGGTGACACAAAAACTCCTTATTGACAATGACAAGGGCCAGGATATCAACCTATAAATCAACAGAACTAACCAAATCAAAATACATTCAAGATGAGATGAAAAGTCAATGCAGCATAATGTGGGTTATAGGCTATCTCAAAAGCACTGAGCACAAGACATAAACCACCCCTAACAGGACATTGGTGCATTACAGGATAACATAAATGCACACACCCTGATGTGGCCAGTTTAGTTTTGCCAAATATCCTTGAAGGAAATGCTCGGGAATAAGGAGGAAAGGCAGCCCGAAGAGGACCAGTGAAAGGCATTAAATCAAAGGGTGTTTGGTGCTGGAGCACTGTGTGTTTGCCCAGAGGGGACTGGGTGGTCTTATGGTCTGGAATCCCTGCAGATTTTATTTTTTTCTCCAGCCGTCTGGAGTTTTTTTTTTTTGTTTTTTCTGTCCTCCCTGGCCATCGGACCTTACTCTTATTCTATGTTAATTAATGTTGACTTATTTTTCTTACTGTGTCTTTTATTTTTCTATTCTTCATTATGTAAAGCAATTTGAGCTAAATTTTTTGTATCAAAATGTGCTATAGATAGATAGATAGATAGATAGATAGATAGATAGATAGATAGATAGATAGATAGATAGATAGATAGATAGATAGATAGATAGATAGATAGATACTTTATTGTTGTTGTTGTTAGGGATGTTGTGTAGGAGGACCGTGTCTTTAATAAACGCGTGTTTTTAAGAACTTGCCGGTGTCTGTCTGGATGGTGTTCGGACTACCTCTCACAATAGATAGATAGATAGATAGTGTGGCAGGAGGCTGGGCATCATACCCAGCCGGGACGCCTAGAAGGACTGGGAAAGGGACTATACCTCCCCCGGACCAAGAGAGGGCAGCCGTCCTGGTTAGTATGGGGACCATGGGAACCGAAGTGGGAAGCTCAGCCCTAATGGGGCCTGTGGTCACCGCCAGGGGGCGCCCAGAGAATCCTAAAGCCTTGGAAACCAGCACTTCCACTACACCAGGAAGTGCTGGCGAGAAGAATTCCAGGGTTATGCGGACTGCTTCTGGGTGCTTGTGCGGCACTTCCACCACACCAGGAAGTGCCACTGGAAGTTCATCATTGGCACATGGATCACATCCAGGTGAGGATAAAAGGGGACTGCCTTACTGCGATTGTCGTGGCGAAAAATTCATCATCAGAAGGCTTTTTACCTAAAAATAAAGGCTATTAGGACTCGAGATAGACAGACAGAGTTTTAAGGATTTATTGCAATAAATCAATCACAAAAAATAACAAGGACTCAACCCAATACGGCCAAATTAGATTGAGTGACCATCATTACAGCCATTGAAGCTTTTATAACAATTTCTTAGCATTTTGGCTCATTCAATTAGCTCATTTTGCACGTGGTTCAACTGTCCATTGTTCCTCTTGGTGTCTGTTTGGCTTATTCTGATTGGTCTAAGACTGGGTGGATGGCTTCCTCTTTCCATCTTTGGGCTTTTCTGATGTAATTTCCTATCTTTTCTAACCTTGCTCTAATGAGCTGGTTTGCTTACCTCCGCTTACTCCCTCTTACTCCCATTCGACCAAATCTTGAGTTTCCGTGGGAACCCTTATCATCTCTTTAGACTGGTCTGCTAGTGGAATGTGTTCTCTTTCTATTCTGTTCCCATTTTTTCTAACTGGCCAAGGCTACTAATCCATATATGGATTTTCCTCTCTTAGGCTTTCCAAACTTTTTACTATAGTGACCTGAAGCTTAAGCTTTAATTAAAAAGAAGTATAGTATATGCTTTCATTTGATCATTGCTTGCCATGCTTGATTTGTCTTAATTTCTACACTAAAGTTAATTGCTAATATATTCTTATAATACTTTTGCTAATGCCTGCATTTACTAAGATTTTCTCTTCATGCATTAGGTCAGCGTGACCCTGCCTATAGTAAAAGCTTTTCTGCTGATTCATCAATCCAGCTACTCTTAGAGGCCTCTTCTCTATGTTATCTCTTCCTAGCCTTGAATCACAGATTTTTGCAAACTCTTATCCTGTCCAAAACTGGTTTCGCTGTATCAATTAGCTATTCTTTTCTTTACTTTGGAAATTTTAATGTAAGCCTATAAAATAATGCAATATAACTGATTTTTAGTTAAATATTTGCTAGACCTATCGTATTTGCTTTTATATTCTAATTTATGCTTAATCTAATGTTTTAGAAGCTTTTAATTACTTCTTATGGCTCGTATATGTTAATTTGCTATTCTCTTATGCTAATAAAAAATTTTCCTTCTACACGATCAGAGAGCTGGAGTCGGGTGGAAGAAGGAAATGCTCGGGAATAAGGAGGAAAGGCAGCCCGAAGAGGACCAGTGAAAGGCATTGAATCAAAGGGTGTTTGGTGCTGGAGCACTGTTTGTTTGCCCAGTGGGGACTGGGTGGTCTTATGGTCTGGAATCCCTGCAGATTTTATTTTTTTCTCCAGCCGTCTGGAGGTTTTTTTTTTTTTTTTTCTGTCCTCCCTGGCCATTGGACCTTACTCTTATTCTATGTTAATTAATGTTGACTTATTTTTCTTACTGTGTCTTTTATTTTTCTATTCTTCATTATGTAAAGCA
>JANRMT010062791.1:157607485-157654203 GCA_026402145.1 Polypterus bichir lapradei | reverse complement strand
TTAGATTAGATTAGATTAGATTAGATTAGATTAGATTAGATTAGATTAACTTTATTCATCCCATGGGGACATTCAAAAGCATATAGCGGCAGAAACATATAAAATAAGAATACAGCCTTACAGGAAAGGAAATACAACCAATCAATCAATCAATTATTATTTTTTTTTAATTAATTGATTAAATTAATTAAAAAAAACTTCACAAATACTTCTAGTGGAAGCATTGATATGCGTTAAAATACATAAGATTTCAGTGATTGAAAAGTGCAAAATTAACAAGAAATAGTTGCATACATCTCCATTGGGCCAGTTTATTAATCATTTCAGACATTTTGCCAATTTTTGGTCCAGTATGTAGAGAAAATTGACTCAAACATGTGAAAAATGTCTATATTCCAAACAAATGGTTCTGAGTTTGAAAACTGAGCCGATATCAGTAAAGATGTAACGTAACAACTCTATTCAATGGACGACTGTGCCATTCTATTTTAGAGGAATAAATTATCTATTGATATTGCAAATTTGAACATTTTCAATATTAATTACCGCTGCCATTGTCATTTACTCCATAATGGTTTGTTTGGCACAAGTTTGTGTCGCATAGTATTTATGGTTTTGGTTTTGAGCTAGTGTTCCTTTCTTGTGGAGCCTCAATATTTTTCTCCTGTTGACATATCCTGTTGATTTTTCTCCAAACTGTGATTTACTGTTAATGACATGACCTGATTCATTAGTTACCAAATATGAGTCAGTCATAGAATGATATCTCATGTATGACTAAAACCTTATATCTATTGCTGTAAAATCAGGTTCTTAATAACTTTATTTTATACATGTTTTATTTATGCAGATGTATTAAACATTAAAATCTCAGTCAGAACAGATCTCAGGCTGAATTATTCTGAGTTACTATATTTCCATAGTAGTGTGAAGCTGGAGTTGTAGGCAATAAAAAAGGTGATGAAAGAAAAAGTAATAACACCCTCTTTCTGCATTATTATCACCCTACAAATACTTTAAATAAAGGATGTGGAACTCACTACCATCCGAGCTTAGAAATTTTGATTCAGTTCCACTTTTCAAATCTAATCTTGAAACTCATCTGTTTAAAACTGCTTTTTCTCTTTGATTACAATTTTTCTGCCAGATTTTAACTTTTTTTATATTTCTTTTTTTTAATTTTTGTTTATAAAGTCATTCTTATCTATTGTTCGGTGTCCTTGAGAGTTTAGAAAGGTGCCTATGCATAAATAAAATGGATTATTATTATTATTAAAACATGATTATCTACATAAATTGACATTTTTATCAACTCAAACAATGTATCCTTCTTTTGGGTAACCTGAAAAATTGCAAATCAAAAAGTTGATGGAGTAATAATTTCCATTTATTTAAGGTTAGACTTAGAATGAATCTCTGTATATTAACTATAATATGATTTATTTGTAGAAATACATAACAATAGCTACACATAGGTATATGTAAAATGAGGTGTGTTACTTTAGTGCTTAGCACTGCTACCTCAAAGATCTATAAAACTTGGTTCAACCAACATGGTTACTGCATGTGTGGAGTATATATAATATCATATTTGTTGGACTGGTTTTCTGGTGTGTTTCTTCTATATGCCAAAGTTGTACAGTTCCAATAGTATAACTTTGTCTGAAAGAAACTGGTTCCTGCATGATGCTAGAATTTGTCTTCCCTTCACCATGTAATGGAAAAGCAGATACAGAAACAAAGGGATTAATAAAATTACTTTAGATGGTTTTAGATGTAGTTATCAGTGGGGAATAAAAAGCAAAGATAAATGTGTCTTAAGAGGTGAAATTGTGACGCTGAAATGATTCTTGTTATTACCCAGAGTCAGACTTTTTTCCTGCATGAGCTCCATTGTAGAAATATAGTATCTTCACTTGCATCATTATTATTGAGTAACTAAAAAAATAAAATAATAAAATAAAGTTATTTTAACAAACAAATCAATCCAACAGTGTACATATGCGGAGTATTACATGAATTTGGTAGGTTTGATAAGTCTAGGTTTGGTCCGGTAAACTTTCAGCATTTCTAAACTTTTGTATCTGTCACAAAAATACAAGAAAATAACCCAAGATGCACATAGATAGATAGATAGATAGATAGATAGATAGATAGATAGATAGATAGATAGATAGATAGATAGATAGATCACGCTGAAACGAAAAAAGGTTAAAAGCTCAGTTCGTTCATGGGATAGGTGTAAATAATAATAAGCGTAAAGATACATAAAATGCTACATTCAGATCGCACTTCAAGATCTATGATTAGGATTCCCTTTTACTTTATAGTCTGCAAAAAAAAAAAAACTACCATTCTCAATGCACATTAATATTCTGAAATAGCGCTACAGTTTCTTTTGAAGATTTTTAAAATTACCATTTCAATAGGAGAGGCTGGCTACACTGGCCTTTTCGCATGACATCTCTCACCGTTTTTGCGAAAAAAAGTGTCTATAAAGTGTGTCCACTCTTGGAGGGATGTCTAAAAGCTCAGTGTATATTTAGACAACTTACTTTTGAGTAGTTTAATCAAAACTAACTGACACATTATCATAGATCACAGCGTTCTTAATAAATAAACGCGTACGAACGAATTACGAATTATATTTGGGTGTATCTGAGTTGTCCAGAATTGAATTGCAAATTTAAATCTCTCGGCCGTGGAATAACCGTGCACTGCTATACAATGTCTAGTTAACGTCACAAGAATTCGAACAAACTGCAAAAATTGTGCCATCGTTAAGGCACAGTTGTTATTACACAACACAAATCCTTAAAAAATTACACGTTTGTTCTCCAAAAGAGCAGAATCATACTAGACTCCGCTAATCAGCCAATGAGGTTTATGTACAAGAAGTCTACGGCGCTGAACCATGGTGCCATGCCACGCAGTAATAAACGGCACCATCTTCTATCATAAGTATATTAACTAGAAGGGTAAATTCGTTTTTATTATCATCGTGAACCACATTAAACCGATCGCCACAATTGCTTTTGACACATAACATCGTCAAAGAGTCTCCCCAACGTTTCTGTCTGAACCAGTACATAATAAAACTGCCCATTGTTCCATCTTCAATGGAACATGGCATTGAGACTGAAGTCTCTGGCCGTGCCAATATGACTCCGAGGGTCTGTAGAACCTTCACATCTTCCGAAACATCTGAAAAAGAGGAATATTTTCAATTAGTAGTTCCGTATATGACGAACTATCTGATAAATGTATTACGAGCACAAACAAAGCTAAAATACCGCCATTGACTGGAAAAAGAATGGACTTGTTTTCAATGTAACCTCAACCGTAACCAAATTAAATATTCACAGACTGACAAGGTTTGAAAAATTGTTGCTGGAAACTATAATTGTATATGTAAAAAGACTGACATATAAGCAGTAGTAACTAAAAATATACTTACATGATGAACAGCAGAGGAGACAAAGGAAAACAAATAGATTAACGTTAGCCATTTTCTTAGTTCTGCGCAAGCATCTATCTATATAAAGTGTATTGCTTCTTATGAATAGAAAGGAAAAAGAGGAGAGCATCAGTCAATAAACTGCGGTACAGGCATATGGAGACTACCTGAGTGTGCGCTTTTCATTGATTTCCCCTTCTCTTTCTTCAGTAATATAGTAACAGGATTTAAAACATTCGCAACCCTCCTTCCACAGATATTTCCCTGGATCATGTTTCATGCTTTCCTATTTACTAATGTAAGAAAATAATGTAATTATAATTGCAGTGGTACTCAGTATCATTTTCCTTTTCGCAACCCATGCATTTCCAATTAAAACTAACTAAATAAATAAATAAATAAATAAATATTACTCAATCGCTCAGTATAGGTGTCAGAGTGGTTCTTCAGAGCGATGTTATAATGGAAAGAAAAGGTTCCTTAAAGTACCACCCACATGAAGGTTCCAGAAAGAACAATTATTTATTTGGATCAGTAACAGGCTGCATAAATAAAGGATGGATACATGATGTCAATGGTTTCCCGATTTAAAATAACTCTCGCCGTTTGTAGTAAAAGTTCGAGTTTTCTTGATCTATTGTATCTTGCTAGTCTCGATACTAGATATTAAAAAATCATTTTTTGCCCAATCAGAAACATTCCCCGAGCCTTAACAATCAGTTTCATATGAACTGTAAAATGGCTGTCTCTCAAGCAAACCTTTAGTGCGGAATCATGCAACCCAGTAAAGTGTCATTAAAGAACTACTATTTTAAGAGTTTACACAGATTCCTAGTGATAATTGAAACAATTTTTAAAAATAAAGACATAAATAAGGTTCAGAACTAAAGAAGAAAACCGTGCCTTTTCCGATCTGACTGCCTGATTTTCCTTCTCAAAGGGCAGAACATACAGAAGGGCCCTGCATGCGATGAGCTCTGGATGATCCTTTATGGCAATGTGTGTAATATTGTTAATATTTACCACTTTTAGGGATGGGAGTGGACAGTAAACGCCCCATTATTAGTGTCTTAGTTCTTAACGGAATTATACGTTGCAACGAATATGACATATAGTCTTAAGGCAGTGGTTCTCAACCTGTTCGGGCGGGCCCCCCTAGGGGGGAGCGAATTAACAAAAATGGGGGGCGCGAAGATGTGAAAAACAGAAAACAAGAATCAAAAATATGAAAAAAAATCTGTTGAAACCAAAACAAATTAACTTAAACTACATTATGATACTAGAACAATAAATATAGAGTTAGATAAATGTCGATAAAAGTTAAGTAGGTATAATAAAATATGCATCTCCATTTAAAAAAAAATGTGGCACGCGATTAAAACTGTTATGAAACTCGGGTCGCAAATATTTAAAGGTTGAGAAACGCTGTCTTAAGGCATAAGCCTGATTCATTATCAGGGCTCCGTGGAAGCTCCGGATACTATGAGAACTACAGGCGCTAACGTATTTATCCCTAACGATGCCAATGCATTTGATTGTTATTGCGCCAGTGCATGGGTGTGTATTTACAAGTCAGCAAAATGTAAATGGACTTTCCAGAGTAAAAAAAAAATATAAAGGAGTGAATGAAGATAATTGCTTCCTTAAAATGTATTTCAAACTCATTAGCTTGTACTATCTCTTTTTTTTTAAAGTCATATAGAAACATTGCGACAAATTCAGTAAAACGTTATTCTTATACATGTCCGCCTGGCGTCTTACTGGCACGACGAAGTATTGGAAAAGTGCTTGAGAAAATTGTTAGGAAATATTGAATTTCGAAACCTGAATATGTCACGAAAAATTAGCTGTGATACGAAATGTGCTCTTATCTTATTTTATCAAAATGCGTATAAACATTTTATTTTTTCCCTTTGACATAAATATAAAAGAAGTTTGATAACAAATATGTTACGGTTGTATGTCTTTTATGTAGTAGAAACAGCGGAAATGACAATGCGATTAAAATAAACCAATAGACTTTTTATCTTCTTTTTTTCTTTTAAACGGCCTTTAAAGCATAAATAGGACGCAGGTGTGAAAACTAAAAGGGAATTCGTAGAGTGTGAATTTGACACGTGCTAACTTTGCCATCTTGTGGCCAGCTCAAACATTTTGTTTGACGACGTATCATTCTTTACCATTAAATCTGGAATACCCTAAGATACACCCAAAATGTGACAGCAACTTAACCCACACAATAAATGAAATCTGACGATAAGAATGTATCTTTATTAAACTGCGTGTGATAAATATATGAACATGTTAAATTAATTTCAATGTTAAGATCAAGATGTTAAATGAATGTTACACCATTGTTTTCTTTTCTGTCTATCCAGTACCTTATAGGCACAACCTGTATAACAGATTATCCTCGGATTTGATCAGAGGTTCGTGGCTTATTCCTAAAGTACCGGGCCAATCGTGGAAGAATCACGTGGCACAGGCTCCATCCATCCATCTCCTAAACCAGTGTTTCCCAAACTCGGTCCTGTGGCTGCAGGTTTTTGTTCCAACCAGCTTCTGTTTTTAATTGAAATCCTGGGCTAATTAAGTGAACTGATATTTTCTAAGTTCTGTGTTTAGGGAAAAATATATATATTTTTTTTTTACTTTTTATAACAGTATTTTCATCTTGATTTTCATTCTACTTTTCTAGGTGTTCTAATTGTTTAATTAATCCATTATTTACTAATTAGTGGGTCTGAGGCTAAAGTAGTTGCAGCTTTTGATTATTCGGTGTTGTTTGCCTGGGTGTCTGATCTGCTCGTTTTAAATTGTCATTATTAAGATACAATGAAGGGGGAAAACAGATAATGGGCAAAATATAATGAAATCAACAAAAGAGAGTTAAGCATTTAAATCTATAGCAAAAGCAGAAATATTTCTAAATGTCTAATAAATGTAAAATGTATGCTGCTGTGCTTTCCTGAATGTTGAATAAAAGAAAAAAAAAATACCAGCTAATTAAATGAGTGTTATCAGGTATTGTCACTGATTAGAAATTTGGTTGGAACAAAAACCTGCAGCCACAGGGGGTCCCCAGGACTGAGTTTGGGAAACACTGTCCTAAATTCTCACTATCCCACGACAAGGTGAGCAGTCACACACATACCACTCTTTAAAATACTATAATAATATTACTGGTTGCTTAGTGGAATTTTATGGAGTCTGTGATTCCCCAGGCCCAATATTTAAGAGTCATTTAAACTTGGTGAGGCTTCTTTTGCATGTAAAATTGATTATTTGGACTTTGAAAAGATTCCCTAATACGTGAACACAACATATATCTTTAATGTATAGTAGGTGATACTGGGAGATCAAAAGAAACCTTAGCCTGTGTTATGCAGCAAATGTTCCCTGAAATTAACGGTTATTTATGGAACCTCTTATGAATCTAAATAAACAAAGTGTCTTTTGTAGATGGTTCTTTTGGGACCCAAAATTGTTCTGTATGGCATTTTTCTGCAGAACCACTTAAGCACCTTAATTTTTAAGAGTGTGCAGCATATATATCATCATTAATCTGCCTAATTTATATCTTTGGAATGAGGAAAGTAATGGAAGCACCAGGAGAAAACCCAGGTGGACAAGATGAGAACACTACCACATTACCAATTACAATAACCAGTGCAATTAACTTTATTTGGAGTAAATAAATACATACACGAGGGATGTTTAAAAAGTTTCTGCACTTTTTAAACTCTATTTATTAAGAATTTCAAAAGCAAATTGCATCACTTTTCTACATAGTCCCCTTCATTTGCGATGTAATTTTCCCAGCATTGTACCAACTTTTTAATACTGGATGGAAGCGAAAATTCTACTTTACTAAATTGTTTAATATATCTGATATATATATATATATATATATATATATATATATATATATATAATGTGATGGGGGTCTTTTCCAAAAAGCGGACGCCTTATCTTAAAATTGTCCTTCCTGTTTGTCTTAGACTGGCCTGTCCTATACAAACCCTGAACTTAAGGTTCGTAGGGGTAAGGCCAGGTACACCAGGGTCCCTAATGTTAAAGTTTAGATGAGATGCCTAATCTTAAAATAGTGTAAGGGTGGCTAATCTTAAAGTTGAACCCTGGTGTATAATGGCGTCTGCTTTTTTGAACAAGACCCTGCGATGGTGTCATATATTGTATATTGTGTTATTTAATTCTATGTACCAATAGTGTATGGATGTAACACCAACATACACAACACTGAGTTTGTAAATGGAGAGAGAGAGAATTTTGAATGCATAAGGTTATAAAGATTACACATGAAAGTCAAAAGTAATTTTAAAATAGCGAACAGGGCCGAATTGTTTTATAGTACTCGTGAAGCAGAATGATATTTTGCACTTCTATGTTTTCTAGCTGTCCAGAAATATGCGGAGATATCTTCAGCTTCTAATTGGGAATTTATCAGTGATCCTTTTCTCAGAGCATCATCTTTCTGCCCCGGTCTAGATTAACTTATTATATGCCTCTTTCAAATTTAACGATGAGGGGTTTTCCCTGCATGGCCTGGATTGCTGAGACTAGTAATTATGAATGAAACTGTGCTGTAAGGCCAACAATGAATTTAGCAAAATCTTTTTGCCTTTATCATTGTCAACAGGTTCTGATCAACCCGTACGCAGTGGCAAATCAATGAAAATTGGTGAATTTAGAATTGCTACCAAAAATAATAAGCAATTTAGAAAGAGAAAACTCATTTTCCCATGCAATAACCTGAAGTTGTTAACTTACTAAGAAACAAATCAGTTAAAATCAAACGAAGAACATAGGGAAAAAATCCTCAAAAACTCTTATCATTTGCCTTTTCTTGGTATGCTAGAGTTGCTTTAACATGCCGTCTATTTAAAGTAAAGGATTGCCTCGAAGTCATGCAATGTAGTTATGAGAATTACGGTGTCACTTCTAATGTTGCCATCTTGTGAGTAACTGTAGTCACTACAAAGATTTAGTTCACTTGTGTTTTTAATACACATCAGTACATTTTAATAATATTAATCTCTTAAACAAAAACAAATATTTAAACCTAATTGCACATTGATTAAAAAAAGCATCTACTATTATAGTATATAATTATGCATTGAATGTAACCAGACTTGACAAATTTAGCAACGAGTGTTTCTGTTTTACTGGCATGTGTCCAATTACAGATCACTTTGTATTTTTAATATTTTAATATTGGAAATTATTTTTGGCAGTGTGGTTACTCCTTTTAGCTTAATATGCACCTGGAACTCTTTTTACTAATTAATTGGGTTTTCTGGTTATTCTTGGGGTACTTTGATCTCATGTCCTTGTGCTGCTCATTTTGTCTTTTATTTCACTTTTGTTTTGGAGCTTAGTGCTTGCCATAAAATTTTGTTTTTGAAAACCATTGTATGATAGAAACAACTTTTTGGTTTATCCAGTGCCCCTTTTTCCAACTCATTATTCTCAAACTTTCTTTATCTAGTTTAGTCCCATAGTCGATTTAGTTCATCGCAGAGCCACCTCACACAGTAGTCAATTAGGAGTCAGCAATTAACCTAACATAGGTGTCTTTAAGGATACAGGTGTACCCAGAGGAAAATCCACACAAATATTTTCACAATCCACATGAATAATATCCAGGCAGAGTATTCCAACCCAGGATGATAGAGCTGTGACTCAGTAGAGTTAACCACTGTGCTACTTTACCAATTCCTTTTTCCAGTCACTATGTGAAACCTCTCTGCACTTTTCATTGATTCTCTTATTCAGAATAAGTTGAACAACCCCAGAGAAACCAAACATAACCATTTTTGTACTTATTATAAATTTAACACCTCTACACTGTCTCCCTTATTAGAACAAGCAAATGTTTAAAATTGCCTAAAAGAAATTGTTTCACACTTGCCATTTCCAATTGAGGAAAATTATGTAACTTGTCAGAAATCTCTGGGAATTTGGCAATTTTAAAAAACAGATTTCAATGCATTATCTCAGTATGTTTCAAGTTCATTTAAAATCCATTTTCATTGCCATCTTAGTCTGATTAAATTTTTTTTTACTGTTAATTGATTTCCATTTGCTTAATCTAACACAATGATATAACATATACAGTGGTGTGAAAAACTATTTGCCCCCTTCCTGATTTCTTATTCTTTTGCATGTTTGTCACACAAAATGTTTCTGATCATGAAACACATTTAACCATTAGTCAAATATAACACAAGTAAACACAAAATGCAGTTTTTAAATGATGGTTTTTATTATTTAGGGAGAAAAAAAATCCAAACCTACATGGCCCTGTGTGAAAAAGTAATTGCCCCCTGAACCAAATAACTGGTTGGGCCACCCTTAGCAGCAATAACTGCAATCAAGCGTTTGCGATAACTTGCAATGAGTCTTTTACAGCGCTCTGGAGGAATTTTGGCCCACTCATCTTTGCAGAATTGTTGTAATTCAGCTTTATTTGAGGGTTTTCTAGCATGAACCGCCTTTTTAAGGTCATGCCATAGCATCTCAATTGGATTCAGGTCAGGACTTTGAGTAGGCCACTCCAAAGTCTTCATTTTGTTTTTCTTCAGCCATTCAGAGGTGGATTTGCTGGTGTGTTTTGGGTCATTGTCCTGTTGCAGCACCCAAGATCGCTTCAGCTTGAGTTGACGAACAGATGGCCGGACATTCTCCTTCAGGATTTTTTGGTAGACAGTAGAATTCATGGTTCCATCTGTCACAGCAAGCCTTCCAGGTTCTGAAGCAGCAAAACAACCCCAGACCATCACACTACCACCACCATATTTTACTGTTGGTATGATGTTCTTTTTCTGAAATGCTGTGTTCCTTTTACGCCAGATGTAACGGGACATTTGCCTTCCAAAAAGTTCAACTTTTGTCTCATCAGTCCACAAGGTATTTTCCCAAAAGTCTTGGCAATCATTGAGATGTTTCTTAGCAAAATTGAGACGAGCCCTAATGTTCTTTTTGCTTAACAGTGGTTTGCGTCTTGGAAATCTGCCATGCAGGCCGTTTTTGCCCAGTCTCTTTCTTATGGTGGAGTCGTGAACACTGACCTTAATTGAGGCAAGTGAGGCCTGCAGTTCTTTAGACGTTGTCCTGGGGTCTTTTGTGACCTCTCGGATGAGTCGTCTCTGTGCTCTTGGGGTAATTTTGGTCGGCCGGCCACTCCTGGGAAGGTTCACCACTGTTCCATGTTTTTGCCATTTGTGGATAATGGCTCTCACTGTGGTTCGCTGGAGTCCCAAAGCTTTAGAAATGGCTTTGTAACCTTTACCAGACTGATAGATCTCAATTACTTCTGTTCTCATTTGTTCCTGAATTTCTTTGGATCTTGGCATGATGGTCTAGCTTTTGAGGTGCTTTTGGTCTACTTCTCTGTGTCAGGCAGCTCCTATTTAAGTGATTTCTTGATTGAAACAGGTGTGGCAGTAATCAGGCCTGGGGGTGGCTACGGAAATTGAACTCAGGTGTGATACACCACAGTTAGGTTAATTTTTAACAAGGGGGCAATTACTTTTTCACACAGGGCCATGTAGGTTTGGATTTTTTTTTCTCCCTAAATAATAAAAACCATCATTTAAAAACTGCATTTTGTGTTTACTTGTGTTATATTTGACTAATGCTTACATGTGTTTGATGATCAGAAACATTTTATGTGACAAACATGCAAAAGAATCAGAAATCAGGAAGGGGGCAAATAGTTTTTCACACCACTGTATAAGCATTATATCAGGGCTGTTCTTAGCAGTTTGAGGGCCCTACGCGGTTCAGAAATGTGCAGGCCCTGGATGGTGGAGCTCAGGAAGGTGTTCTAATGAAATGTCCAGAAAAGGCCTTAGATGACCAGTAGGCCTACATGTATGGTTGTGTGTATGCAGAGGGGTAAAATATTGATTTTGTTCTGGATCTGGTAAAGGCCGGTAATATAGGGATATCTCAGATTTTATGGGGATTTCTCTGAATGAATCTGGAATGAATCTCTAAAATTAACGTTTGCATTAGTGCATTTGGCAAAGTTACAACGGCGTGACAATATTAGGGATTTAGGTGAAGATTGCAATTTGGATAATAAATTACCATTGTTAATAAGACTAAGAGATGCACATTCCAGACTGAGCGATCGCTATTTATACATTCCCACGGCCACGCCCCCGATTCCCTGCCTGCTGCCCCCTGCTCCTACCCTTCCCCTCTGAATTCAACTCAGAATGATAAAATTTAGGATGAGGAGGGTATCGTGACACACTATGTGAGGGACTGGCACAGATGGCTGCAGTGCCAGGGGCATGACAGGGGCCCCAGGTCCACAGCCTGACAAAAATAAATAAATAAATAATTGTAAGTCGGGGCTGGGCCGGGGCCCCAACCTCACGGTCAGGGCACTACGCGGATGCGTAGCTTGTGTGTGCCTAAGAACGGCCCTGATTTATATTGACAAACACATAGCATGTTTAAGCAACATAGCTACCTGACCTTCAGTACAACTAAGCAGTTTAAGAAAAATGATGGGTCATTACTTGATTCACTGATTTTAGGTGCTGCTTTGCTTAGTTTCGTCCTCCGTATTTGAATTAGTTGTTTCAAGAGGTATTGTGCACCCAATTGTTTTGCATTAAAAACTTGGCAGAATGCATGTTTTTTAGAAGTAAAAATGACATTTGCCAGTAAAAGCCTCACTCTGATTGAGAAATGTGTTTTATTGGAGTCACATGCCTACATTTGGAAAAGGAGAGAAAGATGTAGAAAAGTATTAAACAGATTGAGAGTCACTCGAAGCTTCCGCATATTTTCAGAGAACATGAAGCTGCAGAAAAGAAAATTCAGCACCTCTTCGCACACCTAATAAAACTGAAAGACGAGAAAAAACTCTTGCAGATGATTCAAAACATTTCTGCCTCCTCAGCATCTTTTACAGTTTGTGATCTGGTGACACTGCATCATTGGCTGGATTTTGTTTGTTTTACCTCAGCCCCTAACTGTGAAGCATATCAAATGCAGCAGTGCCTGCTACAGAAAACTTACTTTCACAGGCTGATATGTTTGACTTGTGAAGCTCTTTTAACACCTTTGCTCAGTGTTATGGATGTCGTTAGGAAAGCCTTGTTAGTTCTTTAGAAGAATTGGGCCACAGCTGTCAGGACTGTGGTGCTTCCTACCATTGTAAACAACACCAGATTTCACCAGTAGTGATGAGAAAACCCTATGGAGTATTGATCATCATGAGTTCAGCAAAATCATGGACATGTTCACAAACTTCACTGAGCTCTGTAAAATGCATTGACGTCAATAGGGAAGGTTTAACTCTCTTATCAGAGGAATAATTTTGTTTGTCTGTTGTGGTGATTATACATTGGAAATCCATGATATTATGTATGAATCCCCACTAGGATCTATTTTGTACCCCTTATTCTTATCACAGCACAGATTTATTTGTCGATAGCACCAGATGACACTAAGGCTTTAAATCCTTTTACCTATTGTCTTACCAGCATATTCAAATGGATGAATTTTAATTTCCTTAAACTGATTCATTAATTTTCAACAGCTTTTCTGAGACCGGGTCGCAGGGACAACAGTCTTAGCAGTGAGACTCATACATCTCTTTCCCCATCTACACTCTTCACTTCATGCTGTGGGATCCCAATGCATTACCAGGCCATCAGAGAAATATAATTCTGCCCTGGGTCTTCCTGGGGTCTCATCCCAGATGATTGTGCCTGTAAAACGTCCACAGGGAGGCTTCTGGAAAGGATCCATATCAAATGCCTAAATCACGTTAACTGGCTGCTCTTTTTGCAGAGAGTCAGTGGCTCTACTCCGAACCTCTCCCAAATGTTTATGCTTCTCACCCTTTCTCTAAGGGAGAGCCCAGTAACCCTGTGGAGAAAGCTCATTTCTGTCACATACACCCATGATCTTGTTCTTTCACTCATTATCCAAAGCTGATGGCCATAAGTGAGACTGGTAAATCAAGAGCTTTGTCTTCTGTCTCTGCTCATTCTTCACCACCATGGATCGTAATGACAACTCCATCACTGTGCTTGCCACCTGTCCATTTGTCAGTTTTACCATACCTTTTCACATCATTTATGAACTACACCCTGAGGTACTTAAACTCCACCACTTGAGGCAGTACCTCACCTCCCACTCAGAGAGGTCAGTCCATCTTTTACCTACCTTCCTTGAACCTAACAAGGAATAAACAGAAATTTTAATTATTGGCATCAGACAAAAGTGAGGACCATGGAAATAAACTACAAATAAAGACAGAAGTAAAGAATCTCAGCGTCATTTTAGATTAGGAGGTAAACTTCAGATCACACATAAAGCATATCACTAAAACTGCATTCTTTCAGTTAAGAAACCCTACATAGTTAGATATTTTATGATATTGGAATATACCAAAAAGTTAATACATGCTTTTGTCTTTAGCTGTCTAGCCTTTTGCAATGGACTCCTTTCAGGATCACCAAAAACCATTTAACTAGGCTACAAGTAGTCCAAAATGCAGCAGCAAGAATTGTACCTAAAAATAGAAAATCTGAGCATATCTTTCAAGCCTACTATTGTACCAGCTGTCTGTGTCCTTTTGGATTGATTCTGAAGTACTTTTAATTGTATATAAGACTCAAAACAGTCTAGCAACTTCTTATATTCTGGACTGTTTGTGCCACTACTTTTTTTATTTATCCTTCGATCCTCTAACTCGAAGTTTCTTAGTATTTCAAGAATGAAGCATAAACAAACACGTAAGGCTTGAATACTTTACCATCAGAGGTACACCAGGCTGCATGAATAATTTAAAAAATGACTAAAAACAGACCTCTTTAACCTGTATTTCTAGCAAACCCAATATTAATACTTTATACTGAGGGGAGGAGGATATTGGATATACTCTTTCATTAAGTGTAATTCCATTTTCTCTCTCATAGCCTGGACACTATTCGCTGCTTTTGTGTTATTTCTTTTTTTCTGGTACTGAGTGGTTTTTCAGCGTGCCACAGCCCTCTGAAAGGCTGGGAATGTAAAGAGTGCTCCAGAAGACTATCCTGTTAGCGGGGACACATTAATGGATTTTGCCCAGTGTGGGTTTGGTTAGTCTTTTAGCCTTGGCACCCCTGTAGATTCTGATTTTCTTTTTTTCTCCAGCTTATCTGGATATTTTAATTTCTTTTTACTACTTTTTACTTTTTCTTCAGTCCTTCCCTTACCATCTGACCATACCATAGGACTTATAAACTTAAAAATGAAATAAGGACTTGTATTTTTTTTTCTAATTAATTGCATATCTATGTTAGGTAAATATGTACTCATTTATCTAATTTATTTTTATATTTTCCATATAAAATGTTTAAATTATTCTTTTTATCTGTTTGTAATTTGTTTTTCTTTTCTTATTTTATTCTCTGTCATCTACTAAAGCACTTTGAGCTTCATCCTTTGAATTAAAATGTGCAAAAGAAATAAATGTTGTTGTTACTGTATATAATTTGTCTAGTCTTGCATGGACACTCAATCACAAGGGCATGACCAGATGATGTTAGTGCCAGGATTGCATCCTGTTCTTTATATTCTGTAATCTATGATTGGAAGCATAGCTTCATGGATACATAAGAACTTTTGTAATGCTAGTCATACTGCACAATATCTGACACTAAATGTGTTTTATATTTATATAATTTATATTTATTTAAATGACACTGTGAATAATGTTTTGCCGTACAGTTAATGTAAAGGAAACAAATAACAGATCATAGACCTTAGAAGGGAATTTTTTGGTAATACCTGTCCAGATAATTAGTGAAGTAGCTGAACAAGTCATGTTATGTTCACTTTAATTCTATTTATTTTAGTACAATATGTTTCATTGAGTACAGGCTTAGAATTCTCACACAGACTGTAACACTATGCCATTAAGTTAGTAAATCACATAATATATACATACATAAACACACACAAGTCTCTAATAAATTAAGATTTTAAAGTCAGTAGTGCCTGGATAGATTCTGACATCTCATTTTCCCAAGTTAGAGAAGTAGCAGCAGCAAAGGATTAAGAATTTAGGCTACAGAGAAAGCTATTGAAAAGAGTGGGTAAATTTAACTATCTAGGATCAGTGGTACCCCTACATAAAAAAAACTGGACGCAGAGATAACCCATATACTGCAGTGTGGATGGAACAATTGGAAGAAGGTATCGGGAGTGTTGTGTGATCAAAGAATTAAGGCAAAGGTTAAGGTTTTTAGGACAGTGGTAAGACCAGTAATGAAGTATGGAGCTGAAACATGAGCTTAGATAATAAAGGGAGCACAAGAGAAGAAACTAGATGTATTGGAAATGTGGATGTTGAGAAGGATGAATGGTGATGCGAAAAAGGACAGAATAAGAAAGGAAACCATCAACGGTACAAAAAAAGTGTAAGAGAAACGACAAAGAATATGTGATCAAAAGAGTCACGGGAATGGAAGTGCAGGGGAAGAGAAAGTAAGCTTAGGAGAATGGATAAAATAAAAGATCTGAAGGAAAGGAGCTTCACTGGTGAGGAAGTGCAGGACCAAACTGTTTAAAGAAGGTTAATCTAGCAAAAACTTCTAGAGAAAGATCTTGAAGAATACAAAGATGGATGGATAGACAGATACTTTATTAATCCCAAGGGGAAATTCATATACTCCAGCAGCAGCATACTGATAAAATAAAAAAACAAATTAAATTAAAGAGTGATAAAAATGCAGGTAAAAACAGGCAATAATTTTATATAATGTTAACGTTTACATCCCCGGGTGGAATTGAAGAGTCACATAGTGTGGGGGAGGAACGATCTCCTCAGTCTGTCAGTGGAGCAGGAGGGTGACAGCAGTCAGTCACTGAAGCTGCACCTCTGTCTGGAGATGATACTGTTCAGTGGATGCAGTGGATTCTCCATGATTGACAGGAGCCTGCTCAGTGCCCATCGCTCTGCCACGGATGTCAAACTGTCCAGCTTCGTGCCTACAACAGATCCTGCCTTCCTCTTCAGTTTGTCCAGGCGGGAGGTGTCCCTCTTCTTTATGCAGCTTTCCCAGCACACCACCGCATAGAAGAGGGCACTCGCCACAATCGTCTGATAGAACATCTGCAGCATCTTATTGCAGATGTTGAAGGACCCCAGTCTTCTAGGGAAGTATAGTCGGCTCTGTCCTCTCTTCATCAGTATTGGCAGTCCAGTCCAATTTATCATCCAGCTGCACTCCTAGGTATTTATAGGTCTGTACCCTCTACACACAGTCACCTCTGATAATCACGGGGTGCAGGAGGGGCCTGGGTCTCCTAAAATCCACCACCAGCTCCTTGGTTTTGCTGGTGTTCAGGTGTAAGTGGTTTGAGTCACACCATTTAACAAAGTCCTTGATTAGCTTTCTATACTCCTCCTCCTCCTGCCCACTCCTGATGCAGCCCATGATAGCAGTGTCATCAGCGAACTTTTGCACATGGCAGGACTCCGAGTTGTATTGGAAGTCCGATGTATATAGGCTGAACAGGACTGGAGAAAGTACAGTCCCCTGCGGTGCTCCTGTGTTGCTGACCACAATGTCAGACCTGCAGTTCCCGAGACGCACATTATGAGGTCTGTCTGTAAGATAGTCCATGATCCATGCCACCAGGTATGAATCTACTCCCATCTCTGTCAGCTTCTCCCTAAGGAGCACAGGTTGGATGGTGTTGAATGCGCATAATTCTTACAGCACCACTGCCTCTGTCCAAGTGAGAGAGGGATCGGTGTAGCATATAGATGATGGCATCCTCCGCTCCCACCTTCTCCTCATATGCGAACTACAGAGATAGATACTTTATTAATCCCAAGGGGAAATTCACATAATCCAGCAGCAGTATACTGATACAAAGAAACAATATTAAATTAAATAGTAAAAAAAAATGAAAAATGTTAGCATTTACTCTCCCGGGTGGAATTGAAGAGTCGCATAGTGTGGGGGAGGAACGATCTCCTCAGTCTGACAGTGGAGCAGGACAGTGACAAAAGTCTGTCACTGAAGCTACTCATCTGCCTGGAGATGACACTGTTCAGTGGATGCAGTGGATTATTCATGATTGACAGGAGTTTGCTTAATGCCCGTCGCTCTGCCACAGATGTTAAACTGTCCAACTTTACTCCTACAATAGAGCCTGCCTTCTTAACAAGTTTGTCCAGGCGTGAGGCGTTTTTCATCTTTATGCTGCCACCCCAGCACACCACCGCGTAGAAGAGGGCACTCGCCACAACCGTCTGGTAGAACATCTGCAGCATCTTACTGCAGATGTTGAAGGATGCCAACCTTCTCAGAAAGTATAGTCGGCTCTGACCTTTCTTATATAGAGCATCACTATTGGCAGTCCAGTCCAATCTGTCATCCAGCTGCACTCACAGATATTTATAGGTAAGCACCCTCTGCACACAGTCACCTCTGATGATCACAGGGTCCATTAGGGGCCTGGGCCTCCTAAAATCCACCACCAGCTCCTTGGTTTTGCTGGTGTTAAGATGTAAGTGGTTTGAGTCGCACCATTTAACAAAGTCTTTGATTAGCTTCCTGTACTCCTCCTCCTGGCCACTCCTGATGCAGCCCACAATAGCAGTGTCATCAGCGAACTTTTGCATGTGACAGGACTCTGAGTCATATTGGAAGTCTGATGTATATATATTGAACAGGACCGGAGAAAGTACAGTCCCCTGCGGCGCCCCTGTATTGCTGAACACAATGTCAGAACTGCAGTTCCCAAGACGCACCTATTGGGGTCTGTCTGTAAGATAGTCCACAATCCATGCCACCAGGTGTGAGTCTACTCCCATCTCAGTCAGCTTGTCTCTAAGGAGCAGAGGTTGGATGGTGTTGAAGGCGCTAGAGAAGTCCAAAAACATAATTCTTACAGCACCACTGCCTCTGTCCAGGTGGGAGAGGGATCGGTGTAGCATATAGATGATGGCATCCTCCGCTCCCACCTTCTCCTGGTATGCGAACTGCAGAGGGTCGAGGGCGTGGCGGAACTGTGGCCTCAGGTGGTGAAGCAGAAGCCGCTCCATGGTCTTCATCAGATGTGACATCAGAGCAACAGGCCGGAAGTCATTCAGCTCACTAGGACGTGATACCTTTGGGACAGGGGTGATACAAGATGTTTTCCAAAGCCTTGGGACTCTCCCCTGTTCCAGGCTCAGGTTGAAGATGCGCTGTAGAGGACTCCCCAGTTCCAACGCACAGGCCTTCAGTAGTCGTGGTGATACTCCATCTGGACCCACTGCTTTGCTGGCATGAAGTCTCCTCAGCTCTCTGCTCACCTGGGCTGCTATAATTGTGGGTGGGGATCTCTCTCCTATGCTGGTATCAGCAAAAGGATGGTTGGAGGATGCAGTACTCCGAGGTGAGAGTAGGTTAGGGTGGTCAAACCTGATAAAGAAGTTGTTCATTTGGTTTGCTCTCTCCATGTCTCTCTCGATGGTGGCATCCCGCTTCGAGCTGCAGCAAGTGATGATCTTCATCCCATCCCACACTTCCTTCATGCTGTTATTCTGCAGCTTCTGCTCCAGCTTTCTCCTGTACTGCTCCTTTGCAACCCTGAGCTGGACTCGGAGTTCCTTCTGCACGCGCTTGAGCTCATGCTGATCACCACCTTTAAAAGCCCTTTTCTTCTGGTTCAAAAGGCCCTTGATGTCATTTGTAATCCATGGCTTGTTTTTAGCATAGCAGGGTACTGTTCTTACTGGAACTACAATGTCCATAAAGAAGTTGATGTATGCTCATGATATACCAGTATTAAACAAGTAATTAAAGATACCATTACATTTCTTGCATAATGAAGATAACATGACAATTGAATTCAAAATGATGCACCGTTCCAACATATTTCTCCAGAGTCTACAGTTAAACACATCAGTATCATCAAATAAAGTAGTCCATTTATTATTTTATCAATCAGTCATCTAAAATTTTAATCAAACCACATCATGCACATCCACAAATGACTTTATAGGATTAAAAAAGTTACAGTACAAAATCAATATTACAATATGTTACCAAACACACAAATTTAATAAAAAATATAAATAAAAAACAGCTGTTTAAGATACCAGTAGGAGCTTCAAACTATACTGGATAAATTTTAATCAGAAAAAGAGATGTGGATAAAGCACTACTACAGTAAAAAGCTACAAAGAAGTGGATACAGCAAATAGTAATTAAGAGTAAATCAAAATAAAACACACCTACAATGAAATGCTGCAAAACAAGTACAAAGCAAGAAAATAAACAAAAACGTGATACATTTTTGAAAGAGCTGTTACATTTAGCAGATCAAGACAGAATTGTGCAGTAACAGTGTAATCACATTGAATTGCAAACAGATGTAAATAAATGGACACCATTGAAATATCCAAAGAAGGCAAGCAGACCTTCAATCTAAATTTGTGCACTGAGAATTACTAATCCTATATAAGTAAGTATCTTGTCATGGTTTGGTGCTGTTTCCAGTGTTGATTCCTGCCTTGTGTTCATTGCTGTTGTGGTTAATTTCAACTGCTGACAATCCTAAATCTGGAATAATTGGTCTCAGAAAATTGATTGCAAGGCAGATGGACATTTAAAAGCTAGAGCATCATATAGTGGAGAATGCAATCATGACATAATTTTTAATCCAATGCTGGATGGAAATCTATGTTTACAATAGATACATCAGCTCCACATAATAAACAAAGTAATGAATCAATTATGACAAAATTGTTTCTGAAGCAACCAGTGCCAAAGGCAGATAACTTGTATCTGAAATCGTCATCTTTTTGGACAAATTTTGTAGAAAAGAGATAAGATGGAAATTATACGTAGGTCTTAGATATTTTGCAAACACAAGAGCTTTTATACTAGTAATATTAGAATGGTATCTAAAGGCCAGTGGTACATTCCAGGGTTTGTTCCTGTTTTGAGTCCAATATAGGTTCCAGCATGAATCCCACCATAGATTAGATCAAGTATGTTTACAAATGTCATGTTATGTGTTGTAATTAAAGGAAAGTTGGCATAAGTGGGGACAGTTTTGAAGGGAATACATGGAAATGATATCCAGATTACTCTTGATCTCTTCTGCTTCTGCATACAGGATGAAGGAGGACAATAGACCTAAAGAATTCCTACTAGTCTATCTTCACCCTTCTTCCCATTCTACCTTTTCCAGTATCCTAGCTACATAGCCCAAAAGAACCAGTAAACTTCCATATATTGAAACTGACTCCTGACACCTAACTCTCTGTGGTCATAAATGATCCCTGGACATCTTTCATAAAGAGATAGTGGCAGTTATAGTGACTCCCCCTCTCCATGTAAAGTGCTTTAAGTGTTTTGAAAAGTGCTATATAAATACTGTCTTCTCCTTGAAGAAGGCACATCAGTGTGACAGGAGAAAGGAATCATTCATAGCAATAAATGGGGACTTCATTTTCAGTCCCCTATCCTTTTAACATCTATCCGTATGTTTTCTTTTGATAGTATGCTTTTAATCTTTGTAAAAAGATAAATTAATGGATTTTTTTTTTTGTTCTTCACCTTATACAATTTCATGTATTAGGAATTTGTTAGTTTTTGCATACCTCTTGGGGTCAGAGCGCAGGGTCAGCCATTGTACAGCTCCCCTGGAGCATTTACAGGTTAAGGGCCCAGCAGAGTAGGATCTTTTTTTGTTCCAAATGAAACAAATTCAGTTCCTGCAATGACTTTAAGTAAAGACATATCCTTCTGAAAAATGGTCAAGTTTCTTAAGACTGCTATGAGGTTAGGGATACTTTAAATATGACAGTTTATTAAACTATTGTGTAATGTACTGATGACCAAAACAAAATATTTTCACAAAGATAGAAAACAGAAGCATTTCTCTCAAGACCATACTGTTACGCAGATCATGCACTTTTCTCTTTCAGCCTCTTCAATGTGTTTACCCTGCTTACCCTGATTTTGCTGCTGCAGACTGAAGTGTCACTTATTGTACAGGAAATGCATCAATAGTGTTGCTGTGTTTGCTTACTGCACAGAAGTAAATTGCACTATCTTCATTTTTCATTTTGGTTATTGTTAAATATCCTTTTACTTTAGCATCTCCAGTTACATTAAATCTTTCTTGAAATTTTGCTTCAGGATATGCTTGGGAGTATTGTAGATATCCAATTAATTCCATAGTCCTTTGAGCTTTCTGTTGATACCAGTATAAGTACTGATAACTGCCATCATCCTGCTGACACTGAAGCTCTACTGACTCATTCTGCTTTGCAGTGGTAAATAAGGGAGTTTGGGAAACTGTCACACTACTGGTAGGATCTGCAGTAAAGAAAAAACAAACAAATAAACAAATCAATTAATAAAATCTCATTTGTAAAAAACAATAAAAATAGCTGAATGAATATGTTAAAACAAAAAAGAAGCAAAAAATCTAGTTCATAATAATCATATTATGCCTACTTTGATGCAATTGAAAACATAAAACAAGACAGTAGAGCAACTGAAAATTTGCCATTTTCCCATGTGAAAGACAAAAAGCATCTGACATTAAATGTTTCAGATACTGTAAGTTAAATGAGAGAGGCGGTAATCAGGAAATGTGTCACTCGAGATATTGCCAATCAGGAAATATCAAACATAATATGCTACAATGCCACGTTTCATAAAAATCAGTTGAAAAATATTTTGGCAGAATTTTATTTAGAATACTTATGTTCAAGCATCTTAGTTTGTTTTGTTTTACTTATTTACTTTATTGTCTCGCTTTAATATTTTGGGGGGCAATGATTGCAGGTTGCAGTTCTGCACTCACACAGTTAAAGCAACATTTTGCTCCAGTTACAAGCAGATGACAAGTTGTTACACAATGAGTGCTTCATTACGAAAGCCATCAAACATGGACAAGGGGCTTCATGTATGGTATTATCTGCTTGTCATCCAGTTATATAAGATTTCTTTACACTGTGGTTGAACTGGCAAACACTAAAGTGCAATTTGCAGCAACTTCAGATTTCCAAATGTAATCAGAGCAGTCAACTGAACATACATTGCTATTGCAACGGCACTGGGCAAGTTACATCAGCCAGGGATGAAACACCAGAAGAATGAGCTGGCATTACATCATAAAGAGCCGGAGAACCTATAAGAACAGCAACTGCACACGGTCACGGTGCTTTTTCCAACTAGTGCAGCAAAAGGCAAGCAGTCCTTTTATGGATAACGAGTCACCTCAAATAACCATGTAAAGAGCAGAGAATCTATCTGTTGTGGTCCTTCAGACAATAAATTTGCTTATGTAAATAGAAAGCATTCCCATTCTATTAATGTGCTGTTCTATAATCCACAGAAAGTGTGTCACATTGTGCAAACATGTAGTGTGCTACATAATGTGGTACACAATCGTGACTTGCCCATACCTGAAGAGATGCAGTATGATGAACATCACCTTGACCCACCAAATGATCAGCCAAATCAGACAGTGTTACAACTTCATTTGAATGTAATTAGCACAAGGTTAGAACAGGTAATCGGATGCAGCAGGTATTTTTTAACCAATTAATTTAATTTGAGGTCAATATCACATAGTATTGCCCTTACATCCCTTAGTTCATTGGCCACATCTCTTATAGCATTCACTATTGCCTTTTGTGACTCTGCACACAACCAGATGGTTAACCAGCTGTTTCTGAGGCAGAGGTGTGTGTGCAGTCAGTGCCCGAAGATGAGCTGGGCACAGCATCACCATCACATCATGGATTTGTGTCCTCGGCATGGAGGGCAGTGTTTGTAATATTGTCTGAAACAGAAGAATGAGACAGTAGGCTGCAATTCGATTTTTCACGTCGACTTTGATATCTGACCACTTTTGTATTTTGGGCACTGTGTAACTTTCTGAAGTTGAACTTTCGAGTGTCTCTGCCACTCTTCATGACTCGATCAACTTCCTACTGCTTAAGCCAACAAATAATAAATTTTACCTTGCCTCCACTCCGCATTCACTGAAATATTTCTTTTTCTACTAGCTTTTGCCATTGTTTTTTAACAAAACACTGAACAGAAGGAACTATTTATATTGATTTGCATATTCAAATATGGAAAATTTGGGAAGGAGTCGGGTGTGGATGTAGGCACGTGTATATGTGTTAAAATTCACATTTATTGGGATTTATAAAGGGGAAGTGCGTGGAACCTGGCGAACGCACAGTTTTAGGTATGTGAATGTTTTTGTGCGTATGCACATTTCCAGTTTTGTCCATACGCCATATTCTAGTGTAAATTCTACACATGGCATTATGAGGCACAAGGTCCTTAAATGACATGTACCCAGGGGCAGATTGATAAAAAGGCTAACCTAGGCTGTAGCATAGGGGCCCCAGCTAATTGTAGGTCCCTGGTCCCTGTCTTGGAGGATGGTGGATGTGGGGCAGGATGGGAGGTGCTAATTGGATGGATTTGTTAATATGGTTACTTTACTGATGCACCTTACATTGCCTGCAGTGATTAACTGGCCTTTTGGATTAACAGGATACATGTGACGTGATCAGACTACATTCTCACTAGTCTGTCAAATCACATTAATGTTATCATATTAACACTTGGCAACCCTGCATCAATGCAAACAAAAAAAATGTGCGAAAGGAACATTATGAAATAAACAAATCACCAATTTATGCTAAAGGATCTGCCACAGAGTCAGCTTGTACAAGTGGTCAGTACAATGAAGTTAATTATTGTATGTCTCCTCGGAACGGTCAACAAAAAAAAAAAAAAACAAATAAATTTGCATATATAAGCAGCAAATAATGTTTTAAACACAGTGGTGAAGGATACATTTAAACATTAACAGCTTTATCATGACATGATAGTCAAAAGATTTATCTTTGAATTTATTTTCTAAACTTTTTTAAACTGAATTCAAACATGTGGAGTAAGTTAACATTAGTTGGCAAGGTTTGAACAGATGTTTATGACTAAAACCTCCCTTTGACCATATTGGACCCTCTACCATTCATTCACTCATTCTTTTCTAAGGCCAAGTAAAGCATCTGCAATGGAGCCGAGCAGAGCAGTGGAGAGGACGGAGGACACAACAGGTGCTGGAGGATTTTTTTTTTTTTTGTTATCAGTACAGAAATTACACACTGGTTATGCTAAATTTACAAGAAATGAAGCAAGAATGTTAGATGCATACCTTTTTTGTTCTTTTTAATGTTTCTAGTTTTTAATTTACTAATAAGGATTCAAGTGGGTAACATTCATTGTTATTGGTTCTCAGTTTTTGAATTTAATTAAGAGAGTAAACCCACAGAGTCAAAAAGAAAGCGATAAAACAAACTGAAACATTTAAAGACATGGCAAAAATACAGATGTTTCTTAATTGCTCATAACATGCAGCATTTTTATTAATGCAAAACAAGAAAAGGAATAAAGGGCAGTTAATTAAAAAGTGAGATCAATAAAAGGCAAAAACTATTCGTGGATTGTGAATCTGCTTGAAACAAAACCAGTAGCACTGAGCAGGTGTTAACAGGACTGAACCTGAGTGCACTAGATGACTTTACTCCTATAAATCAATAGGAAATGACATGTGCATGTGCATTCACGGATGCAAGAACAGCTATTGTCTGGTCAATTGAGGTGTACTGGTCTGGACGAATGTTCAGGACTAACTTTTGATGCCAGCTCGTCTTGTCACTAATGTTAGTGTAGAGCGCCCTTTATAAACGTGGCTACGGAATTAAATTGACTGAGGTCAGTACTGATGCCCCTTGAAAGTGAGACACTTCAACAACTGGATTTTACTTTAATCATAAAGTGTTTTGCTGTAAAGCACACCAGAATAAACCGCTGATGAAAGTCAGGGCATTTATTTTGTTATTGTGTTATTTTGTGTTTTGCATTCACCTGAGATTTTTGAATACTGTGGGTGGACTGGCTAGACAGCAGCAGGTCACTGTGTAGACTGGTGGAAATGACATTGTATTCATATTGCACTGTTTGTACCTGTTTATTATTAATTATTTATTCTGTCACTATTGCTAATATGATATGGCTTGTCTAAAAACCAGACTGCTGATTTGTTGTGCACATGTCCATGGCCCATAATATATTATTACATTGGTATGTTAAGAGCAGTAGAGTGTTGTACCATGTTAGCCATAGATTGATACAGGAGAAAGTAGGGTGAAATGACACCTTTTATTGGTTAACTAAATCGATTACAAGTGCAAGCTTTTGAGGCAGCTAAGGCCCCTTCATCAGGTATTCACCCCAAAAACATGAAATAAACAGGAATATTAAAAGAACATACACCACAGATTTGCTGAGATAAAGATTTATTCTTATCATGAAGTGTGGCGAGCAACAACTGTTGTGTATTATCTGTAATGTGACACTATCAAAGAAAAGCATGAAGCCTTAAGCTATAAAGATATCTGGAAACAAAGCATGCCATTTTCAGAAGTAAATCATTCAACTTTTTAAAATGAGAACTTTGAGACTTCACAATAATACATTTTAGCATGTTTGGAACAACAAGGAGCTAGACACTTAGGGCATTGTCTTTTGGACAATAGATTGCCAAATCTAAGAAGGTGCAAACAATTGAAGAGCAGCTCATCTTACCTTTTGCAACAGATTTCTGAACCAAAAGTCTAGATGAGTCAGCCTTGTGCAATCTAAAACAAATTCCTTTCTGCACTCTCTGCGTTTACCCCTGATTTCAACCAATCTATGTAAATCAGGCAATCCCAGATTATCAATTAAATTGAAAAATTTGATTTAGTATTAAACACCCATAATTTGAATTATTTGTGGAGTGCTGTATGTATTTAAATTATTATGCATACTGTATTTAAATGCTGAATATGTACAGTATTTACAATTATTTGTTAATGTGTGCCCTACAGGAGAAAATGTTAGCTAGTTTACATTAAAATCACTGCCAATAAAGAATCATTACTGGTCAAAAATACACAAAACATCAGCTAAAGCCTTGACAAGTTGAGAGACACTGGCTTAGACCGTAAATATTACAAAAAAACAATAATAATAAAAATAAAAACATTAATGGATTATTGCACTACCTCATCTCATCCCAATAACACTTAATACATTTCAGGGTTGCATGACAAAAGCTGGAAAACAAATGCATAATGAAAAAATGTACACAGCTCATAAACCTCCTACACTGCGGTTAATTTGATTTACTGACATCAACATAAAAGATAATACACAAATAAAATGTAAATGTGTAGGAGCAAACCAATTTTGAGGAGAACTATTATATGCCAATTAAATAAAGCCACTTAAATGAAAATTAACTGTCCTGTACAATTTATTGCATCATATTTAGTACAGTCTTTGCACCAATTCTTAAAAGAGCACCTGACCATATGTCAATATTAACTGTTGCAGGTTATATTTAATTAACTGTATTTTCACTTGTACTGGACACCTATAGCTCTGGAGAGAAAACATACATTATCTCTGCAGAAACGGGGACATTTCATTACAAGACACAAAACCTGAAGCTTAAAATATTTTATTCTGCAGGAAAACCTTTTCATTGATTTTTAAAGGTTTTACAAAAATTAACTGCTGCATCTCCACAGCAATTACAGAGACTGAAAGAGCAGCCCACCTCCTAAAAAATCATTGTCACCATGGAGTCCTAAAGTCAGCTAGGTGTGATTTCTTTCCAGTTTTACAGCAGATGCTAAAAGCGCTGCAACTGGTAGAATAATGGAGGGTAACATAACCAGATGTGCTGCAGCTGGGGTGAATATCAGGGGAATTAGACTACATACAAAATTACTGTAACGTATTGATTCACCACTCCTCCACTGATACCATTAAAATAATATAAACCTGTGTTTGGCAGTTTTATCTTGGGGGAATATCTCTCTCTCCCTCTCTCTCTTTCCCACCATTTGGATATCCTTAACCAACCATGTATTTCATTACATTCAAGGCCAAGTTAGGTAAGGCATACAGATTGCCAGTGAAAACAGCAGACATGCAGACTCGGTGTCATGATCATTTTTTTGTTTTTGATTTTTTTTAATAAATTCCCCTTGACCTCAGAAATGTAGTTTGACCTTATTTTTGGAGGACAAGAAAACTGGTGGTCACATCTATTTTTGTACTTCATATATATTAATGATGTTGAATATAGTAATGATCTCCCATTATAAAGTTTTGTTTTCTTATGGTGTAATAAGAAAATTATATGTGCCAATGTAATTTGTGAAATTAATTTCACAAATCCATTCAATTCAGCTGAGAGAAAGTGAGACAGCCAGGGAGACTGATAAATGACAGCTGTAAGTCTGGTTAAGGACATAGGCAAAAAACATGTGAAGGACACAAGCAGGTTGTTTTGGAAAGTGCTGATGTCTGCTTAACCAATATGGTTACAGAACCAAGTGTTTATGAAGGTATTTAATAACCAGCCAGTTCTTACATGGAATTCTATGAAAATGTAGTTATGTGAGTGTTTATAATGATGAGGATCCAGCGTGACGTCAGAGGTGTCACTATGCCATTGACATTCCTAGCTGCTGGATGGGACATCAGGGTTTTCAGCATTCTCCCACTTGGCTGAGATGTTTATCGAACTATTGTGTGTAATGATGACCAAAAGAAATTATGTAATTATATAATCTGAACAATATCTCTGTGAAGCAGATCATTTTCAACTAGACTTGTTTGTCTTTCCATCCCTAATGTGTCTGCTCTTCTTCCTTTGATAATATTTTGCTGCTGGAGGCTGAAATATCACTTATTGCACAGGAAATCCATCAACACTGTCACTGTGTTTTCTTGCTGCACAGAAATACATTGCACTGTCTTCTTTTTTCATACTGGTTATTGTTAAATATCCCTTTACTTTAGCATCCCCAGATACATTGAATCTTTTTTGAAATTTTTCTTCTGGATATACTTCAGAGTACTGCAGATACCCAATTAATTCCATGGTCCTCTGAGCCTTCTGTTGGTACCAATACAAGTACCGATAGCTACTATCATCATGCTCACATTGAAGCTTTACTGACCCTTCTGGTTTTGTAGTGATGAATAAGGGAGTTTGGAAAACTGTCACACTGTTGATAAGATCTGCATTTAAAAATAAACAAACCAATCAATCATTAATATGTTTAGTAAACATAATAAAATTAGTTAAAAGAGTATGTTAAAAGAAAAGACTAGTTAATAATATGCCTACTTTGGTGTAATTGATAAAATAAAACGAGACAGTAGAGCAACTGAAACTTTGCCATCTCCCCTTCTGAAAGCAAGACAAAAACATCTGTCAACAAATAATTCAGTTGCTCTTAGGTTAAAACAGACAGGAAACATGTCATTTATGATACTGCCAATCAGGAAGTAGCAAAGATAATATCTTAACAATGCTATTCTTAAAATTTGAAAAGGGTTTCAACTATAATTTAAACACTTATGTTAAATCATTTTACTTATTGTTTTATTACTTTTTGCCTATATTGTCAAACTTCGCATAAAGACAATGGAATTGTTTTTTATTTCTCTCTGCTAAAGTAAGTATACTTACAATACATATGATAGCTCAGAAAGCATTATATTAAATAATTAAATAAATGACTTAGTCTAGTATCTTATCTGACATCATTCTCAATCCTACTTAATACAATTCAGAGTTGCCCAACCCAACCTCACCAACATAATACATTGTGAAAATGGTCACAGAAAAATGTGCACAGCTAGTAAGCACCTATTAAACACACTGGAAATTGTATTCTTTATAAAAAAAATACAAATGAAAATGTGCACAGCTAGTAAATCTTATTTAAATTTATTTTAACTGAAAAGTAAAAAAAAAAATCTTAATATAAATAAAAATGTGGCATAACATATGCAGTACCTTTAGAAATATAATAAACAAATAAGGAGATACCACAAAGCAATGTTTTATGAAGTGTGACTGTATTATACAGTTTCATATTATGTACAATCCCTTGTAACAAGTCTTAAGAGAAGCATTTGATATTATTTTGGTATTAACTATTGAAACTGATAATTCAGATGGACTGTGATCACTGTTAAAGGATCTTGGTTTTTATCTAGGATGCTCACATTGACTCCACAAAGATCAAAGCATCGTCAGCAAAGTCAAGATCAGTGAATCTTTCTTCACCAATAGATGTCCCACAGCCACAGGACCCCTCCATCTTGCCCAACACTCAGTCCATGCAAGCATTGAACAGAGTAGGAGCAAGAACACACCCCTGACAAACCCCAGAATCAACTGCAAAAACACAGAGGTTCTGCCTCCACTCTGCACAGCACTCACAGTACCATCAACAGTGTGTCTGTCTGCAGAGAGAGCATCAGCCTTGTTAAAAGGTTTACTTACCTTGGCAGCAATATTCATATCTCTGGTGACTCCTCCTATGAAGTTAAAAGAAGGATTGGGTTGAGCATGGGGGGTCATGAGGTTGCTAGAAATGGGTGTGTGGCACTCCCGATATCTATGCAAAAGGACAAAGGTCCAAGTCTTTAGCGCTCTGGTGCCTTCTGTCTTGCTATATGGTTGCAAATCATTGACACTATCTAGTGACCTGAGACACAAACTGGACTTCTTTGGTATTGTGTCTCTTTGGAGAATCCTTGGGTACCACTGGTTTTACTTTGAGTCGAATGAGCAGTTGCTCATGGAGTCCTGAATGACGCAGATTACCTGCATTGTGAGGGACCATTAGTTACAGCAGTACGGCCATGTGGCACAATTCCCCAAAGGTGATCCAGTTTGCAGGATCTCCATGATGAGTGCCCAAGCTGGGCTGGACCAGGCCAAGGAGATGCCCATGTAACACCTGGCTGTGGCAGATAGATGGTCATTTCCGGAGGGTGGGACTGGACCATGTGTCTATCTAGGGGGTTGCCAACCAGGATCCCGAACTGTTTCTTCATGTGGTGGGTGTGGCAACGCACGGTGTCAGTGCATGCTCCCCAACCAGACCTGACTTAACCTGACATTGATGGTCCAGTTTAGCTCCACTATTCTCAGCAGTTCTCAATTCATTGATTGTCATGACCAGAATCAGCAATGTAGATGAGGACACACACAGTCAAGAACATGATGCCAGTGCCAGCTCTTTTATTATTTAATGTATTAATAATAATAATATAGTACTGTGCTCCAAATAGTCAATAAATAAATCCACAAATAAATCCACAAAAGCAAGTGTCTTGGTGGAGAATAAAATTAAAATTTGAAATTCAATTCAAAAAATCAGATTATAAATCCTGGCAGAATTCATCTTCTGAAAAATCAAAGCCAAGGCACTTCCTTTACAAAACAATATCTTCTTTGCTAACCCATCTAAGGTATCCTCATTCCTCTTATTTAAAATTTTCATCAATCTACAACACCCTACTAATCAAACCCCGAAAACCATTTAATTAGTTTGAGAAATTGAGAAGTTAATTTGATATAAGGTGAGTGGGAAAGCAATTTCTAAAGATGTTGCACTGAACACAATGCATACTGGCTGCATAGAAATATAAAGCAATGTTTTCATCCTGTTACTGAGAAATTGTCAATCATTCCAATCGTTGTTTCCCCAGTTAAAATTAATCTCTTTCGGAAGCTGGGCCCAGGATTAGGAAAAGAACCAATAAAAGATCCAATGAGGTTAAGAGCTGTTTCTTCCATTGATTGCTTGTACCAGAACATGAATGGGTAGCTGCTGTCACATGATTGCATCTTAATTCAGCTGAATTGCCAGTTCTTTGTAGGATGAATAAAGGAGCTTTCTCAGTATTAATGGACTCTGAGTGATCTATCAAAAAGAAGAGGAAAACATAAAAGATTGACTTATTTGCACATAATAACTATGCTGACCCATACCTGTTAGAATGGAAGAATTTGCACAATTAGCACAAATGAAACATTGAAAGTTATGTGGCCATTATAAACTAACATCCAATATATTCAAGAAAGCATTTTGCTTATTCTGACATAATACAACAAATAAAAATATCAAAAATAAAAAGCTATTGAATGCTTAAACAATTTACTAAATTAAAAACAATCTTAAGTGGTGCAAGCAATAAGAAAGCAAAGCCTACAATAAGGAATATTATCAACTTGTTCTATATGGTATTTGGAGGTGTTGTCTGGATTTCAAACCTAAAATATAAAAACAGGAAAACTGTAAAATCTGATCTTTATCAAAGGCATTGATGTCAGCCTATAGGTATTACCAAATCATTTTTCACATTTTGGTGTCTGGAACATTGCAATCATGTTTTCTGTATAAAGCTCATCATTAAAGAAACAGTATGTCCTATTATTATTATTATTATTATTATTTATTATTATTGTTAGGATGGTTGGGAGACAAAGTCAGAGAGGTGAGATTGAGTTGGTTTGGACATGTGCAGAGGAGAGATGCTGGGTACTGTATATTGGGTGAAGGATGCTAAGGATATAGCTGCCAGGCAAGAGGAAAAGAGGAAGGCCTACGAGAAGGTTTATGGATGTGATGAGAGAGGACATGCAGGCGATGGGTGTAACAGAACAAGATGCAGAGGACAAGAAGATATGGAAGAAGATGAACCGCTGTGGCAACTCCTAACGGGAGCAGCCTAAAGAAGAAGAAGATTATCATCATCATCATCATCATCAACGTCATAATTATATTTTAACAGCTAATAAACTATATTTGGTAATGACAAGGATCTTCATTTTTGTAATCAGACAGTTCCTATCTGTTTGTTGAACCTACATAAGGTTCATATCAGAGCCTTTACCACTTTCAACAGGTGAAAGTCATGAACCAATCATAGATGGAATGGCAGATGATCTCCTGTCCACAAATACCAAACAGATTTACTGTTGACAATCAACCTTAAAAGCACATCTTTAGGATATGGGAGGTCAACTAAAGTAGACACAAAAAACACACAAAGAACATGTAAACTCCACACAGACTGTCAAAAAGTCAAAATTTGACCCCAGACTACTTCTCTCCAAAGAGGCAGTAGGGCTGACCACTACACTCTTAAAAAATAAAAATGCCAGAGTGCTTCTTCAGAGCAATGCCATGGGAGAATAATCAAAACCAAATTTTAAAGAGTGCACCATAGCAAACTTTAATTCAAATTTCACGCTGATATTAAAATAGATAGATTCTTTAACCTATTTTCATTCACTTATATGCTACAAAACAATTAAAGATTAATGAAATTGCTCAAATTATGTTTGATTTTCTTCTCTTATCACGTTAGAATTAATAAAGTTCTTCATCCATATCTCTCATCGCCTGCATCTAAGTACCAAACCCACTCAACACCTAAAAATATCACCACTACCTTTGACGTTTCTGTCTGTGAGGTTTTTAGCAGTATCTGATGGCACCAGTCTGTAAATTTTTAGGGGTCCATTAGTTACTGTCTCCCTTATGACTACATATTTGACTTCGTCAAAACCTGGGGCCTCATTTATGAAGCGTGCGTAAAACACGCTCTAAACTAGTGCGTATACAAACAGCCGTAAGCACAAGAAAGTTGGGAGTTATCAAACGTGAGTACGCACAGCTGTACGAAATGACTGATGATGAATCGCATTCCTTCTAAATTGTGTGCGTGTGCATAGTAATTTAAATTTGCATACAGAAACGCCCTCAAATTACCTTATTTGGCAAACAACCTTCCTTATATAAACCCAATGCCGCCAGGGCACTATAGAACCGTTATCATGGATCCCGTGAAGAGAGAAAAAAAAAAAAAAAAACACCAACCAACCAACCCACACTTCACAGACAACGAAGTGGAACTGCTTTTAAATGAGGTACAACGTAATAAGACAGTTTTGTTTGCTGCTTTTTCAAGCGGAATGTCAAAGAAAAAAAGACTTGGCGTGGGGAAAGGTTACTAATGCGGTAAATGCCGTCTCGCCTGTATGTAGAACTACTGCAGAAATCAAGAAAAAGTGGTTTGATTTGAAAGTGCCCTCTAAAAAAAGAATTGCAGCCCACAAAAGAGACCTCGGTGCCACGGGAGGAGGCCAGAGTCTTATTTCAGATTCACCATTGGATGACAAGATAGCGGCAATTATTGGTGGAACGTCAATGAGTGGAGTAATCCCCGATGTTGACACTGAAAGTGCAATCCCATCAACTGCAGGAGAGGCCGAGCCATCCGAAAATGGTTAGAAGGGTTTCAAATGTTTGTGTTGCGATATATTATTCATAGATAAATAACACTCACGTTGCAAATGATTTGGATTGTTCATTTAACATTTATTTTATAGATCTGCCAGTTTTGCCAGGTTCTGCTCCGCCTGCCACTTCAGCAAGTCCGATGCGTTTCGAGGCACGAGTCCTGACTGATGCGGTTCTGAAAACACAGGAGGAATTAGTGAGAGGCATTGGAGACATAAAATAGGGAACTGCACCAAATCAATGTGAACTTGAGGAACATTAGTGATTCACTAAATGCATCATGCAAGTTCGATAAAAGCTCCAATTGATCTCGCCATTTTCTCACAATTACTCCTTATTGTGAAACCGATTTAGAACAGTTCGATTATCCCTGCTCTTAGTTGCACGGCCACAGCATTTGGCATGGGGTCAAAACCTTCTGCCATGTGGCGATCTTCTTGTATCGGCATCTCATCCAGTGGTGTACCGTTTTTAATGGCAATATTATTCAGCACACTGCATGCTTTAACTATATAGCACACCTAAAGCAAATTGCTAAATATTGTAGTTATAAAATATAATTAAAACTCAATTTAAATATTTAAACATTCAAAACCTTGTCGGGTTTGTATTGCAATATGCCTCCTCTGCCTGACAGACACAGCCATCGAGCCTTCAGCAAGCCTATTGCACGTTCTACTGTGCTTCTTGTGCGCTCATGTGCTCGGTTGTAAGTCAGCTCCTTTTGGGATACAGGGTTTGCCACTGGGGTCATCAGCCAGGATTTAAGGGCATATCCTCAATCCCCTGCAATGATGTAGATTAAAAATACAGTACACTAGATGGTGTTGAGAAGTAATCTAATCGTTACACACTTACCAATAAGCCAGCCTTCTCCAGCAGCGCTTTGCTGAAGACGATGCTGTTCTGCACAATGAAGGAATCGTGTGTCCCTCCCGGGCTGTTCGCAACGACATTTAGAAGGTTCAAGTGTGCATCACAGATTACCTACACGTTAATGGAGTGATAGCCTTTTCTATTTACAAATGCAAATTCATCAACAGTATGAGCCTTCAGGGCAACGTGTGCAGTCAACTGTCCCTATTACACTTGGAAATCCTGCGATGTTATAGAAATTTTTGTCCTTTCCGCTGCGGTATTTGGAAACGTAATGGACTGTGATGTAAGTGATATAATTGCATGTAAAACGTGTGGCATAATTCGGCTCACGGTGGGTTGAGAAATACCAGACCTGTCACCAATTTCCCTTTGAAATGTGCATGTGGCTAAAAAGCCAATAGTAGAAAGAACCTGAGTGTGCACGGGGACTGCACTGGTGCGCTTTGTCGGCCTCACCAAAAGTTGCGAGAACTGCTCACACAAATCAAGCAAAATTGCCCTTGGCAAACGAAAACGACTAATGAGCCATTCATCACTCTCAACGAGTAAGTCTGTGCGGTCCCTGAAAACGCGATCTCTGCGCAAAAGCGCTTGTTGCAGATCTTCAAGAAGCGCAAGGTCTGCCATTGTAGTCAATGCATTTCCAAAAACAGTTCTTTAATTGTGGATTTTATATTATTTACAGTTCCAGATAACTCAGAATCACCTGTTGTATTCAATTCATCAATTTGTCAACACTGACATTTAAGTGGTGAAGTATAAGGGCACTGGGTTTATATGTGATTACAGTTCTCAACCACTAGGGGATTCTGCTTACGCACAGTCAGGAGTTCTTCTAAATGTGCGCACATTTTCACGCACACGTACAAATTAATGAATCGCATTCTATTAGTGGAAATGTGTGTACGCATGATTTACACATAAAACCGTGCATACGCACGCTTGATAAATGAGACCCCAGGTTCGTACTTCGGGTTGCTCCCCTGCACTGAGTATACGATTAACCGAATTCCTTAATTGGAAGCCGCACATAGAAACACATTCGATGGTAGCTGCCATCATCGTGTTCACATATCAGAAGTGCAAGTTCTCCTCTTTTGGCACGTATTAATGAGGGGCTTTGAATGATTGTAGTTCTGTCTCCTGCAACTAAAAACAATACGCTTTAAAACACACTTTCTTTTCATTCACATACAATTCCAGAAAATGGCATCTCTTTGAAGAGTGCAGGTGAACGTTAAACTGATGACTTGCTCAATAAACATGAAGAGAAGAGGAAAAAGATTAACATTTTTTGCACCTCTATTGTATTAGACAGGACTGACAACACTACAAAAGTATAACTGTTTAAATACTGTATATATTTTAGCAAAAAGAAATTATGTATATCTAAAAATGATAAAATATAAATATCTATACTAATAAAAGGCAAAGCCCTCACTGACTCACTCACTCATTCATCACTAATTCTCCAACTTCCCGTGTAGGTAGAAGGCTGAAATTTGGCAGGCTTATTCCTTACAGCTTACTTACAAAAGCTAAGCAGGTTTCATTTCGAAATTCTACACGTAACGGTCATAACGGTCGATAACAGTTGACAACGTCCGCCATGTTGAACTTTCTTATTTATGGCCCCATCTTCATGAAATTTGGTAGGCGGCTTCCCTGCGCTAACCAAAACCGATGTACACACTTATTTCGATGGTATGACACCACTGTTGGCTGCCATATTGAACTTTCCAACATCACTAATTCTCCAACTTCTCGTGTAGGTAGAAGGCTGACCCCATCTTCACGAAATTTGGTAGGTGGCTTCCCTGCGCTAACCAAAACCGATGTACATACTTATTTCAGTGGTATGATGCCACTGTCGGCCGCCATATTGAACTTTCCAATGTCACTAATTCTCCAACTTCCCGTGTAGGTAGAAGGCTGAAATTTGGCAGGCTCATTCCATATAGCTTACTTACAAAAGTTAAGCAGGTTTCAATTCAAAATTCTACATGTAATGGTCATAATGGTTAACAACGTCCGCCATGTTGAACTTTCTTATTTATGGCCCCATCTTCACGAAATTTGGTAGGCGGCTTCCCTGCACTAACCAAAACCGATGTACGTACTTATTTCAGTGGTATGATGCCACTGTCGGCCGCCATATTGAACTTTCCAATGTCACTAATTCTCCAACTTCCCGTGTAGGTAGAAGGCTGAAATTTGGCAGGCTCATTCCTTACAGCTTACTTACAAAAGTTAAGCAGGTTTCATTTCGAAATGAATTATATATATAATGTATTTGTGTGTGTGTGTGTGTGTGTGTGTGTGTGTGTGTGTGTAAAAAGGCGACGGATAGGGGGAAATGTCTAAGCATATGAAGATAAAACCCAAGAAGAGTCGGAATATTCCAAGATTCACTTCATATCTCCTCCCCTTTTTGAAACGGACTCGAGAGTTAAACGTCATCTCTTAAATATAATTTTACTGCACTTTTCAGCATTTAATTCATCTTTGTTTTGCTTGCAAGAATGTTTATTTTAAAAGACTCATAGAATGTAACCACGTAGGCATACAAGACTGATGATTTTGAACTTACTTGCTTTATTTATTTAGGCGTAATGAAATACTTTCTGATTGTTTACTTAAATAATGAATTCTATTCGCTGTCGCAGTGTTTTTTAGGGAAATAATACTCGTTTCTAATTTTCTTATTTGATGCTTTATTATGGATTCAATCACTTTGCATAATTTCTCCACATTGTGTCCAAGAGAAGACGTTACTTGTACTAGAATAAGAAGAATATCTCTGGACATCGCGATTGAAAAGATTCCTGGACGCCACGCTTACATCTTTGTCACCTTCCACACTACTGGAAAGAATTGTATAGAAGGCTGCATGTACAGGCATTTAAGGCATCAATTCAGCGTGCAAATGTTGTTCATTCTGATATCGAATATTGCATAAATCGAGGACACCACAGTAAGAAAAAAACGAAATCTCTAAACTTAGTCGATGCCTGGGAAGCATAAGCTAAAAACCTTAAATAAATCAGGAGACACACACTTAAAATTAGAGATGTCAATGTGATTCTTCACAGTGATGTACTATCGAAATATTTTTTAGTTTCCGGAAGGTACACCCACATGAAGATTTCAGAAAGAACTTTTATTTATTTAGATCCGTAACATACTCCATGAATATAAACATGGACATGTGATAACAGATTCGTGAAATACCAAAAGATTCCTGACTTGCTGCACAAAACAGCAAAAGTTAAGTTCGGTTTTTGATCTGTCGACAGGTTTCTGCTTTAATCACGTTAGGATTCTTTTCAAAGCCCAACGAACCAACTTCATATGCAAAAGCCCCTTTACAGAATGAAATGTTTGTTTAGTCAAGCAATGGAGCAAGTAAAGGGTCATTAAAGAACCAATATTTGTAAGCCTGTATTTGAGAGAAAAAACAAAAGGACAGTAAATTATCCACAAAACAAAAGTCACAGCTGCTATCTATGGAGAATGCTAATTCTAAAAAATCTTGAACGGGGTCATTAATTAAATGTTTATGTTTACAGTTCGTTATAGTGGTTAGGGATGAACTAAGCAAAAACCCTGATTTTCATCTATAGAAACGTCACAAAGAAAAAGTTAGTGGGAGTGATAAGGAAACCGCAGATATTCCCTATGTTTCAGAAACTAATGTAGAACAACAACAACAATTATTTTTATAGCACATTTCCATACAGATAATAGTCTTTTACATGATAAAGAGAGAGAAAAAAGGACAAAAACCGAATTTAAATAAGAGAACACTAGTTAACATAGAATAAAAGTAAGGTCTGATGGCCAGGGAAGACAGAAAAAACAAAAAAATCTCCAGATGGCTGGAGAAAAAATAAAATCTGCAGGGGTTTCAGACCATGAGACCACCCAGTCTCCTCTAAGCATTCTACCTAACATAAATGATCTGTCCTCTTTTTATTCAGGGTTCTCATGGAAGGACTTGATGATGATGGTCATGTGGACTTCTGGTCTTTAATCCATCGATGTAGGGACATCATGGTGCTTTGATCAGGTGGTGGTGGCACAGATTGGCACCCCAGAAAACCGGAAAAAGAAAAGAAAATGAGTAGGGGATAGTACGGATTTTGGAGCCACCATGAATAGTAATGATAACTGAATATACAAAGCATCAGGATTAAACTAAAATGAAGTTATGAGAAAGCCATGTTAAAGTAATGTGCTTTTAGCAGTTTTTTTTAAAGTGCTCTACTGTACTAGCCTGGCAAATTCCTTTTGGCACCTGCACATTTACTGTGCTTTATATTAGGTTAAAGGGAGCAGAACATATGTTTCCCCATTAGATATCAACCCAAGAAAGTTCCCTGAGAGTGGTGAAGTATTTATTTTGTTTTTAAGACCTCTATTGAATGTATCTGAAACAACAATGAAAAATACACATCATGAACTGAATGATTCGTTCTCGACTTTTTATATTTCAGAATTAACATAACGTTACATTCTGAAGCTTTATTAATTAGCAAAACTCAATGCAAAATACGAAATTCCCCTTTACTGGACTCCACACATCACATGGTATACTCACATGCACCATGACACCCGTATATAAGACTTAATTTGAATTCGAAGATAAAACCAATTTGCACGTTTTTGGGAGTGTAGGAAGCCTGATCACCTGCACGAAAATCCATGTCGATACGCGGTGAACTTGTAAACTCCATAAGATTAACGACTAGGCCCGTGATTTGAACTGGAAACTGCAACCATGAAGCAAGCTCAATATTTTAACTTTGATTAAAACTTTTCATTCCGTTTCTTTCTATGCCGACCTTGCTTGCCTTTTATTTTTCTATTGGATTTTTATCCACTGTCTAAATATTCTGCTTCTCAAGAGCCAACAACGAGAGAGTGACTCATGTGACAAAATAACGAATCACTGGGGCCTGGTTTTAGTGGGGAAAACAACAACAACATTTATTTATATAGCACATTTTCATACAAAAAAATGTAGCTCAAAGTGCTTTACATAATGAAGAATAGAAGAATAAAAGACACAGTAAGAAAATAAAATAAGTCAATATTAATTAACATAGAATAAGAGTAAGGTCCAATGGCCAGGGTGGACAGAAAAAACAAAAAAAAAAACTCCAGACGGCTGGAGAAAAAAAATAAAATCTGTAGGGATTCCAGACCATGAGACCGCCCAGTCCCCTCTGGGCATTCTACCTCACATAAATGAAAAAGTCCTCTTTGTATTTAGAGTTCTCATGGAAGGACTCGATGATGATGGTCACGTAGATTTCTGGCTTTTAGTCCATCAATGCTGGAGCATCATGATTCTTTGAGTAGGTGGTGGTGGCGCATGCCGCCACCACAAAGAAACCGGAAAAAGAAACAGAAGAGAGAGTAGGGGTCAGTACGGATTTTAGAGCCACCATGAATAGTTATTATGATGAAATGAACATACAAAGTATCAGGATTAAATTAAAGTAAAGTTATGAAAATGCCATGTTAAAGTAATGTGTTTTCAGCAGTGTTTTAAAGTGCTCTACTGTATTAGCCTGGCAAATTCCTATTGTCAGGCTTTTCCAGATTCCAGAAAACAACTTGATCATGATGGGACGCAATTAAAATCGATATATTGACAAGCTTTCAGAATGTATCTTTCATTATAAAGTAGCTAGGAGCCAAAATATATTCTAACATTATTGCTGGAATAACAATCAAAACCAAAATCTTGAACAAGACTATCAACCCTCACACTCACCAAACTTACTCACTCCGATTAACCTCCTGTTATAGCTCAGGATTTTGGAGGCAACGGGAAATAAAATTTGTGAGAAAGGGTACTCGTTCAAGCTAAAAAATAAACAGCAATCGGGCTGGTAATGAAACCCGGATCCTGGGAACTTTACGGTACTTTGCCTTAAGAAGTAATGTTAAAAATAATTGTAAACGATGTTTGTATCGAAGATTTGTTACTGCTATTAACCACTGCTATTGGATAAATTTCATGTTTCACCATCTTTAGAAAAAAATGTTGGATTTATTCAAAAGTGAAAATGATTGATTTAAGTGAACATTTTAAATAAATAAAATATGCTGATTTTGTTTGCTCTTGTAATACTGTTACTAAAATGAACAAATTATTACATCAATTCAAGCATTGCTTGCAATGTGTTGCCTTAATATTTAAAGCATTTTTAAAGTATCAGGCACCTCATCTGTTTATACTGAGTCAATTGTTAAATAATTTAGCCTGCTTGATGTTATTCTGGGTTTAGTAACAGTACAAGAATGGCTCTTATCACTTATAATATTTAAAATCTATTCAGTTTGAGCAGGTGTGTTCCTATAGTCTATTTAATATTAAAAACTTCTGATATGTAAAGTACTTCAAATGATAAAAGGTGGGTATACAATTTGAGGGAATTATTTATTATTTGAAGGAAATAACATTGTATAACAAGTCGATCTTATACAATAATGAACACTTCATACTCAAAACATCAGAAATGTAAAAAAATAAAATAAAAAAATAGGACCTAACCAAACAAAATTTAATTTGAGGAAATTATTAACTTATTTTAACAATTGTGGACTCCTGAGACACCTGCCCATCCAATGTTTATCCATCCAGCTATATCCTAACTACAGGGTCACGGGGGTCTGCTGGAGCCAATCCCAGCCAACACAGGGCGCAAGGCAGGAAACAAACCCCGGGCAGGGCGCGCCCACAAACACACACCCACACACTAGGGACAATTTATAATAGCCAATGCACCTAACCTGCATGTCTTTGGACTGCGGGAGGAAACCGGAGTACCCGGAGGAAACCCACGCAGACACGGGGAGAACATGCAAACTCCATGCAGGGAGGACACGGGAAGCGGACCCGGGTCTCCTAACTGCGAGGCAACATACCACTATGCCATCGTGCTGCCCCCCAACGTTTATTTATCAAATTATATTACTGAGAAACATTAAACAGCCTTCTTTGATAGAAATGTCCTAAACGAAAGAGAAGCTTAAACTAAGGGCACACATGTTTTAAACGCTGTACTGCTGCAACTGATCTCCAAAGAAAATATCCAAGCTTCGGCCGGGTTAATGAAGACGCAGCGCTTTCACAATGAAGTCTTGCTGACAGTGCCTATTAATTTTCTTTAAAGAGTAGTCTTACTGCATCCGTTGACTTGCACTGTGTTCAGAGTGATTTTTAGCGTTTTGTGTGGTCTTAAAGCAGTATATACCTTTTGTGGGGCCTTCACGCCCCTTTTTTGCCCACTTGTCTGTGGCTGGAACGAGGTGACTTGATTTTTAAAGACTGCAGAGCTTCAGCTATGGTTATTATTTGTGATTCATTAAAAAGTCTGCACTCAGCACGCAGGTGTTAGAGAGACAGCACCAATCGGGATACAGGTTTCACATTTCGGGGTGCACATCCCAGCATGCACGAGAGCACGTAGTATGGGATGTTCCTGGCATGTAGTAGTCATTTCCCCATAGAAAAGTATTGTAATGACAAAGAGTCCGTAGTATCCTGAATCAATAAGAAAGCGTGCGTTTAATGACCAGAAGTAAGTTCATTTGTATTTCACTTGCACAACATGTTTTTCATATACAGTTAAGATGTAACGTTGTTAAAATTGTACTGCTCGGCGTTTAAGAATGTTTGCCTCAGTGTTATTTACATACAGCAATACTATTTCAATAAGTTTTAATGTTACTACATTAATATAATGATTTAAGTTCGTTGGTATTTTTTAGTGATAAACATTATTGTTTTCAATTTCGCGCTGCCGACAAATTAGTACCTAGACTAATTTGAGAGTAATACCGACATCTAACGGACTTTTGTGTAAATAGATAACGGGTTTTCTGTATCCTTTCTTTATTGTACACCAAATACATGTTGTTCTTTATATGTAATCAAATAAATCACTCATGATTTCTTTCGGAGCTGCTGTGTGGAATACTCTGAAGACTTTACCGACACTCCAGAGTGAACACTACAGGTCCCGAACTCCTCATAGATATACAAAGTGCTCCTTTGCTCCAACAAGTCTTAAGAATATCCAATTAGCATCAAAACTTTCAGTTAGTGACTTCCGAAACCAGTAACTGAACCCATACTTTATGATACCATCGTTTTTACACGAGAGATTTACTATGTCGCCTACTCTAAATAATAACGAAAATGGGATGTTTTTATTTTGACCCATACCGTTGTAATAAAACAGAAATATGAAATTAGCATAGGCTTTTGACACCTCTAAAGCCATTGTCGTAAAATAAGTTTCTATGCACCAACTGCTGTGTGCTGGTTAAATCCCATGGCAACAAAACGTATTCAGAACAAAAACGTAAACTGACGGCACATGTGAAAGAGACTCTTTATATGAAATTTTACTAACACCGAAAATTACATCACTCTATAACGACTAGATTTTAAAGGATTTTTTTCAGTCGTTTTATTTAAATATGGAGTCAGCATAATTTCAAAGATTCAAAGCGGAATTACACATGTACACTTTAATTCAGATCGTACATTACTAAGTGGCCATTGCTGTATGTGTACCGAATCTCACTTAACAATAATGGCTTTATCATAAAGCTCTCAATTTTTATGCCGAGAAAGGTGTAAAGGCGCACCGCTGTGTAAACTGGCAGCACACAAATACAAGGCGTTGTCTTCTTCAATTAATTTCTTGATAGTAAGTGTACCCTCGCTCCTAGCATCACCAGCTAGAATAAATCGTTCTTTAAAGCCGATTTCATTGGTAGGAGACTGAATGCTAAGATACCCAATTAACTGTAAAGACCCGCTTGTTTCTTGCTGCCGGTACCAGTACAAGTACTGATAGCTGCTCCCGTCGTGTTTGCACTCCAACACTGCAGATCCCTCACGAGTTTGGCTCACATATGGAGGAGTTTGCACCACGACTACACTTTGCAAGGAACCTGTAGAGTAAATATAAAATATTTCGATCTGTACATTATAAGTAAAACACTTTCTTACATTGAAATTAAACATTGATACATCCACAATATTTACCCATTAAATAAAGCAGAACAATAGTTCGTAGAAAGAATTGTTGCATGTTAACCATTACTCTAAAAATACGGAATATACATTAGCAGTCAGCTTTTAGAAAGTTGATGATTATCTTAAAGTCAAAACACCACAATTTAAATGTTATCCCTGACGTCATCTGTCATCATTTTCATGCTGATATACTGCCACCATTCAGTAGTTTTGTGCATAACACATTAGTCATTGTAAAACGTTTATTTTAATATTTTACACTGATACTCTTTCCTCCTGTCATCAAAGACATGAAGGCAAGATAATTGATGAAATCATACTGGCTCAGAGTTGGTGTGAGAGTGTAAAAGTAAATTCACGCACAGTTCTCATTTGTTTCCTGCCTTGAATCCAGTTTTATTGTAACACTCTTTGTCATCCACATGATTCTATCTTGGCTGCTGTGAATCCGAGAATGAGATGAACTCTGTGCTAAAGTTAGCCCTGTTGTCTTGAGTCCCAGATTTGTATGCATGGGTTTATTCTCTTTGTACTCAGCTCATGATGACTGTATTTCTGAATGTGTGCATACGTGGGTCCTGCATACAACTGACACCCTGTAAAGTGATGGTATAAAAGTAGGTTGTAGCTGTCCATGACCATGAATGAGAATAGCAGGGCTTTAAAATGTTATGCTAAAACCACTGCACCTATACCGTTTTCTAAACTACTGTTTATATTCTTGCAATGATTTTAAATACAGGGTGGTCCAGATCTAATTATGCAGATCAAGATCGTCTGGATGACTTTGATTTATGCGGGGACGATTTCAGTTCAGCACGAAGACGATTCTTAATGTCGTCAGTCCGCACACTTCTCGATGGTCCTGGATTTTTCAGGTGATTTTCTATGTAATAAACTTAATAAGTTATAGTGTAATGAAAATTGCATAATTAGATCTGGACCATCCTATATTATCTCCAACCAATGTTTTATTTATTTATCAAATTTTTAGTTATGTAATACTTAGTTCTGGGGAGAAGTTTATATTACAGGACAATGCTATAAGGCCAAGGTGACTTGTGAGTTTATGCTCTTTGAGAAGGCTGACCACTGTTTTAAGCTTTATCCCTTTAAACTGCCTGCAGTTTGGTGGAGTCCACACCATCAAGATCATGCACAAGGCAGGAACCAGCCATGAAGAGCGGGTTAGTCTATTGCAAAAGAGATTAACTTTATTGGAAAATGTTTATAATTAACAAGTTTGTCTGACAAGAAATTCAAAATAACTATGTGTGAAAATGTACTATCATTAGGCCTTTATGTAAAGAAAAGTAGATATACTGAAACAACTTCCGACATAGTGAAGGAAGTATTAGTGAGTCATTGTTTTCTGCATCCCCTTCAAGATAAAACCAGTATTTACCATCTTCCATACTTTCAATTAAGAAATTAAGATAGCCAGTTAGTGTAAGATGTCCACCCAATTTCATCTGTTGGTCAGTGCATCTGAGTAAATCTCAGGCTATTGTGCCAGCAGTGCAGCTTGAATGACTCACCTTTGCTTTCCAAAAAACATTGGAGGTGACTAATAAACAGCAAGTTTCACTGAAATTGAATCTTGTTTACTGCCATCTCCTTCTGCAACCAGCCTTGGATTAACACTACTGTTTCCTCCACTGACATCACATTCAAAGGCAGATACTCTTTCCTATATTCAAGAATACAGATACAAGAGAGCAGTAGCAGCTACAAATGAATGGTGTACTCTTTTCTAAAAAAATCCTGTTAAGATGAAGGGTGAGACAGATCCTAAATACAAATTATAAAAATAAGAAACAATTAAAAATGATGGGCGCACCACACATAAAAATGCTAAAAGAAACCAATACATACATATATACATACATACATTTTATTTAATCTAGATTTCATTTTAACAACTAGTTGCCCTAGTAACATTGATTAAATTGGCAGATTTTGTATGATTTATAAATTAATCGTGTTTTGTGAACACAGCATTATTACCTGCACATATCTCAATCTTATTGTCCATAACAAGCTGAGTACACAGTAATTTTAAAAAAAATATGCTGTAAGCTGTACAAAAATGAAGGTAGTTGCTTTACTGACATAGCACAAACTAGAATTATTTTATTCATTTTTAGAAACTGCTTATCCCATTTTAAGGTTCATACCCTCTCCTGGCAGCATCATGTGAAATTTATTAATACACCCTGGATGAAACCACTCTTATTTTATATAGCACTTTAGCATATCACACCATTCCAAGGTCCTTTACATTTACAGAGATAAACTATAACTCTTTTAATTTGTGACTTACAATTGGAGCACAGGCAGGTTTGTAGACTTGATCGAATCATAGAGGCATTTGGCAATAGGGATCAAGTTGCATGATTCATGGAACACAAGGGACCAATGCTTATCCTTGCAACAGTGAGTGAAGCGGGCGCCTAACATGTGGTGCCAGTCCATTACAAGGCACATTCACAAACAAACTCATAAATGCTGAGTCAGTCCAGAGTTACTAATTAACTGAATGTACATGTCCTTGGAAAAAGAGAAGTCCAAACTATCTGGAGAACACCCACGCATGCAAGAGGAGAATTTGCTAACATACCACAAGTGGTGTTCAGGGCTGGATTCAAACTTGGAACTCAACCACTGCACCATTATTATACTTCAGGACTGGCCTGGTTATACTGAGATAAAATATTGAAGCTGTAACACACTGCACAAAGATTGACTGATTTTTATGGGCGCATCCGATACTTTACTTAGAAAATGTTTCATTCTGTCTTTGTACATAAAAAAACAATAAGATCAGCTTCTCTTCTGTTTGTGAGGTCTAAAATACCAACTTTCCTTATTCCTAGTTGCTATATTATATGAATTGTATCTCTGGATTAGTATTAATTGGTAGTCAGGCCCATTCCTATGACTAAAGGCCATGCAACTCTTTGACTGCTGCAATTTATCAAAGAGTAACAAGAATAGTGCATAGGATATTCCTGTTAACTGTACGTCTGATCAGTCCCTGACACCACACCACACACAGAAACCAC
>JANRMT010062791.1:157532532-157552532 GCA_026402145.1 Polypterus bichir lapradei | reverse complement strand
ACAGGTCTAAAATTAAAGACATTACCTTTAGGACATGAATAAACAGACACATCCAATATCATTCTGTGTTGCGTGTTAAAATATATTCAAACATTTTGTGCTATACATTTTTAGACAACTACTAGGATCATGCTATTTTTCTTTTGAACTGGAAAGTTGTAATTTCTGAGTTTCTAGTCAGAATTTTCAACTGGTATGCCCTGGGTCTCATCTATCAATTTAGTGTTTCCCTGTCTTCAGATTATGAAGTCAATCTGAAATAGAAACATACACCACAAACTTTAGTAAAAGCTGTCATATTATGCTGTTTATTAGCAGTTCTGTCTATTTGTGTCTCATGACATTAGTCGTATGCACAGTACAGTCCGACTTCTATAAGTGGACATGCTGCTCCTGGGTTTCGAAGACAAAATACCATGTTAAGTGTTGCTGTCAACAGGTATCTATATATATAAAAGGCAAAGCCCTCACTGACTCATCACTAATTCTCCCTCTTTCCATATAGGTGGGAAGCTGAAATTTCACATGTTCATTCCTTGCAGTGTACTTACAAAAGTTAGGTATGTTTCACGTCCTATAGCAACACCCAAGGGGGGGAAATGGGTGTACCCCCTATACTGTATATATACTGTAAATAGGGGAAACCCGTCTTCACTATTTCTGTGACTTCCAATATATGTAGAAAGCCCAAATTTCCCATGCTCATCCTTAACACTGTACTTACAAACATTAAGTGTGTTTCATTTTGTAAAATAACGTCTTCTTTTTGACGGTTCTCACCATTATGCTGTAAGGATCTTTCGGAACTGACCTCTCCTTTTGGCGGTTTCATTCCTTATTTCCGTTAACAGAGGATTTATTTCATGGCAGAGATGCACAAGGGCCGCCCCGGTCCCCCTTGCTTTTTCCGCACAGCCGCTGTCCATGCACCTACCACGTGGTTGGCTCCCTACCAATATACATTAATGACATCCCACACTCATGTGTGTGTGGGTGTGGGTGTGTGTGTCCTGCGGTGGGTTGGAGCCCTGCCCGGGATTGGTTCCTGCCTTGCGCCCTGTGTTGGCTGGGATTGGCTCCAGCAGACCCCCGTGACCCTGTGTTCGGATTCAACGGGTTGGAAAATGGATGGATGGACTATAAATAAGCCTATTTAGGTAAGCTTATTTCTTGTTTAATTTTTGCATAACAGTGCCATCTACTGGGGGATGGGATGCCACTGATTATCTACTCTTAGGACTAGTTTATTATCAATTTATAAACGTAACCAGCTTGTTTTATATATTCTTATTCATATCATATATATATATATATATATATATATATATATATATATATATATAAAAGAATCATAGCCTCAGCACTGAACCACGTGGAACAACATTTTTAATTTCATTCTGAAAAAAAAAATTATCTTACCCTAACTCTTTATTTCCCATGTTTGATCCAATGTTGCAACCACACAGCTACTTAAATTCCAGTTCTTTTAGTCTGAATATTAGTCTCTCATGTGACATCTTATCAAAAGCTTTCCAAAAGTCAGGATAAATAAAATCATACATTCCTCATAGAACTCCAGCATTTTAGTAAAACAGAACCTCCTCCATCCGAACCCATGCTGACTGATATTACACCTTTGTTGTTTCTTCATGCAAGACATACTTTAGTTGACAATGGAGTTGTGGTGAAGAGAAGAGATCAATAAACAAATAGTAAAGTGAAAAGCAAAATTCCAGTTAATAGATGCTTAATAGATAGACGTGTGACTCCCTCTATGTCAGTTTTACCTATCTATCTATCTATCTATCTATCTATCTATCTATCTATCTATCTATCTATCTATCTATCTATCTATCTATCTGTTTGTCTGTCTGTCTGCCTGTCTGCCTGTCTGCCTGCCTGCCTATCTATCTTAGTATTTTAAACAAGCCAGAAATAGTTAGTAATAGTAATTAAAACTTAAAATGTAAAATGAAAATTACATCTTTAATAATGCTTCTACTTCACATACGTACGTAGATGACCTGCCTCATTCTAGAGGAGAGGCTGCAGTGAACTTGGCTTGCATGTATCATACTGTCAAAAATAGGCTCAGTTATCGGCCTATGTAAAGTATGACCAATCACATTCATTCCTCTTTGAAACTAAGACCATCTGAAAATGTTCATTTTCTATTTTATAATCTAAAATGCAAAGTGGGCAAAAATAATTTTTTCTATTTATTTTAATTCTCCTGTTTAGAAGACTTTCTTTGCAGGTGGCTTAGTTTCCTCTGCAGCCTTAGTAGCACAGTACTGTACGGAAGAAGTAATATCCTGCAGCTCCCATCCAGTTTAACAAGATTTCAAAAAGTGTTGCAAATGAAAGACACTCTCCAGTGTACAAACTCAATGGACTCAAGAGTAGCATTGGCTAGTATTGAGGTTTGAATAGTCAGGAAATTGAGGTATAGCACAGCACTAGAGGAGGCAGAGTAACAGCTCAAGCAAAAGCCTTTGATGGGAACTGTGGCAACACAATTTGTGGACCTTGGCTAATTCCCAAACATCCAGGCTGATAACGCCCAGGGCAAAGAGCAACACCAGCTGATTCAGTAAAAAGTGACGAAGTGTAGAGAAAGAATAGACAAACAAGATGTTGTGACTTAGGCAACAGAGAGTATCAACTAAGTTAGAAGGAGCACAACAGCGCAAAATTTCCTGGTCTACAATCTGGCAGGCAGACTTCCATCACGTCCGGTTCCTTGACCAAGTCATTTATGACATCCTACCAAACACAGCAAACCTTCACATGTGAAGAAAGAAGAAGACTCCTTCCTGTCTTCAGTGCCATGAAAGAGGCTTTCTGAAACAGCTTCTCAGCAGCTTCCCTCAGGGAATGCTGATATTGCTGGCACCGTGACGAGGTGCTGACTGTGTAACCACCGCCATACACACCATCGAATATCAGCATCCTACAAAGAAGACCATTGTTTTTGGCAAGGCTGGATAAAGTCTACACTCACCACCAGTTAATGCACTGGTCTTCTATCTGCAACTTGTGACTGGCAGCTCAAAGTGAATCTGGGCAAAAGATTAAGATTTTCATGACACACAATTGAGGCAACTTTACTTTCAGACACAATTATCTTGGCAGAAACTACCAAACAATGTATCGCACTGGAGGTCATAGTACCTTGGGAAGAGTAATGGGCCACATATCAGGAAGCTGGTAGGGTTGTGTGGGACTCAAAACTAGCAGACTCTCTGTGTGACAATACAGGTTGCTTGTTGGGACTTTGATAAACACTCTGTAGAGCATTCAACCTGAATGAGCTTCAAAGATGATAATCATAAAATGTGCCTCAGAAGCCCAGAGAAAACCACTAGGTGGCATTTGAATAAGACAACAGATACATGGGCTGTTGCTTTTACGATGTGGATTGGAGTCTTGTCAGCAATGACTGGGTCATGAGGGTGAGGGTGCAAATTGTTGAAAGAGCTGAAACAATCAATGACGCCAAACACAATCACTGATGATTCATTGCACATCTAGAGGTTGTATCATCACATCCTTATTTTTCTGCACTTTGTCTCCTTTTTTGATGTGCTTGTACTACTAAAATACTAAAATAACCTCTTTGATCCATTTTCCTCAATATTATTTCTTAGTGTATTTTGATAGGTTTAAGATCATTATAACTGTTGCTCCTATTTACTGGTAAATCCAATGGTTAGCAATGGATTTATTAAATATATTATAAAACTTCCTAATCCAAATATCATTTCTGAGTTTTTATTCAATTGTTTATTTTACAATGTGCATTTACAATTTAGAAGGTAGTACAAATGCAGTAAAATAAATCACTAAATTACATGCCTTTTGGGCAAAGTACATGTAAATGTCACCATGGAACACATAAAAAAGAAAATGAAAGGGTAAAACTTAGTGACAAACAGTTCATGCAAAGTTAATTACAGTCTCAATTTAATGCAGTCCTTTTAATATTTGGTAGTTAGGTCATTTCAGACTTTTAGGGCTGTGTTGCCTAAGGAACTGCCTTTAGTTTTATATATCTTGGAATTTTAAACAAAACTGAACCTTAAACTCTATGGTGGGCTGGCGCTGTGCCCGGGGTTTGTTCCCATACACATATATAGGTAGACGCCGCATTCACTGTTTTGCCCAGTCGACACGATACGTCAGCGCATCCGCCCTATTGCGAGTGGCAAAAGTGCCATTTAAACTAATACAGGTAAGTGTGGAAACTGGGTTTTCTGATGAAAAAACAATAACTTTTAAAACAGTATCATTTAAATACAGCTGATTTTGGTGAATCGTTTAAATGCAATTATTTATATCCATTCATACACTAATAATAGCAATTATTAAATAATAATAATTATTATTATTAAATAATTCCGTAATGACACTCCTCTCGCTTACTCAGATCCTCATCTGCAGCTCTACTTTCTATACCACACATCAAACTCTGTTCTATGGGAGCTTGAGAGTCTTTCCTAGTGCTCCTCAACTCGGGAAATCTCTTCCCTCTCATATACGTCATCTCGATTCAATAACACATTTTAAAACTGCCCTCAAAACTTATCTTTTCAAACTGGCATACCAATTGTGAATTTTGCACTGTTACTGCCTGCTATCTTTGTTTGTTTGATAATTATTGATTTTTGATTTATCATTCTCTTGTTTTAATTTTACTAATGTTGTTTAATTTTATTGTAAGATGAACTTGAGTGCTAAGATTATAAAACGGGATTTTCTAATGGCCAAATATAACCAAAACAATTGTTCAGCCTTACCTATGAAATGTAATCCCCCCCGGGGTCTGGCTTGGAGTGTACAGCGGTTTGTACAATCCCAAGCAGCACATGCGTGAGGCATCTTTATCCATTACTTCACTCCACAGCAGTGCCACTCGCAAAATGGCAGCGACGTTGACGTACGATGCTGCTGGTCATGCGGTGTCTAGTAATTCTATGTCTATGGACTGAACCTTAACTTTGTAGTGCATGCTGGTCCATCCATGAATTAATACATTTACTACTGGCTCATTAAATATATATCACTAAATGCATTATAGGAAATCCATCCTAAATCACATAATAATGAGTTTCTAAATACTGTACTTATATCCCTGATTACATGACCCTTATAATATTAGTAATATTCCCTTAAGCTACACTAGTTACGGAAAAACTTCCCAAACTTACTGTATCAATCATTTCATTGGATTAAATGTATTGGAGAATTATGAAAAATTATGTAAACAGACCAGCAATTGTGACTATTTAAAACCCACCCAGTGCATTCGCTCTCTGCTCGGGGTGATTTTGTGCGTTGCGACGGTTTGATCTGCGCCACTGTGCATATCTGACTGCACAATAGTACGTGCCGCTGTCGGCTGCTGTTGCACTTAACATTGTAAGACGTCCGTCCTTTCTTGAATCCCCAATCAAACTGAATTTTTCTTTTAAGTCGTCTTCAGGATTCACGTTACCATAGTTAAGATATGCAATTAGCTTCATTTCATTTAGTTTAGATAACTGGCGATACCAGTACATGAATTGATAGCTACTGCCACCATCATGTTTACAAGTGAAGTTAGTTGTGTCGCCGAATTTCAGTAATAATGAAGAAGGGTGCTGTTCAACAAAGATACAATCCAAGCAATCTGTTAAAAAGTAGAATTTAAGCACATGAATAAAATAAACGAACAGTAGCAACAATATATATATATATATAAAAAAATCTTACTACTTACATGGTAAAACCCATAAGAAAACGACGCTAATAAGAAATTTATACATCTCCATTAATTACCCGTTTGTATGATAAGAAAAAAGTTATACAACATCATTGAGTCAGGAAATTACATCTTTATATAGTTTGATATCCTCCCATCAAACGTTTCTGAAATTCAGTCTTTACGTGGGAGGAGCGCTGGTACAGTAGTTAGCGGTGGGTACCTTCTGGAGAAAGGCGTGACTCTCTCGCCGGTGACACCAGCTTTCACTCACAGTCTCTTTGTCATTCTAATGAGATGACCTGTACTTCGTATCTTTGAGTTTGCTCATAAATGAACTGGCGTCACAACAATTTTTTTTTTTTTCTTCCAAGTTCTTGCACTCCCTGATAATCTCTGCTTTCTGAGACATTACACCGGAAAAAGTCTGCTTTCAGAAGCAATTTGTAAAATATTTACATAGTACAGTAAGCTCCAATCTGAGCGGTAATGCAAAATAGAGATATGGCACAGCAGTCGAATTATTAGGCACTTAAAATCCATTGGGCGCTGCTTCTCTGAGCAAGATCCTGCATGTGTTGTCAGGTCACTAACGTATTACTTAGTCTTTTGTTGTTTTGCTGAGTTGTTTATGCATATGTCCTTATACTTTGTATTATGTGTAATTGTGTTTTTCCCAAAATCTTTATTTTTTAGATTATAATTTAAGATAAACAATTAAGTTTAAAGCAACATACTCAGACTGTTGTTAGAGGTATGTTCAATTGCTAATATCAGAAAAACATACCTTTTAGTAAGCCATAATTAAAATATACCGACTCTAATGATTATACTTACATGATGGAATACAAATAATATCGGCATGATGCGACTTATAATGTTTAAACCTGATTTATAAGTTGATGGATGGAAGACAAGCAGCAGATATAGTACTAGGTATAAAATCAGTACTAATTTATCTTTATTCCAATAAAAGCATGCCTTTTCACAAGGTGCATCACTGTGGATTATGCTGCTATATCAAATAAGGCCTCAGATTGGCATTAAAATGACAGGTAAAGCAAATAGAAGAAAAGCAAAATCATTATTATACCAGACATACTGTACCTATAAAATAATCAGTTATATACAGAAGGACATAATAGGGAATTTTAATTGAAAATAATATTGCAATATAACAATGGATTTAGTGAAGGCTATGTATGGAATACCTTTTGTGTAAAAATGAAATAAATAAAATAGTTATGAAATAACAAAAAGTATGGTGATACTTGTATCAGCAAAACATTAATAACATTGACAGGTGAAGTAACATTGATTACCTTGTAGTAGCACCTGTCAAGGTGTGGGATATATTAGGCACCACATGAACAGTTAGTTCTTAAAGTTTATGTATTGGGAGCAGGAACAATGGATCTGAGCAACTTTGACAAGAGCCCAATGGTGATGACTTAACGACTGGGTCAGAGCATCTCCAAAATTTTAGGTCTTGTGAAGTGTTCCCAGTATGTAGTGGTTAGTACCTACCATAAGTGGTCCAAGGAAGTGCAACCAGTGAACTTGCAACAGGAACATGGGTAACCAAGGCTCATTTTATGTGCATAGGCTGCAGCCCATTTCCCACAGAACAGCTACAGTAGCACAAATTTTGAAATGCTGGTCATGAGAGAAAGGTGTCAGAACGAACAATGCATTGCAGCTTACTGTGTAGTAGGCTGCAAGTCCCACCTCACAACTTGATTTAAACGATTTACTGCTAACTTTTTGGTGTCGGATACCTCAGGAAAATGTCAGAGGTCTTGTGAAGATAATGCCTCAGCTGGTCAGAGCTGTTTTGGGGGCATGAGGAGGACCTTCACAATATTAGACAGATGGTTTTAATGTTGTGCCTGATCGGCTTAAACAAATCCTTACATTGTGAAAACATTCAAAATTAAATCAAAGTCATCTGATTATTATGAAATGTATTGTCATCATTTGATTTTGGTTCAATAATGTATTGCCTAACATTTAATGAGTATTACAGATTTATTTCATAATAACCTTATTTTTAAAATCATTCTGGTAGGACTTCACCAAACATGTTTCCAAGTGGCTGTTTTAATAGCCAACATTATTTATTTTTCATAGTCTCTTTTCAATGTGATTAGATAGATAGATAGATAGATAGATAGATAGATAGATAGATAGATAGATAGATAGATAGATAGATAGATAGATAGATAGATAGAGCTTTATTTCTCCCCAGTGGGAAATTTTGCTTTTAAGTGAAGCTCTTTAAATAGATAGATACACAGATATTTACACACAATATATTCTGGACACACTCCGAAATGACTAAAAGGGAAGAACATTTAAAAGAAAGAAAAACTTCTGACGTGATAATCATAGTTACAGTGTTGCTTTACACTGGCGTATTGCCATTGGTATAAAGAAGCCCCAGTAGTGTTGCTTAAAACACGTCTGCTGAATGATTTGATTGGTGAAAGTCCTCAATGTTAGTGTGTCATAGTGATGATGAACAACATTGTTCATAATGACACTGTTATTTTAATTTTCTTATTTGTAATTACCTACGGGGGTCCAGATTGCATCCCATAGCTGAGCCTGTCCTTTTAATTAGCCTGTTGATTTAGTGGACATCCCTTGAAATGATGTTACCAGCCCAGGCAACCACAGCATAAAAAATCGCACTGGCCATCACAAAGTTGTAGAAGATGTATTTCACAACTCACAATCTCCTAAGGAAAAAAGAACCTACTCTGCTCTTTCATATCTAGTTATTTTGTGTGAGACCAGTCCAAACTCACAGATGTGGACCCTTAAGTACTTATAGGAGTACCCCACCTCTACATTTACTCCATAAACAGTGGCAAACAGACTGTTTGGTGTGATGAACGTCAATAATCAGTTTCTTGGTTTTGCTGATGTTTAGTTGCTGACAATTCTTTCTGCATCAAGAAGCAAAATCCTCAACCTGACTCCTATAGTCTGTGTTACATCACTTGTTAATACACATCATAAGTGCAGAGTCATCTGGGAAATTCTGCAAGTGATATGACTTGGTGTTATATTTATAGTCTGAAGTGCACAGAGTGAAGAGAAAAATAGGCAGGACTATTCCTTGTGGTGCTCCAGTGATGCTCACATCACATCAGAAATACAGCCCTTGAGTCTCACAAACTGTGAGATGCCTGACAGATTCCTTTATCCATTATCCAGGACACTATATGCTCAAGTATCTTGGGGTCTTGTTCACAAGTGAGGGAAGAATTGAGCAGGAGATCAACAGGTGGATCGGTGCGGCATCCACAGTGATGCGGGCTCTGCATCGGTCTGTCGTGGTGAAAAAGGAGCTGAGCCATAAGGCAAAGCCCTCAATTTACCGGTCGATCTACATTCCTACCCTCACATATGGTCATGAGCTATGGGTAGTGACCGAAAGAATGAAATCGCGAATACAAGCGGCTGAAATGAGTTTCCTCCGCAGGGTGTCTGGGCTTTCCCTTAGGGTGAGAAGCTCAGTCATCCGGGAGGAGCTTAGAGTAGAGCTGCTTCTCCTCCGCATCGAGAGGAGTCAGATGAGGTGGCTCGGGCATCTGATCAGGCTGCTTCCTGGATGCCTCCCTGGTGAGGTGTTCCGGGCACATCTAACTGGGAGGAGGCCCTGGGAAGACCCAGGACACACTGGAGGGACTATGTCTTTCAGCTGGCCTGGAACCGCCTCGGGATTACCCCGGAATAGCTAGTAGAAGTGGCCAGGGAGAGGGAAGTCTGGGCATCTCTGTTCAAACTGCTGCCCCCGCGACCCAATCTCAGATAAGCGGAAGAGTATGGATGGATGGATGAATGGACTATATGCTCATCCACCTGCATATCTCTTGGCTTACCACTTAACAGAGATGGTGGGAATGGTGTTGAAGGCACAAGAGAAATAAAAAGACATGGTGCTCACAGAGATGCCAACTTTGTCCAGGTGAGAATAAGCATTCCGGAAGCTGACAGATAAATGTATGCTCCTCTCCAATCTTTGTCTGATAGGCAAAATTCAGTGGGTCCAGGTGGTCTACTACAAGAGGTCTCATACAGTCTAGGACCAACTTCTCAAAGGTCTTCATAATGTGAGACATAAGTGTCACTAGTCTTTAGTCATTAGGTAAAGAGTCATCTTCCTAATTTGGCGCAGCAAAATGCAGAATTTTTTCCATAGTAGTGGCACTTTCTTGAGACTTAGGACAGATTGAACAAGTGACAGAAGATACCACAACATTGGTCAGCACAAGTCTTAACAACTTGGGGACTTACTCCATCTGTAGGTACTTTCCTCAGTTGTTCTTGGCAGGGGTGTGGAAATCAAATTTATTTCTACTTGTCTACGGACAAGTACACTTAGAAAATCCACTTGTCCGCCAGTTAAATTCACTTGCCCATAAACAAATAACAAAAGTGAAAAATAGTTTCTTTTTTTCTGATCTCTTTTATTGATCAAAACTGCCTTCCATTTTAAAACTGAAAAAAGTTATTTCAGGGAGTAGTATTTTGCCACCTTGCTCTAGAACATTATATAAAAGATTCCCTTATTTTAACTGGCTAATAAACAATGCCTTCATTATAGCTACACTAGCTCTTTTTTCATATATTACAGTTACATAACAGAACACTGGCATGAATTATTTTCTGCCATGTTCTTCAGCTTTTGTTTTGCAACATCTTCTCCCCCAAGAATCTTTACTATCTCAGACAGCATGGGCTGAATGCTGTTCATTTCTGCTTGAGCTGAACTGCATGGTTCCTGGACTGATGGTCCTGCAGAAGTGGATGCTGACGACTTTTCAGGTTTTTTATGAGTGATGTGCCTGCTGCCAGGTGACACCCAGAATTCCACAGCTGGTCGTTGGTCAAACTCTTCTAAAGAAGCAGTATTGAACAGCCTAGCATAACGCTCAACCTGCGAGCGTTCAGCTTTAGAAAACGCTTTTTCAATTGAACCAACTTTTTTCTTACTTTTAGACTCTTGTCTCTATCTGACGTACTAAACTAAACTAAAGGTTTATAACTATTTTAATTTCACAAAGACGTTTATCGTGTGGTGATTGATTATATGGAGAAAGACAAAGTATAGGAACTGGGGGTTTAGTACGTAAGACAGACACAGCAAACATGCAATAAAGAAAGCATGCTCAGAAAAACATCCATTGAATTCTGCGTTCGTGTCTCCGACCTCCAGATCACGAAGCCAACATTTACACAATATTTCAGTTAAACCTGTGCGATACCCATTCAAATATCCAGTTTTTTGGATCCTCGTCACACCTGTCATAAACTTCTCTACCCTGAACGTAGACCTGAGGACCCCTTAATGCAAGGGAGCAGCACTACAGCCACGCCACCGTGCCCCCCGCCACCCGTGTCTAATACATGCTTTAATGCATTTCATCGTGAAAAAGATAACAAGTATTTACTTTAGTATTCTGAATGTTCATTGAGCAGGAATATCATAAAGTCAGTGTGCGGCGATTGCTGCCGGCGCTTCCTCAGTGCAAGAGGAAGTCAGTTTAAGAAGCGCGCAGAGATTAACAGATGGGTCGGGGAACACTTAATATAAAGCATTTAATGTGCTATATTAATTTATGACAGGGTTTGAGAAAATCTAGTAAATGAAACATTCATTTTAAGATGAAATTTAGTTTGCGACATTCTACTGATAAAATAAACTACGAGAATAAAGTGGAAATGTCGACTTTAATCTCGACATTTACAATTTTTTTTTTTGTCTTCACTGTGTCCGTATTTTTTTTCACCGTGGACTTAATATGCTCCCGTAGGTTTTTCCGGGCCTGTTGTGCCAATTTTAATCAAGCAATGATCCATTTCTCATCCGCGATGCTACTTGTTTCAGTTTCAGCAACTCGCATACCGCAGTGCATTATGGGTTACGCAGGTAATTCCTAATGACGTATTCGAAATTCCTCAAGATGGTACATTTCCAAAGAAGTAAATATTACCAAGGGTGGCATGGTGGCGCAGTGGTAGCGTTGCTGCCTCGCAGTTAGGAGACCTGGGATCGCTTCCCGGGTCCTCCCTGCGTGGAGTTTGCATGTTCTCCCCGTGTCTGCGTGGGTTTCCTCCGGGCGCTCCGGTTTCCTCCTAATGTCCAAAGAAATGCAGGTTAGGTGGATTGGCGATTCTACATTGGCCGTAGTGTGTGCTTGGTGTGTTTGTGTGTGTCCTGTGGTGGGTTGGCGCCCTGCCCAGGGTTGGTTCCTGCCTTGTGCCCTGGGATTGGCTCCAGCAGACCCCCGTGACCCTGTTCGGATTCAGCGGGTTGGATAATGGATGGATGGCTAAATATTACCGATGTTGTTGGGAAAAAATAATCGAGTCTAAGTGAAGATTTTTATTGATATTTCGTAACATTTGGAAACCGTTAGAATGTTTTCTTCTTTATTTTTAATAAACTGACAGCGCGAAACCAACTTGTTTTATATGAAAAATTCTCTAATCAAAAACGATCTATAGACAGCTCATCAAAATTGATGTCACGCAATAAATTTCTTAACTCCTCAATATATCACAACCTACGCGAAATCGCAAATTTCAGGAAAGATTAACTGCCTAACAAGCTTTATGTGGAGAAAACAATTGCATTGTAGGTGAAATGACCGCATTTTTATGTAGAAAAAATGAATTTTATCAATAATATATAAAAGTTATCGATTATAATGAAAAATCATCAAATTACATTGTAATGTCGGCATGAAAAAAATGACCGCATCTCCAAGCGTGTAAATAGTAGGGTAAAATACTTATGTAAGACCACAAGAGTGATTCCGCTTTGAAAAATCAGTCGTCATTTTGTAAACAATATTGAATACCAATTTGAGACATGAAGAACATACCTAGGTAGGCTGTTTCAGCACGAACTACGTACCCAAATGTTTAAAATTTGAAAGTAGTGGTAAAAATGTACCCTGCACAGCACATATAATTCTTTTTTCTCCAGAAAATTGCACTTGTCCGCGGACAGCTGAAACCAGAAAAACACGCTTGTCCGACGGTCAATTTACCCGTGTCGGACGAGTCGGGTGTTGGATTTCCGCACCCCTGCTTGGTATTCATTTATGGAGAGCCCATACTAATGGTCAGAGGTGGACGTTTCACTGGTAATTCCACTTGACTGGTAGGAGTTGTTGATGTAGTGTGGATAATGTGGAGAGTCTGGTAATTGGAAGAAGGTGGCAGTGGCAGAGGCGGGGCAGTGGGTGGGATCTGTTAAAAATGTGTTTGAGTGTGTTAGCTTTGCCTAAGTTCCCTCCTACCACTTAAGCTCTGGATTGCTTGAGTACAGTACTGTAGTTATGCCCAGTCCTTTCAAGACATTCTTCATGTTGTTCCAAGTGAGCTTTTTTCTACTATAGTTTTGTAAGCTTCCTTTCCTTCATGCAGTTTTTCTTTTAGCGCTCTCTGTGTATCCTTTAGAGGCTTTTTGTCACTGAATTTGAATGCTATCTTTTTCTCATTCAGGAGACATTTTAGCTCCTTAGTAATCAAGGGCATGTTGTCTTTGAGGGTACCATAGTGTCGACACAAAAGTTAATATAGTCTTTAATGCAGTTACTGAGTTCCTCAATATCATTCCTGTGTAACTCACAAATCCATTTCCCTGTCTGTCACTCTAAAGCCTTCATTTCAGCCTCCAGGCTTGTGGTTCCATCACTCGTCATTCGAGACAAAGACCAAATGATAAATCCTTTCTTGTTGATTTACTTTTTGCTGGTTTTAGGAATAGTCGTCCAGTTAGTCTAACTGTTAAATAAAAAGTCTTTAAATATAAGGCCATTTTGAAATAAAAGCCTGCAATAATTGAATATTTAATCACCTTTCAAATCAGTGTGCAACCATGGGGTGGTGATTGACCACCATTTTCTTACCATATTTCTAGTCTTTCTCATTCATACAGGTTCTCGCTGTTAAACATTTACAAGATCAGACCTTATTTGATAGAATTTGCAGCACAACTTCTGGTTCAGGCTTTGGTTTTGTCTTGTCTGGACTACTACAACTGGCAGCAGTACCCATTTATGCTATCAAGCTACTGCAAATGGTCCAGAATGCAACGGCCTGTCTTATATTTAACTAGCTGAGACAGAAACATATCACTCCACTCTTCAGGTTACTACATTGGTTCCCTGTAGCAGCACACATTAAGTTCAAGTCCCTGATGCTTGCCTACAGAATAGTCAGTGGGTTAGCACCTGAGTATGTGGAGACACTGGTGAAGCCCTATACTCCTTCTCACCCACTCAGGTCTGCCAGTGAACAGCATCTGGTGATACCACCACTGTGTGGTATCAGGTCTCAATCCTGACTCTTTTTCTGTGTAGTTCCTGTTTAATGGAATGAGCTGCATTGTATTCAAAAAACAAATTAAAACTTATCTGTTCTGTGAATATCTGTTGTGACCACATGGTGGTGCCAGAAAGACCCAATCCTCAGACAAAGTAAAACACTACACGTTAAATGAATAAAATAGTGGACTTATATTCCCCACCAGCACTTCCTCACAGACTTTTCCCCAAGAATCAGCCACAATAACACAATTAATAAATAATAAGCACAATATATTCTTCCCTGCAGTGGGCTGGCGCCCTGCCCGGGGTTTGTTTCCTGCCTTGTGCCCTGTGTTGGCTGGGATTGGCTCCAGAAGACCCCCGTGACCCTGTAGTTGGGATATAGCGGGTTGGATAATGGATGGATGGATGGATATATTCTTCCTCCTTCTCTCCTCCATTGAGGTTTTGCCCACTGCCTGTACGACTCTGACTGCTCCAAGTGGGATTCCTTTATGCTGGACCTGAGAATGCTTCTGGTACCATTCTGTCTCTTCTAGGAAGCACTTCCAGGCCAAGGACATATTAGGATGTTCCTCCTTTGAGAGCACCCTCTACCGATATCAAAGGACCCCTACAGGGCTGCACTTCCAGACTCCATTTCTCTAGCACCCATGCAGGTGTCCCGACTGGGTTCTCATACAAGGACCACTGCCACCTAGCACATAGGGGATGGAACCACTCCCAAGTTTCAGCTTCTACTGATCCATCCATTATTTTAAACGGGCTGGGCACAAGGTTAGCTTTCTGCACTGCAGGGCAATCCATCCATTGTTCCTCTTAGGCCTCCCATCCAGTTAATGGTATGTCCCCTGATCCTGCCAGGATGCCCATTCTCCTCCTACACTGTCTAATTGGTTGGAAAAAACTTTGCTCTGTGATATTTTATATTATTGATTAATTTGATGTTAGATTAAGTTTAATTGCTTTAGGAATTTTATCCTATGACTGTAAATGTATTCGTTATCACATTTTTTCACTTGTGGCAATCAAATTTTTTTACCTGTCCCACTACATTTGCTGAGCAAACATGCCCTAGCCTAATGTTACTCGATTGTGTTTACCTCTTTTGAAAGTCGCTTTGGATAAAAGTGTCTGCCAAGCAAATAAATGTAAATGTAAAGTGAATACATTACTGAACATAATAAATGATGACATTGTATTTCAAAATAATGAAGTTACTTTTACATCATATTCTTTTTATTTCCCCAGGGTAAAGATTCATTTTTGTGCCTAAAGTCTGTTAGCTTTTCTGGAGACGGAAATATCATAAAGCTCTTGGTCCAAATAACATTTCTGCCTCCACACTTAGTCATCGTAGAAGTTGTTCTGATCATTTAGCCCAGGGTTTGTTTCCTGCCTTGAACCCTGTGTTGGCTGGGATTGGCTCCAGCAGACCCCTGTGACCCTGTAGTTAGGATATAGCGGGTTGGATAATGGATGGAAGGACTTCACTACATCTTGCAGCATTTACACTCTCCAGCTACTTATGTCAGGGTCTTATTTGAGGATTTTAGCTTTATGATTAATACAACCATACCAGACTTTCTCTATAGCAAACTTCTCAGCACGAATGTGGACTATGCCAAATGTCTCTGTATCTCTGACTTTCTAAGGAGCAGACTTTATAGAATTTTAATTGATTATATTTAATCAAGACATGATCATTTTTACAATTTAATACAAGGATATACTTAAATGAAGTTTTAACAAAGGATTATTAAAAGCGTAATGAAAAGAACTGAAGGTAATTAGGGGGAGAGAAAAAGAGCAAGCTATCTCTAATGTATCCTTTTAATCCTTATAAGTGCCAACGTAGCAATAGGCTTCATGGCAATAACTCCTGGGAATATTGGAAATTAAGGACAAAGCTGTCTTATTTTCAGTTAAGACTACAAAATGACAACAAAAGTTCAGAAGTAATGTCTCCAAGACTGAACAGTTAACTTTGTGAGCTGGAATGTTAAAGGCTTGAATCACGAATTAAAAAGAAAGAAAGTACTCTCTCTCACCTAACAGGTCTAAATGCTAAAATAGTATTTTTACAGGAGACCTACTTATTAAACAAGGAGCAGTTTCGGCTGCACAAAGACTGGACTGGCCAAATGTTCCATTTCAGTTATACAGGGTGACACAGAAAAACGGGAACTTTTGAAATGCGTAGTGGCAGCCATTTACAGTTGGCAGCACTGCGGAACAGGGACCTTGAGCTGTAAACAATCTCGCCATTTAGTAATTTAGTAATCAATTGCAAGGCAATCAATGGCAGCTGTGTGAGAATTGTTCGGTAACCGTATCATCTCAAGATTCTGTGACATTCCCTGGCCCTCAAGATCACCGGATTTGTCCGTTTGTGATTTTTTCTTGTGGGGCTACCTTAAGAGTCAGATCTACACGACTCGGCCAAGGACACTGAATGAATTGAAACAAAGAATTCAAGACGAGTATATACATAGAACGGTCTCATTTGTAGTATCAGATGTAGTATCTGATCCTGAAGGGAGATATGTGATTGGCATAGGTAATTTATTTAACTGTAGAGTGATTATGATAAATATTTATGCACCCAATGCCGATGATAGGGAATTTTAGAATAAGCATTTAAATTGAGGAAGCAGGTTCTCTCCCCTCTTTTACTCTATTTATCTTTATTAATTTATCTATTTTCTTAATTTTACTAGCTTTAAGTTTTACTTTACTGTCCTAGCTCTGTTTCTCAGGGGTGGGGGTTGATTTGTTTCAAACCTTTTTTTGTAAAACTTGAGTTATTTGTATGGATTGTTATTTGACTAAATAAAATCAATAAAATAAAAAAAAAATAAAAAAAAAAGATCTGACGGTAATTAATTAAAGAGTTACCTAAATGCAGCTTAAAGCTTGGGTAAATGAGGCTTTTGCCTCATCTAAGGAAGCCACCAAGATAGTTGCTAAGATTAAAATGAAGTAGATGTATAATGAACACCCCCTTAAAAAGTGAGAGTAAACTATTGGGATAGCCCGAACACCCCTATTATGAAGCGGTGATGAGATCAATAGGTAATCCCATAGGAAACCCCTATTAACAAAGCTATGTTTTGACTAAAGGATCATCAATATATATATGAAGTTACTGGTGGCTGTATTTGATTGGCTAAGATGATAGAATTCTGTATATTAAGAGTCAGATTACATGACCTTTTAGTTAAGGTACTGGTAATAGGATAATAGACAAGGTAATGAATTATTTTGATCGTTCACTCCATGCACTGAGACATTTGCGCATATTTATGTGCAAATATAGAATTGTTCTGCATTTTCATCTGGTCTCCAAGAATGATTTATTTGAATATAGAAGAAAGTTTTTTACATGACAGCTTGAGACAGTGAGGATGGGTAAATATCAGTGATTGCCATTGACCCTGACCACAGGGGCCCCTCAGGTTATATTCTGTCTCTTCTCCACAATGACTACACATACAATGACCCATCTGTCAAACTGCTGAAGTTTGTGGATGATATCATCTTGACTTGCCTGATCCCAGATGGAGATGAGGTGTCAAATAGGAGGGAGGTGGATCTGCTGGCCAGTTTGTGTACCCTGAACAATTTAACTGGAAAATTGTAAAAGTTATTTTGGATTTTAGAAGACACTCCTCACCTCCTACAACCCAAGTTTTATATGCTATCACTGTCAACAGTTTGGAACCATTTAACTTTATTGAACTAGGATGAAAATGTAACTACTCTTATCTGCAGCTGAAGTTTTTTCTCTATTACAATAAAGTTTAACTTTTCTCAGTCAGTGATGGTGCAGTTATAGAGTTGTCATTGAAAGCATCCTCTCTTTCTGCATAACAGTCTGGTATGGTACTGCACTTGCTCACTCAAAGCATAAACTGCAATGTGTTATTTGGGGAGCAGAACAGATTGTATGCCTCAAACTGGTCAATCATTTAGTTCCAGTATACATCAGGGTTTTTTAAATGTGCTATAAATATAAGCAAAGACTACACTCACCCAGGTAACCATCTCTTTCAGTTATTAACACTGAGGTGATGTTACTGGTCAATAAAGGCAAGAACTACTAGATATACTGTACAAACAGTTTTTTCCTACTGCAGGTACTATCAGTCTCTGATTCATTTGTCTCTTCCTTATGTCTATACGGCTCCATTAAATATAACCTACTGTATGTTCATTTTGTGTTTATGTTTACATAGGACTTACTTGATATATTACTGGGTGCAAGTGCAATTCTTCTTTATTATATTGTTTAATATCTGTCGTTATTCTTTCTGTCCCTCAACTCATTACTACTGTATATAATGTTGTGATGGTGTTGTGTATTATATGTTGTGTTGCTTAATTATAAGCACCTTATCATGTGTTTGTATAGAACAACAAGTGAAATTCTTAACAGCTATGTTGCCTGGCAAAAAAGTTTAAAGTTCACATTAAAATTCAAGCATATCAAGGTACTTTTTCATGTGTTTATTTATTCCATTGTTTGTAATTCATATGGGAATAAATGCTCTTCTATACAATGTTGATCATCTTTTAGATGCATCTCTTTAAATACATCTTTATGTGTGTGTAGATTGCTGCAGGATATTACTTCTTCTGTACAATGCTGCGCTACTAAGGCTACAGAGGAAACAACAACAACAACAACATTTATTTATATAGCACATTTTCATACAAACAATAGCTCAAAGTGCTTTACATAATAAAGAATAGAAAAATAAAAGACACAATAAGAAAACAAAATAAATCAATATTAATTAACATCAAATAAGAGTAAGGTCCAATGGCCAGCGGGGACAGAAAAAACAAAAACAAAAAAAAAACTCCAGACGGCTGGAGAAAAAAAATAAAATCTGTAGGGATTCCAGACCATGAGACCGCCCAGTCCCCTCTGGGTATTCTACCTAACATAAATGAAACAGTCCTCTTTGGATTTAGGGTTCTCACGGAAGGGCTTGATGATGATGGTCACGTAGAATTCTGCCTTTTAATCCATCCATCATTGTTGGAGCATCATGAAGCTTTGAGTAGGTGGAGGTGGCGCAGGCCACCACCACAAAGAAACCGGAAAAAGAAACAGAAAAGAGAGTAGGGGTCAGTATGGATTTTAGAGCCACCCTGAATAGTTATTATGAGGAAATTGAACATACAGAGTATCAGGATTAAGTAAATTAAGTTAAATTGAAGTTATAGAAAGGCCATGTTAAAGTAATGTGTTTTCAGCAGTGTTTTAAAGTGCTCCACTGTATTAACCTGGCGAATTCCTATTGGCAGGCTATTCCAGATTTTAGGTGCATAGCAGCAGAAGGCCGCCTCACCACTTCTTTTAAGTTTTGTTCTTGGAATTCTAAGGAGACACTCATTTGAGGATCTGAGGTTACGATTTGGAATATAAGGTGTCAGACATTCCGATATATAAGATGGGGCGAGATTATTTAAGGCTTTATAAACCATAAGCAGAATTTTAAAGTCAAAAGGAAAGGAAACCAAGCCACCTGCGGAGAAAGTCCTTTAAAGAGGAGAATTAAAATAAATAGAAAAAATAATTTTTGGCCACTTTTAGGTTATAAAATAGAAAATTAAAATTTTCAGATTGTCTTAGTTTCAAAGAGGAATTAATGTAATTGGTCATACTATTTTTGACAGTATGATACATGCAAGCCAGTTTCACTGCAGCTTCTCCTCTAGAAAGAGGAAGGTCATCTATGTACGAAGTAGAAGCATTATTAAAGATGTCATTTTCATCCCTGTAATTAAGTTTTAATTACTATTACTAACTATTTATGGCTTGTTTTAAATACTAACAGTTAAGAAAAAAGATAGATAGATAGATAGATAGATAGATAGATAGATAGATAGATAGA
>JANRMT010062791.1:157438553-157491498 GCA_026402145.1 Polypterus bichir lapradei | reverse complement strand
GCTTTTGAGGTGCTTTTGGTCTACTTCTCTGTGTCAGGCAGCTCCTAATCAAGTGATTTCTTGATTGAAACAGGTGTGGCAGTAATCAGGCCTGGGGGTGGCTACGGAAATGGAACTCAGGTGTGATACACCACAGTTAGGTTATTTTTTAACAAGGGGGCAAATACTTTTTCACACAGGGCCATATAGGTTTGGATTTTTTTTCTCCCTAAATAATAAAAACCATCATTTAAAAACTGCATTTTGTGTTTACTTGTGTTATATTTGACTAATGGTTACATGTGTTTGATGATCAGAAACATTTTGTGTGACAAACATGCAAAAGAATAAGAAATCAGGAAGGGGGCAAATAGTTTTTCACACCACTGTATATATATATATAGTGAGTGCCACATGGGATGGATGGGCATCTCTATCAGGAAAGAGGAAAAGTTCCTTACCTGGATGGGATCCACAACTAGATGGACAGGCATCCTGACTGAGAGGGAGAAAGGTGACTTACCCAAGCCAAGTAGATGGACAAACATACCAGACAATAGAGGGGGCAATTCTTTACCTGAACGGGAAGCCGCAAGCAAATGGTCAGATGCCCTAACCAGGCATGTGCTTAAGACTTTCCCTGGCTGAGATAAAAGTAGAGGACAGGGAAGGAATGTCTCGGAAGAATGTTTAATCTCTCCAGGTGCTAGATGGCAGCAGCCCTCTATATTGGCGCCTATTCAGGAACCAGCAGGGAATGGCAGTGGTTGTATTCCTACAACACAGCCCTCCTGGGGTCTGTGGGTACCACACGGGGGCACTGCAGAGAGATGTGCTCCCCAGAATACAGGACTTTTGTATGATCTGGAAGTAATTCTATACAGCAGTAGCCCTGGCACTGGAAGTACTACCAGGTCCTCCCTCAATAAAATAGACTGCACTCCCTTGTCCAGTTGAGTTGGAGCTGGGAGAAAGGTGAAAGGAGAGGGATTGTGTGGTGATTGTGAAGAGAGAAAACCTGTGCTTTTGCTATATATATATATATATATATATTGTAATTTCTTTATTTATTAAGCATATATAAGAAACAAACTTTCCCACTGAGGAGAAATTAATTTCTATCAGGGGCATTTATATTACAATTAATTGAAACATTAGACTGGTGGTCTCCATTTAACTAATGTTGTGATTGCTATAACCAATTGGCTGCAACAGTGATGATTTAGAGGTGTTAGAGGTGGATACTCAAAATATTTGAAATACTTTTAAGATATGAAAAACTGTACACATAATCAGATATTTAGAACATTTGTCTTTGTGCCCTAAACCTGTACTCAGTGAAGAGTGCTATATTAAAAAAAAAAAAATATTTTAGAATATCTTAAAATGCAATTCAGGATATCTTACAATTAATTTTAATTTATCTCTAAATGTTAATTTGGCCATAGTAAGGACCAATACTTAAATCTGCTTACAGGTGTATTCACTATATCTAAATGTAAGACCTTAATAAAAAGAGTAATGGGCTTGACACATACCTGATGTGCTCAGTGTGGAGTGATATGTTCTTATCTGTAACATGTGATGAAGTCTGTCAGATACTAAGCAATAAATGTCAAATGGGCATGTTATAGCAGGTTCTGGATTTGAATCAGCCTATTCACTGACTATATCTAAATATAATACCTTCAAGAACAATTACAATGAGTTACATAACTAACATTAAAACTGATGTGCTCAATTGTGGAGTACTGTTTTCTTATCTGTACCCTAAGATGAAACTTGTTATACCGTATCGTTCGTTCTTGAGATTTATCTCATGCTTACTATATATTTGAAGCGCAGGATTTCGGAGGTTCCACTAGAGGGAGATAGCAGCAAATTTGTTTGGTGGATGCAATTTTGTCTTCGTCTTGAAGGGAACGTGTTGTTTGCGGATATTTACGTGTGGTGGTTGAGATTTGTGACAGAGGACAATTAACAAAGCGTTTTAAATTACGATATTATTTTACCATTTTGTAATGGACGATTGATTGTGTTTAAGGCCCGTGGGCGTGTATCCCCATGAAGCTAAAGCGTACTCCACAGCTCCATTTGTAGTCGGGTACACTTCTTCAGTGCTGAATGCTGCAAACACAAACCCAGCACCAGCTTGTTTGGCATGAATGCAAATAGCGGGTTTCAGTTGAGCGGAGATTAGGCGACGTTTTGAAAACAGCTTTGACAGGGCATAGGCAAAGGGGAAATGAAACAGCGCCTGGACATAAGTCTGTCGGCGTCGTTCTTTAAAGACGAGCTGGCCTCCACTATCGAGCACGCCGTGAAGGGCGCCGTGGAGATCGTGGTCTTGGAGATCACCAAATTGGTCGGTGGGAAGTTCGCTGACTTTCGCATCCAGCTGGCAGAAAAGGAGCAGGAGAACGAAAACCTGAGACTGCGACTGGAGATCTCCGAGAACGAACTGAAGGCTGCACGGCAGCACAAGGGGAGGTCGACACCTGGAAACCACAGTTCAAAGTGTAGCAACAGCAGAGATGGGGCCCTTCCTTTACAGCCTTTTTCAGAGCAAAACCCCAAACTGAGTCCTGCCGAAACAACAGTGTCTGTTTTCAGTGACGAGGTAGACGCGGACTCAGCCGGAGTGGACGAGACCATCTGCCTGGATTCACCTGTGTCCAGTCCTTCAGGTTTTGGCAGATCCACGGAAAAAGAAATCCAGGAGGGGAAAGTGAGTGACTTTGAGGATCTGACGGATTCCAACCAGGAGCTGGACATTAGAGTGCAGGACTCTGAGCAGATAGTAGCAGCATGCATCGATGAATGGGGCAGAGCCATTAAAGGTACAGTATATGGTTTCTTTATGCGAGCTGATTTTTTTCATGAAACGATTATTGGACTTTTTTTTACAATGGGTTCATGTTGTTCTAAAAGATGTGCAGATGTGGGTGTGTGCGTGAGTGAGCTCCTGATGCAGGAGTTCTTAAACTTTTTAATTCTGACTACCCAAATAAGAATATCGGTACCACACTGGGACCCAAGAAGATTATTATTCCCATAATGACAATAGACCAATAAAATAATAATGGCATAATGGTTATATATTAAAAAATGATAAAAGTTTTTGTTTCCATTCAAGCATGTTTCTCATTTGAATATTACTAAAACAGAAAAGCAGAAAGCCAACATACTGTTAATAAAAAAATATGTTATTATTCAAAACAGTGAATACAGTAGAATTGTGATGTACAGTATATTAGCACCAGTGTAAATGCTTAGTGTAAAGTTTATTTAAGCTGAAAGAAATAGAATTTTCTTCGTAATGGGGGCAGCACAAGGTTATGATGATTTTTAAAAGGGCAGTATGAATGGTACTGTAGCCAAAGTAATGAATCAAAGCCATTTATTTACCTAATCTTAAATAACATCTCTACGTTTTTCCAAATGAGTTCCACCATTATTCCACCCTAATAAAAAGACAAGTGTTTGTATATCTGTGTGTCTGTCTGATTGCTATGTGTCTGTTATATGTCACTGTGATATCCATCTAAGAAGGGTTTAAATCTAAATAATCAAATTATACCTCAGGGTATTTAGTGTAATGTTGGTAGTGCACCATTAGAATATTTTGTAATACATGTAGTAATAAAGTGTGTTGCATTTTTCATTCCAACAGATGGTGTTTCAGAAACATTAGCATTGATTTTTAGGAATCCCATACCAAATCTTCCACCTTAATAAAAAGATAATTGTCTGTCTCTCCGTCCAGTTGCTATGTCTTTATCATTGTTATTCCAACAGATGACGCATCACAAACACACTGCTTTTGAGGACCCCATACCATATCCTCCACCTTAGTAAAAGGATGAGTGTCTGTGTATCTTGTATTTCATACAAACTGACATATAGCAGAAACATTTGCATTGCATTTGTCATTCCAACAGATGGTGTATCATAAGTATCTGTAGTAATGCATTTTAATGCTACAAGTATTTGAGATATATCATCTGTTGGAATGACAAATGTTAATTTTTTACTACATACATTACAAAATACATTCCAATAGATGGTGCACTACAAAAGATACACTGAGGTCTATGTTGAATACTTGGGTTTCAAACTGTCTTATGCGCACTTTGTGGCATATAACAGACACTGCAACCAGACCGTCACACAGATACACAGACACTTGTCCTTTTATTAAGGTGAATTTGGTGTGAAATTCGTAAAAGCAGTGCTAATGTTTATGATGTGCCATCTGTTGGAATTATAAATGCAATGCATGTTATTACAGCATGCATTACACATTAAATTCCAGTAAATGGTGCACTGCAAACGTTCCTGGTGAGTACACTGAGATTCTATGTTGCTTACTTAGAGTTCAACCCGTCTAAGACACGTAGCACAGCTAGTTCCTTTTTCTAAATTAATTCACAAATCATTTGCTCTATCGTAGTTTTCATTTAACAATTCAAAAAACTAAGTACAAAAGGTTGAGTCACATAGCTAAATTATTCCTAAAAATCTGTGCACTATTTGTGTTTTATGTAGGTGATAGGATAAATCTTTCTGAACAATTCAGGCCAGTCTTAAATGTTTAGTGTTGTACTGTGATAATTGTGCTGAATGACAAAGTCAGCTTTACAGCCTGTGTGACATTTTTGATAGTTCCTGGTGTTCTTATAGTTCTCGATGGTTTGGCAAACACATTCTGCACACTATCAATAGACCGACATTTATCTAATCACTTCAAAATAGTGTTAAGAAAAGGAATTTGTCCTTATTGAAGTGCATTAAGCTTAATACAAAGTGTTTTTTGCTCCCTCGGTTACAGTCTGGATTCAATGTATGCCATAACATCAAGTTGCAATGTGGCACTGTGCAGTTGTACATGACCACTGAAACCGATTATATATCTATATAATATATACACACACACACACTGACTATACTGTGTCACACATCACACACCCCCGAAAATCATCATATCGTTGAGCCTCTGCAGTTCTTTACATTCCAACATTTCATACTAGTGCCGTGGTCCCTTCACTTCACAAGCTTGTCTGTAATTGTCTTCTCTTTCCTCCTTTTTTGTAATTGTGTTCGCTGTTAATCATTTCATTTTGTTGGTGTCATGAGGAACATTTATTATTTTCTTACTATAGAAATGAAAGCTGTCTATGAGGTGTCAATGGCGTTTTTGGGATACATACACTACTGCAGTCAATAGTAGTAAATAGTAGGCAGTGAATCGCTTGCGACAGATTTTGCATTTGGACTAACTCAGGCCATTTTACTACATAGTCGCTGTGACCCATCGCAAACACGTCTATGACATCAACTTCAAGACACACTGCTTTAATGGAATGACACACTGTCTTGCTTTGCTCCTACTGCAAGTGAGATTGGCTCCAGCAACCAATGACTTTTTTTTGGATTAAGTAGATGTTACAATGCAATGTAATGATTTATGTCATATTGCCCCTCTTAAACTATGCATTATCAGAAAGGTGGCTTTACTTCCAGCAGCCATACCACCTGCACTTCAGAATAGCTAATCCATCTGAAGCTAAGCATGTTTGGACCCAGTCAATACTTAGATAGGAGACAATCTAGGAAAAACTTGGGTTGCTGCTAGAAGAGGTGTTGGTGAGGCCAGCTAGGAGTGCTTTACCTTGTTAGTGTGTGGATCACAGTGCTCCAGTGCAGTGATGGGAACTCTGTGAGTAAAAATTTGAGCTGTACTTCACATGAGATGTAAAATTTAGGTCCTGACACTCTGTGAACATAAGAGATCCCTGGGCATCTTTCAAAAAGAGTAGCATGTATCCTGATGTCCCAGTTAAATTGACCACCATATCCTTCTCCATTCTGCCTCTCTAGGCATCCCTAATAGCTAATGTTAGCTAATAGCACCAGCGTACTGTGCAAGAATGGCTGCCATCACATCATACACATGCACATTGGTGGTGGTTAGAATGTTTCCCCACTACAACAACAACATTTGTATTTCTAGAGAATGTTTTTATACAAAGGATGTAGCTCATAGTGCTCTGCAAGAAATGTAAGGAAAAACTTTCAAGAATAAAAAAAAATTAGAAACAGGTAATAAAAGCAATAAAATAAATGGCATACCCAATAGCGTAAATAAGAGTAAATAAATAAGCATATAACACAGATCTACAAGAAACCGATGAAGTGGAGTTCTTGATTATATTTTCATATATCTGTTGATAGTCAGATGGCTGGTAGACCACAAAAATAAAACTTCATGGGAACAATACTGGTGAAAAAAAATCTGTATAAGGTCCCAAGGCCCATTCTACCTTGCATAAATGTTCTTAAGTAATTTCTCATTATTTTCTAATCTTCATCCTAAGACATTTGAATCAGTGAGTCTCTTCGGCAGTTTCAACATTACAGTCTGTACTTTGATAAGGTGATGACAGAAATTCAGTAAAGAAATCAGAGAATGATTAAAAATTCACAAAGAATATAATGTTGGTGTGTATATATAATTTTTATAAGTATAATTAATATACTGCTATGAAATAAACAAATTTAAAAAATTGGTTTTTAGAGGTTTTTTTTTTTTCCAAATGTTCCATGGTATTAGCCTGGCATATCTTTATCAGTACTGTACATTGTTCCAGATTTTTGGTACATAATGTATGTTTTCAATGTAAGTAGATTAGAAAAATCACTATATAAATGAAATTATTACTTATTAAATTATTACTTAATTTCAAGGTTAAAATGTTAATGGTTTCATATACAGTGCATCCGGAAAGTATTCACAGCGCATCACTTTTTCCACATTTTGTTATGTTACAGCCTTATTCCAAAATGGATTGAATTCATTTTTTTCCTCAGAATTCTACACACAACACCCCATAATGACAACGTGAAAAAAGTTTACTTGAGGTTTTTGTAAATTTATTAAAAATAAAAAAAAAAACTAAGAAATCACATTTACATAAGTATTCACAGCCTTTGCTCAATACTTTGTCAATGCACCTTTGGCAGCAATTACAGCCTCAAGTCTTTTTGAATATGATGCCACAAGCTTGGCACACCTATCCTTGGCCAGTTTTGCCCATTCCTCTTTGCAGCACCTCTCAAGCTCCATCAGGTTGGATAGGAAGCGTTGGTGCACAGCCATTTTAAGATCTCTCCAGAGATGTTCAATCGGATTCAAGTCTGGGCTCTGGCTGGGCCACTCAAGGACATTCACAGAGTTGTCCTGAAGCAACTCCTTTGATATCTTGGCTATGTGCTTAGGGTCATTGTCCTGATGAAAGAAGAACCGTCGCCTCAGCCTGAGGTCAAGAGCGCTCTGGAGCAGGTTTTCATCCAGGATGTCTCTGTACATTGCTGCAGTCATGTTTCCCTTTATCCTGACTAGTCTCCCAGTTCCTGCCAATGAAAAACATCCCCACAGCATGATGCTGCCACCACAATGCTTCACTGTAGGGATGGTATTGGCCTGGTGATGAGCGGTGCCTGGTTTCCTCCAAACATGATGCCAGGTATTCACACCAAATAGTTCAATCTTTGTCTCATCAGACCAGAGAATTTTGTTTCTCATGGTCTGAGAGTCCTTCAGGTGCCTTTTGGCAAACTCCAGGCAGGCTGCCATGTGCCTTTTACTAAGGAGTGGCTTCCGTCTGGCCACTCTACCACACAGGCCAGATTGGTGGATTGCTGCAGAGATGGTTGTCCTTCTGGAAGGTTCTCCTCTCTCCACAGAGGACCTCTGGAGCTCTGACAGAGTGACCATCGGGTTCTTGGTCACCTCCCTGACTAAGGCCCTTCTCCCCCAATCGCTCAGTTTAGATGGCCGGCCAGCTCTAGGAAGAGTCCTGGTGGTTTCGAACTTCTTCCACTTATGCATGATGGAGGCCACTGTGCTCATTGGGACCTTCAAAGCAGCAGAAATTATTCTGTAACCTTCCCCAGATTTGTGCCTTCGAGACAATCCTGTCTTGGAGGTCTACAGACAATTCCTTTGACTTCATGCTTGGTTTGTGCTCTGACATGAACTGTCAACTGTGGGACCTTATATAGACAGGTGTGTGCCTTTCCAAATCATGTCCAATCAACTGAATTTACCACAGGTGGACTCCAATTAAGCTGCAGAAACTTCTCATGGATGATCAGGGAAAACGGGATGCACCTGAGCTCAATTTTGAGCTTCATGTCAAAGGCTGTGAATACTAATGTACATGTGCTTTCTCAATTTTTGTATTTTTAATAAATTTGCAAAAACCTCAAGTAAACTTTTTTCACGTTGTCATTATGGCGTGTTGTGTGTAGAATTCTGAGGAAAAAAATGAATTTAATCCATTTTGGAATAAGGCTGTAACATAACAAATGTGGAAAAAGTGATGCGCTGTGAATACTTTCCGGATGCACAGTAACTAGTGCAGTGCCTGTTTTGTCTGTAGCACGTTAAACAAAAAGTAATCAACTACTGTACATATAAACAAGGATATCTCTTCATACAGTAAAAAAAACATGCTGAAGAGCTTGGCAATGCAGGATATCCTCAGAGTAGAACTCCTACTTCTCTAGATGGAAGCAAGCTAATTAAGGTGATGGTGCCCCAGAATGTGTTAAAGGCAAGGCACACTGAGAAAAGACGAACAAGCAAATCTATGCCAAGTTGTAATGAGAGCTTGGTTCAAGCTCTTGAACTATTTTTTCATAAATGTGAAGCAACATTTTGAAGTCATTTGGTGTATTTATCACCTTTGTTATGAAATACAGTATGTCTTATAGTAATATAAAAATAACTTGTAACAATCACTATTTAGTGCATTCCATTTAAGTTAGAAATTTACTGTCCTGTGTCCCTTCTGCAATGACATACTTGTGTATTTCTTTAGAATACTGACAATAATGCAATGCTAATGAAAGACACAAAAAATACAACAGCATCATACTGTATACACTAGCGAAAAGTTAAAAAACAAAACCCTGTAGGTGTCACATCACAAACTAAGGCTCAGGTTGGAGAATCATCTGAGTATGTGTAGAACATGATCTTGTGCAAGGTGATGTGGTGTATTTGGTACACAGGGTGTTACCTTAGTATTGGGTGTTGCAATACAGGACTGTGCTGTGGCATGCAAATGACCAAGCAAATGATGAATGCCCTCCTGTACAGTCAGTTCATGCCCTTTCATCCTGGAAACGCAGCAGGTCAAGGTTCAGCACTTTTGTCTGTGTCCATGAAACAGCATCCAGTCCAGTCACATTCAGATTCAGTTGTGAGAAAGTCCAGTGTGTGTGTTGGCCAGGTGAGTTGACAAACAACCTCTAGAGCACGTGGAGTACCACGGGAAGAATGTGGGGTGGTATTGTCTTGCTAGAAGAACGCATCTCCCATTTTACTGGGCAACTGGTGTTCCCAATATATGTGGCACAGGCTAATAACCCCTCCATAAAACCTGGGAGTGAATGATCACTATAGCTGAGTGCACCCCACACCATGATTACTGATGTAGGGCCTGCATGTCGTAGTCATATACATAATGAATGTAACCAGTCAGCGGATGCTTCTTTCATATGTGCACAACCAGAGAAAATCTGGATTCATCACAGCTTTGCCATTGATGTGATTGTAATCTCATACTGTTCCCTGCACATATGGAGTCTGAATGTTCTATTGTTGTTTGTGATGGTTTTCATCTGGGCATTCTGTTTTTTCTCCCAAGTTTTCAAAGATGTTTGATGAAAACAGGAGATTACAAATTATCTTTGTATCCGTGTAAGTGTGCATAAGTGGACAATGTAATGGACAGTTTTTTAAATTGCATCTGGCACTGTAAGTTTAATTTCTGGCCCAATACAACCCCTGAAGTGGATTAGAGAATGTTATGTTTCATTGTTTTTCTAAATGAGATACAATAAATAATCACAATATACAATTAATTGAATGACATCTTTTGGTAAAGGTTGAACATGTATTATTATTCTAATACTTTTTTACTTTTTAGGTACTGGAGGAGGAGGCAGATCCCCCACACAACAGACACTTAATTTGTCATCATTGTGCATTCCAGGAGATGTTTCTGATCATCACTGTCAGCGGAATTTAAATCAAATTACTGAGCTAAGCACTTATGACAATGAACTGAATGCCAATCAAAGTAAAGAAACTGAATGTAATCAGATTAAAAAAGAATTTTTGAATGCAGAATCCATTCCCTCTGACACAAAGCCACAGAAACTAGAGTCAATGTGCATTAAAGAGGAGGCAAGTGACCTTGAAACTGTCCACATTAAAAAAGAACTCTTGGATCTAGAGCCACCTTTCACAGGAATGAGCTCAGCAATCCAAAATGGAAATTCAAGTCTTACGTGCCTGCGGTCACCTAGCATGGAAAGTACATATCATCACATTAGAGAGAGAAACGAGGAAGATCCATCAAGTGCATTAATGATAGACAACATGATTCCATCAACCAGCAGTGGAACATGTAAGTGCCCCAAATATTTTCCAGTTCCATCCAAGTTGTGTTTTTATTGTTCATAACATATAAGACAAAATACTAGAATAATTTAAACCATTCCGTAATTGGTAACATTCATATTATCAATTAATAATATGGATAGTATCAAGCTCAAGCCCTTTATCAATTATTATGTAATGTGGGCTTCACGTCACTGTGAGTTTGACAAAATCACAGAAATATTGAGGAACTTTGCTAAACTCCACAAAATGCATTAAAGTCAGTGGGGAAGGAAGACCTGAACTAATTTTGATTTGAGATTAGATTGGAGATTAGAGATCTTTATTTTCACATACACTGCAAGAGCATTGTGCAATTCATGTGCCGCAGTTGTAGTGATTTATAAATAAATACAGTAAATAAGAGCAGCAAAAGTTAGATAATTAAGATAAATAAATCAATAATGTAAATAACACAAGTTAAAAAAAGTAACATACAGTACAATTACATATAAACCAGCAGGTGGGTACAGTACACAGTGTAGGGCAAGCAGGATCAGGTTACTGGGAGTTCATTGACCTTATGGCCTGAGGGAAGAAGCTGTCTGTAAAGTGGGTGGAGCAAGTGATTAGGCTCTGGTAGCACTTCCCAGAAAGCAGAACTGAAATGGGCCGGATGAGCTGGATTGCTATCATCAGAGATGATTTATTCAGCTCTCCTCAGATATCAAGTACAGTGGATGGTTTGAAGCTGTGGAAGGTCAGCCATAATTACTTTAGAAGCTATATGGACAGTCCTTTGGATGAGCTTCTAATCATGGAAAGTTAGGTACCCTAACCAAACCGTAATGCATCTAGTCAGGATACTTTCAATAAGGCAACAATTAAAATTCACTTGTGGTGTGGTTCCTACCTCAACGTTTGTTAGCCTCCTCAACAATATGAACTTTTTGGGTGGCTTATAATATAACTTGCTAGCTGTCCCCCGTGGCTCCGCCTGCATAATAGTGAAACAGGACAAACTTTTAAAATCAATAAACAAACAGGTATCTCTAGCTAAGCGGAGGCAAGGTACACTCCAAAACGTAGCCAAAAGTAGACCAATTCGAACGTAGGCTGGCGTGTGAGTGAGGAGGGGCCCACCCAGCTCCCCATTCCTCACGTCGCGCATCTCCCTTCCCTTAGCCTTTAGCCTCTGTCTCAGATTAGCACAAACATATTGCTCCTGCAGGCAAACTATGAGAGAAGTCGCAAAATTAGCAAATTTTCTATAAGCAAATTATAGAAAAAAACCCGATTTAAATCCGTTAAGTAGTTCTCTTATAAAAAGCGGACTGACATACAGACTGACATTGGATTTTTTTTATATATGTGTAGAGATATAACTTTTTTTTTTTTTTTATAAATTGCCTAAGCTGCCTGCAAGGCAAATTTACAGGAAAATGTTCAATGAACAAGGTCATCGGCAAATACATCATATTCGCTGTAAAAAATACTTTGGCGAATATTGGTGATCAACACAATTAATATGTAATTCAAATGTTATCTCTTTTATTGTCATTTTATGTGAGAATAATAAAAAATTATGCTAATAGTGGTCTGAAATGTAAGAGACATGCAGTGTGATTATTTGCATACCTGGGCGTATTGATTTTTGTGTAGCTCAGACCATTCCTTCTGGATAACACACCTGAATAACTAAAAGAAAGGAAGACAAGAAAGAAAAAAAAAATCAGACTTGGCTAAAGATTAAAAGAGCAGTCACAGTGATGTATACTACTATAGGTATGATGGAACCCCAATAGCATTTCTTTACACACTTCTGCTGAATAATCCATTAACTGAAAGTCTTCAGTGCTAGTGTATCAGAGAGAGGATGTGCAGCATTGTTCATCATGGATGTAATTTTTGTATTCATTCTGTCCTTCACTACCATCTCCTGCAGGTTGAGAGTGCATCCAGTAACTGAGCCTGCCTTTTTATTTAACTTGTTGGTTTGGTTGGCCTCTCATGAAGTGATGATATCCTCCACAGCACACCATAGGGTAGAAAATCACACGGGCCATCAAAGACTTCTAAAATATGTAAAAGGAGCACAGTTTTCTAAGAAAAGAGAACCTGTTCTTCCCTTTTTTATATAGTTCCTCTGTATTATGAGACCAGTCCAGCTTGTCACTGATGTGCATCCCCAAATACTTGTAGCAGTGTACCACCTCTACAACATCCCCTCTTTTTGTTATCGAGAAACCGGCCCAGTGTCCCACATCTTGCATTTATAATTAACATTCCTTTTGCCTGTATGTAGTATTGTTCTCATTTCTATATTAAACTGCATTTTCCAGCCGTTTTCCCAGATCTTTTTGATTTGTTTTGCTTCCTGCAAGTTACCTCTAATGCCTTTAGCTTCTAGTTTCAGAATTAATCTTAGGGGTGGTACTGTATTAAAGACTTTTTTGAAAATCAAAGTAAAAATGCTTTGCTTATGTCTATTACCCTAGTAGCCTTACCAAATAAAACAAGGAACAAATATGCTTGGCAAGGTCTTCCTCTGATAAAGTCATGTTATTTGTGACTTAGTTTACACTTTTTATACAAGTACTTATTTATTAATATATTTCATATTATCATTTCCATAAATCCCTGCCACAATCAGGGAATACTGGTTATTCTCTCTGTCAACATTAGTGTTGATTGGCAACATTTGCCTAATTCGGAGCTAAATTTCTGGGTTCACCCATTTTTTTTTTCCCCCTGAAAATTCACCACACAGCCAGGGTTTTTCCCAGCATTCCATGATAGTTTGTGCGGCCATTATGACATCACAGAGCTGTAGCATTCAATGTTGGATGGGGATGTCACTACTTGATCTGTGCTACATGTCCAATTTGCATTACGTGTGTGCAGAATTTTTAATGCATGTATATTGTAGGTGTACTGTGCCCCACACTTTACAGTGCTGCCCAATTTGCTTCATGCACAGGTGAATAATTTATGTCATATGCATGCATACGTGATGTTATTACCCTATTGGCATGCATTAAAAAAAAAAACAAGCTTGCACTGTTTATTTTTGGTAGTACATTGACTGACCATAATGAAAATATTATGAAAATACTTTGTTGTTCTGTTTAGAGTCATTGTATGTTGTGTCTTTATTGCCTAAATTTGGCATATATTTTCATTGTCATGTAGCACAGATCAGGTAGTGACAGAGACAGTCGCTCAAAGTACGTAACGCTGATCCCATGAGTCACAGGCCCTGTAGGTGTTAGTAGTAGTGATAGGAGCCTTGGAGACATAGGGAGAGGTAAAGAACTCATAGTGGGCTCAGAGTACAGTTTTACTTATGAGAGACAAGGTGGTACAGAGGCAGACAGTGCTACCTCACGGCCTATGTCATTTTTTTGTCCACAGTAATTGGTCCAGTATAGTTGTCAGACACTTCCCTAGTCCTCAGTGACACTTAAAGGACCATTACACTATTATAATTAAACATTCAGTTTTTCCTTCCCTGTTGACCTCAATAAATTTCACTGAATGTACCGAAATTCCTGAACATTTCTTCATTTTAGCCAAACTTGAGGTGAAATAAATTGAACAGGGTTCTCACATCACAAGTTACCATATATGTTTTTGAAATCTATAGCCTAAAGTCAATGCTAACACAAAAAAGGAAACTGTCTGACCAACTGTGCTGTTGCATTTGTGGTACCTACAAAATGACAATAAACCTAAAGTAAAATGACAAAATATATTTCTAATTAATCACATATATATTTTTCTTTTAAATAAGCTGAACTAAAATGAATAATCTTGGTTACTGAACAGTCTAGTTCATCTGCTTGTTTTTCTGCTGCTAAAGTTTTTACTGTATTTTATGAAGATGTGTGTGGTTTGAAGTAATAATGCTGAGGTTGCCAATACTTGCTTGTGTTTGATATATTATGTGGATTTTATTCATCATGGGCTAGTTGTCTGTAATGATTTTTTTAAATTTAAATCTAATAATGTTGCCATGAGCTGCCTATTTCTAAGTGAAAAAGGTTATTCTCCATCCAAGGTTACAGGTTCTGACATTGTGATAATTTAATAAAATTTGCAGAAATTATAGAATTACTAAAATAATGCTGACATAACAGGCAAGGACATTTATTACATTATTAGTAAGGTTACTTGTCATGTTGTCACAACTCCATAACTAAAATCTCAAAAGATAACGGGTACTATATTACAGCTCATCTTAAAGTTACTGTAATTATCATTTTACTTACTTACATGTCACTCCCCTTTCTGAAGTAATTCAGTCTTATGGGCTCTTCTTGATGTTTGGATCTTCATCTGTGATGATGAAGATCACTCATTAACATCTGATTTTCAGTTTCTAATGCTTTTACAGAATGAGCAAATCTTTCAAAAAAGCATACGTTTGTGGTGTCCTGGCTTATTTTGCAAATCAAGTGGCTGTTCTAAAGAGGTAAAAATGTACTGTTTTGTTTCTACTGGAGCCAAGTTTTTTTCCCATCAATGTTATATAATTGTGGTATGTTTATATACAGGGAATGGCAGTATATTGTTAACAGTTTGTTTTGAGTAAGTGTTGAAAGTAAAGCCTGAATTTCTGCTTGGGTGCTTTGCAAAATCAACATGTCAATTCAATATGACCAATTTTACTATCCCAAGAGGGAATTTGGTTAGTCAATAGGTTTTACTGGGAGACAACGACAAAACATTAAATGCACATCTCAAAAACATAGTCATCAAACATAAACCTTTTACAAATATTTAAAATATAGCGGTAAATATAATACTTATGGTATAACATCAGATTCTGCATATTACACATAAAAATGACTAAAATTTGTACTTTGCTAATGATTGATGCAAATGCTACTTGCTTGTCCAGTGATTTAATCCTGTGGATGTTTAGATAGATAGAACTTTATTAGTCCCAAGGGCAGAAATTTGGCTTTTTACAGAAGTTCTTTAAACAAATAATAATACAAATGTAATAAGGTTTCTCTTCTAAGATGGACGGAATCCTTTTTGGTAAGAAAAATAACTGGATGGAGGCAGATTTCTGTTCCAAATACAAGCTGTATTCTCTGCAGCTGCTAGCACATGGTCAGGCCAAAACAATAACAATCTTACTTCCTCTCACATAACCTCCCAGATCTTGAATGCTTAACTTTATAAACACTACATCCTAACACATTACAACTTAATAGACAAATGAACATTGGAGATCTAAATGTAGGTATATTCCTATTCCCATTCTAATATAATAAACATTTACTTCACTAATTGAATGCTTAAGTGACAACATAACTTTACACAAATAAATATACACACCCACAAACACCTGAATGACTAAAAAGCACAAAAATTAAAAAGAAAGAAAAATTCTGACCTGGCTGTCTCGGTCACAGTGAGGTGTTATGCAGGCATATTGCTCTTGGTATAAAGGCGCCCCAGAAGCATTTCTTGACACACTTTTTGCTGAATAATTTGTTGGCCAAAAATCCTTAGTGTTAGCCTGTCACAGAGAGGATGTACAGAATTGTTCATAATTTCACTGAGTTTTGTTTTTATTCTCTCCTTTGCTACTACTGTACTTCCAGGCGATCCAGAGTGCATCCTAGAACAGAGCTTCCCCTTTTAATTAGCATGTTGATTCAATGGTGGTACCAGTCCAGCACAACACAGCATAGAAAATTGCACTGGCCATCATAGAGTTGTAGAACATGTGAAGGATGTCACTTCCCACATTAAATCCTAAGGAAAAAGAGTCTTCTCTGCCCTTTCTTATAAAGTTCCTCTGTGCTCCAAGACCATTCCAACTTGTCATTAATCTGTACCTCCAAGTACTTGTAGTAGTGGACCACATCAATATTCACTCCTTGTATAGTGATTAGACATAGAGTTTTGGTGTGATGAAAGTCAATAACCAGTTTCTTGGTTTTGCTGATGTTAAGATGCAGATTAATTCTCTTACAACAAAGTTCACCTCCTGACTCCTCTCCTGTGTTATCAATACACCCCATTATTAATGATGAACTTATTTTGAAGATTGAAGGCAGTTGTGACAAAGAAATATTTAAACAGGGAGGAACCTTGAACCTGTAAATTGATGGCAATGACTGAAATTGAAAATGTAGTGGATGAGTGCTGTCTGAAAGAATACATTTTGCTTTCTGTAATACTTGCTTATTACACAGGTTTGTGAGATTTGACTGTTGAGACCTTGTCATTTTACTGCTCCATTTTTCAATTGATTTATTCTAATTTTGTTACTAGCATTGAGACTTGAAATCAGGCCAACAGAGCATACTTAAAAGACATACTCAATACAAGATTTCTAAAAGAGTGGCATAATGATGGGACTTGCACTAAGAAGACTGCTTTTTTAGACAGTAGATGCACTGCTGTCACTTTCTATAGATGGCTTATGTGTTTCCATTAAAAGTTAGTTTTGAGTTTATGATTGTTCCCCAGGTATTTGTAACTTTTAACGATCTCCCCTGCTTGGGCTTTGATGATTGTTTCTTGTGGGTGAATGGTGAATGGTGGTCTAAAATTGAGCGTTATTTTCTCGGTTTTTGTAATATTAAATTGTAGAAAAGATTCCTCACACCAGTTTACAAAGTTATTTACAACTGGACCAGAACTAGTTTAATTTTTATTAAGTAGGTTTAAAATCACTAATTTATTAGCAGTTTTTTAAGCGGAGCCTATTTTCAAGTTTGCTACAACAACAATTATCGTAGATAATGTACGGAATAGGTAAAGGAGCACAGCCCTGGATGAAGACGGCATGTCAGACAAGCAGCCATTGACTTTCACTCTTTGAGGCTTGTCTGCTAAAAAGTAATTCCGATACTCTACCAAAATGAAGTCCAAATTAAAATCTTTTATTCGTCTCTCTGCACGACATTGGGGGTTGGTTGGTATTAAAAGCTGATGAAAAGTCTACAGGCAGGGGCTTCATATGAGTCTTGATGCCCTCGCAAGTGTTTATGCAACAGATGAAGCAAAGTGACAATGGCATCCTTTGTTCCTCTATTATACTAGTAGGCAAGTTGAAATTGATCCAACAAACCTTGAGCTTCCCTGTCAGCATCCTCTTTATAAGTTTTTGTAATGATTTCATAACCAGTCATGTCAGAGCCACTGGTCTGAAATTATTTAAGTTTTAGGGTTTGTTGAGAACAAATAAGTAGGATTTTAAATATGCAGTATGAATACTTTGAAGTGAAACTTAACCAGTTACATTCTGCTGAATGCGCATGAGACTTTTGACAAATGTGCTTCAGCTGCAATACCTTACTACCTTCTTTATTCTTAAAACTGACCACAAAGTATCAATCCAGTCTTCTGTTTTTATGGGTTTTTGATTGAGCTTTTGATTATCTCAGCTGGGATCCTTCAAAGAACAAAATAAACATTTAATCCATTGGATAATGCTATGGTGATACACATTTAATAAACAGAACTTTTATTAATCCCATGGGGAAATTTACTGTGCAGCTGGCAAAGAGTTAAACTGTTAAGCAAAATTCTGCCTTGAGGATCATTGCACACAAAGTTTGTTTATTGCTGCACGATTTGCAATACAACTTTGGATTGTTTCTGATCTGAAGATAGCAGCCCTAAAACAGCAGAATTGTTTAAGTAATTTACTTTCCAGTAACATTCTCTTTCTTTCTGTCTCTGTCTGTCTTTTTTTTCCTTTTTTATTTTTCTTTTACTTTCGTCTGAAGTGACCTCTGAAGAGAAGGACATCCAGAATACCACATCTTTTTACAATGCCTCTTCCAGAATTGAACGACGTAGGAAGGTGTGTCTGAAGAATGGTCAGGAGCATTTTGTGAGGAAATTGAAAACTCGGTCAGCAGATATCAACAGCCCATTCCAATCCACCATGAAAGTGCCGCTTTCCTTTATGACCTCATCAAATGCACATGTACCATACGTTAATAGTTCGGAAATACCTGCAAGTCTGAATGACTTACAGCTAAATGCAGATATTGGAAGAGATTTTCATCTGCTTTCCACAGGGAAACCCAACCAACGAATGCATTCAGACGAAAAACTTTACTGTTGTCTAGAATGTGGAAAAACTTTTTCCCACTCTGGAACTTTTAAACAACACCAGCGTATTCATACTGGCGAAAAACCATTTCGGTGCTCTGATTGTGGGAAATACTTCCGTCACTCAGGGACTTGCAAACGACACCAGCGAATTCACACGGGAGAAACTCCTTACAGCTGCACTACCTGTGGGAAAATGTTCCGTGATTCTGGAACGTATAAAAGACACCTGCGGATCCATACAGGAGAAATGCCTTATTTCTGCATGGAGTGTGGAACAGGATTTAGGAGCCCTGGAGCTTTGGCTGTACATCAGAGGACTCACAGTGGGGAAAATGTTATGTTACAGACTGTGGCAAACTCTTACTAAAATAAAACCACTGCAGCTTTAGGCGCTACCACAAATACAGGGCAGTAGTTAAGAAACTGAAAGCCTGGAGTTTGTAAAAAGAACTTGTGTTGATTTGGTTTTGATATTTGTTTTGTGTTTTCAATGTAGGTGTGTTATTATGTTTTTTTCACATGTACACTGATGTGAATAGGAGTTTTAAATTAATTTTAATAGTTTTAATGTGGTCTGACACTTTTGACTGTGATCATTTATTTCATATCATTTAGCCAGCTTTATTGCATATTCAGTGTAAAGGCTATGCACTTAGATGGCTTGAACAAATAAGTTATTTACAGTATGTTTACTAGATAACTTGGTGAATGCCTCTTTGAGTGCTAAAACTTGTTGTAACCTGGAGGCACTGGTTTATTACAGGTGGAGCTCCATTCACTAGATGTTTCCTAAATAAACGTGTAAGTGTATATAATTATGTGCAGTCTTACAAATTATTTGAAACAAGTCAATTATAATTTCAGAGGGCGTTCTTAATTATTGAGTTGAATCAATTAGTATATGACATGGTCTTCAGAAGTAGGACTTAAAATGCTTTTTTGAGTTTGGTTACGCTTTATTCATAAACACATTTCTCTTTTGATCATTTACCATTACATTATAACACAACTGTTTGAGTAACAGAAAAGAGCTGTGCAAAAAAAATAATGTTCTGTCTCTAATGCCATTTACATTTTGCTACTGTCTTTTATTCCAGTACAAGATTCAAACCTGAGCCTATTTCAGCAGTGCTGTGTACAAGGCTGGAGCCAACAGTGGATTGGACCGCCACTTCTTTGCATGTAATACACTAGTGGTTATTCATAGCAAGTTAATTTACAGTTTCTAGTTTAGCAATCATGGTGATACTTGGGACCTGGCAGCAGCTAGGAGTATCAGTAGAAGACATATGCAGACACTAAGAGAATATACTGTACAAACTCCACTTAAACATGGCTGAGCTACTTCCCAGATCTACAAGACAGCAATGCTCACTACAGTACCACTGTGCTGCCCACCCAAAAACTAGCATTCTTAAATAGGTACATTTTCCCTAAAATATGAGGTGCTAATTTTGAAATTTGTGGATGTTTGTGTTCCCAAAGATTTTAGCTATGTTTTCAGAAGTAACACTATGAAAATGGAAAAGGAGCCACATCTTCTGTACACCGTGCAAAACTGGTTGCTAGAACATATTTTTTAATGCTGTAAAGAGATTTGATCATATTGCATTGTGTGAATTCATAGATATTGGTAAGTGGTTAAATGACATCAAATTGGTCACCATTTAAGGCCCATTCACTCATAAAGTGTTATTGTAGCATTTTAGTTCTAGACTCGTACCTTCCGAAACAGCTTGTAAAGTCAGTCATTTTCCAACCTACTTAGTCTTGGAACAGGGTCGTGGGGGGTGTTTGGGAGTGCTGGAACCTATCCCAACCAGCATAGGGCGCAAGGCAGGAACAAACCTTGGAAAGTGCACCAGTCCATCACAGGGCGAAAAACACAGAGACCGTAACCACACACGAGGGCCAATTTAGTATCAATAATTCTTTGCATTTATATAGCGCTTTTCTCACTACTTAAAGCGCTCAGCAATTGCAGGTTAAGGGCGACGCTCAACGGTCCAACAGAGCAGAGTCCCTTTTGGCATTTACGGGATTCGAACCAGCATCCTTCCGATGTGCAGATCCCTAGCCTCAGAGCCACCACTCCGCCTACCTAACTAACTAATCTGTCTAACTAACCTGCATGTCTTTGGACTGTGGGAGGAAACTGGAGCACACGGAGGAAGCCCACACAGTCATAGGGAGAACATGCAAACTCCACACAGGGAGGACCCAGGATGTGATCTCTGGTCTCCTAACTGCAGTGCCACCATGCCACCCTGCTTGTAAAATTATTTGCAGTTATTTTCAATAACACTGTTCACACTTAAGCACTTTAGCAGTTCAGGAAACTTGCTGAATTGAAATCAGTGGTAATGCTGTAAAAATGCTAGTTTAAAAAAGATAAATAAATACATTTTTCCAGGGTTTTTACAGGTGGTCAGTGCCTCTTTCTGGTTGGACCAAGAGTGAAGCATCTTGTCAAAACTAGAAAAAAAAAATGCTGCTGGTGTTTTGTACATTGAAGCTTCAGTTATCCAGTAACAGTGACAAGCACTGAATAACCGTTATAAGTATACATTTAATTTTATTCAGGTTAAAGTTTAGTAAGTTTATTACAGATGTTTTAACACATTGGCAGAGTGCATATCTGGATTGATCGATATTAATGAGTGTGCTTAAGTGCGTATGACTCCCTTTTTTAACACTGAATACTAGAAATAAATGTTCTTCATTGGAAAGTATTACTAGCATGTTTGGATCTTGATGTGCTGGGAAATAATATTCATCCCCTTTTTTTCATCCTCAAACTGAACTTCTGTGTATGAATACTGACAGCTGTTCCATCAGATCACTGTTTCAAAAGGTCATATATATATATATATATATACAAACATAATTAAAACTAGGCCAATAGGTCTCTGTTACTGGATGACGTGCAGCACATACTTGATATCTGATTGGCTTTGTGATTGAGCCCTGCAAAGGACTGGTGGAGAGTCAAGTACATTTACACCTTGCTTTACACCCAGTGCTGCTGGGATAATCACTGGCTCCTTGTTACCCTAAACTGGGCCGATGTAATGTACTCCTCACACACATGAATGAATATATATAACGAAATATAACGTCTTTTCAATTATTGTCTTCATAATATGCTATGCATGTGCTTACTCTTTCTCACTAAATGTCATTAGATGATCTGTTCACATGTATGAATAATGTTACACCAACAGCACACAGCAATTTTTATGCAAATTAACACAATGATCCCCCCGAGTGGTGGGAATAAGCTTTCATAAATATTATTATCACACATCACATGCTTATTGACACTCGTGTGTAAATGTAGAATTTTTCTGGCTGCTGCCAGAGTTTATCATACAGTCCAGAATTGTCATCTAGACTCCAATAGCTGCAATATCTGCGCTCTCGATGCCAGCAGCACCTCTGGTCTAGTACTGTGATCACCATAATTAAAAGCACAAACGTCATTGAAGACACAGCTCTTAACCCATAAACTGATAAAAGAAAATTATGTCAAATGTATTTTCCCTGCAAAACGGTGTTTTGAAAATGCTTGGAAAAAAGAAATGAAAATCAACTGTGAAATGGCAACAAGACATCTCAAAAATGCCATTTAAAGGCTTGCAAAATGCCAAACAAATGCTGGAAATTTTCAACACCCAAGTGCGAATGAACCCTTAGAGTTATGTACAGTAGGTGAAGCTCAGCTGAAGACATAGTGCAAAAATCCTGTAAAATGCTGTTTTAAACAGAAAAAAACAATGTAAATTAAGAAGAAAAAAACATTAAAGAATAGATTTGAAGAAACAGATAAAAATGTTTAATACTGTTGTGATCACTGGAAATAAATAGTTAAGGACATTATCTTATTTTGCTTTGTAATTTAAGTAATGGTTAGCATGGTTGTTTCACCATTTCAAAGTTATGAGTTGAATCCTGATCCAGACATTAATTGTGTGGAATTTACATAGTCTCCCCTTGTCTGTGTGTTTATTTTCAGGTACTTCAGATTTCCTAGAATATCTTAAAAGTTTGCATGTTAGGCTCATGTGTATTAACATTTTGTGTTGACAAATATTTAAAAGTTATAAAATTAGAATTATATGGAAAATGTATTTTCAGGATTGCACTTTGTTTCAGATATGAACATTCCTTATTCTTCTGTTATTTCAGTATTTATTTCAGTGATGATGGAATAGTGGTTAGTGTTGTTTTTGCCTTGCGTCTATGCTATTATGACTATTTATGAACTGTTTTGCTCTCCAAAGGGCATGCAGGTTAGGGTTTTTTTTTTTTGGATATAGTTTATTGATCCTTAAGGGGAAATTGTCTTTTCGCATGACCTTTGGGGATCAGGGCACAGAGTCAACCATTGTACAAAGATATTTAAGTTAAAGGCTTTGCTTAAGGGCCCAGTGGAGTAGTATGGTTCATTATGTCTAACCACTCCATGTTAGCTAATGGCGACAGGAGTATTACAGAGCTCAATAAAATAATGACTTTAGTTTAGGATCTTGACACTTTGGTCCCAACCATAAAATGGTGTTTTACTTACCTCTGAATTATTTCTTAACATTTCAATCCAGTAAGTATCCTTTATAACCAAATATACCAAATTCTGTATGGCAACAATTTACAAAAAGTAAAGCTTAAAATGAAACATTACGTGCATTAGCCTAAAACATGAAAGTATGTACTATATTGTCCTCATTCATCCTATCTGCATTAAACAACTTTTTTTTAAATCTGGTGCATGTATACTTCAAGGAAATTTGCTTACAAAGTTCAGTTTTTCATTAAGCTGTCTACAATAGAGTGCACTGTAAAAATTTTGAAACTCAAGGAGCATTGGTAAATTATTCAAAATTGTTTCCAAAACAGAAAAATTTGGTGCAAGTTTCAATAGCTGAGTAATTTACTTGTAAAATTTGACTTATTTTCCTCTTATACACGTCCCATAAGTGCTCCTAATGGCACAATGAATCCCCAACACAGGTTTATTGAATTGCCAGCAGATTTGCATTGTGCAGTTCAGCATAGATTTTAACTGTTCATCAAGTGCTTCTTCCAAAAAAATATTAATATTAGGAAATATTAATTTAAATAGCCACAGATCCTCCACAATAACCAAGAAAGAACTAACAATAGTTCATCACTTGATGCAGTTTTTACATCAGTCGAGTTGTCTGTGACTGCAGTTTCAGCCACAACAATCCAGTCACTATGTATTTTATGTAACCCACTAATGCATATGATTACAACTTATTATCACTGTTATTTTTAAATATGACTTGTTACAAAATATGCAAAACTATCTCTATTTTTGATGAATAAATTGCTAATTTTAAAAGAGTTAAGTCACTAAATGTACCAGAATGTTAAGACATGCGTGCATTTTTTGACTTGTCATTTGAAAGTGGATAGTTCACAAAACAGTTATAATTGGGTGTACATTATGTATACTTTGTGGTTTTTCTTTTAACTAGCATTCTTTTCTTTTATCCAGGCACCCTTAAATCCAGCATGTAGATGATCACACCATACATGAATATGAAGTCTGCAGATAAAGCCATGCACCCTTTAATTGTGATTAACATCATGCAGAAAAAACTACTTTTCATCGCACTCACATAACTTAAGTGGTGTATGTGCTAGATTGGCCACTTCCTAATGTGGGTTAAAGCAACTGTGTGCTAATTCACTGCCACACAGCAGTGTCACAACTCTAGTTAGTTAGGAGCCTGGAAGGTGAGGGCAGGTCACTTTGAAGGTAAAGAAGTCTTCTCCTATGAACACTGTTGTTATCACCAACCTCTGTCACTTCCTGCTATCCACTATCCTAGTCTTCACCATCACTGAGAATAAAACCAGCATACTTTCTCAGAAATCTAAAGGATTAATTAGGCTGTCACTGACCCCTTGGGACTTCCCGTATTTTGCAACTTGCATAGAACAAGCCATGTGCACCTCTGCAGCTTGCATTCTTCCTTGGAAATATGTCTGCTAAAAATGAAGATTTTACTTCCATGTTCCATCATATCCAGAACTCTCTAAGAGGAAGCACACTCATACTCTTCACATACAACATTGCAGACAATACTTTGTCAGTCTTTTTGTATGTGTGCCTATGTCTGCCACAGTTCAGATGATTTAGGCTTATCAGCAAAGTGGCAAGACATAAGTTATGGAACACGTCTGAAATCCAGAAAGGCATAGTCATCCATCTTCACATTGAGATGGTCGATGCTCTCGCAGTGAGCATCTCTACATCCTTTAAACCTCAATTCACTGTTTATCTACTGTATACTGTATGTCTACACGTACAGTGGATTCAGAAAGTATTCAGACTACTTCACTTTTTATACATTTTATTATTTTGTAGATTTAATTTTAAATTGGTAATTTTTTCCAACCAGTCAACACTCAGTAGCCCATAAGGACAAAGAGAAAAATGTTTTCAAAAAAGTTTGAAAATTTATTAAAATCAAAAGTTGAAATCTCTCATTCATATAAGTGTTCAAACCCTCAATTCATTACTTTGCAGATTCACCCTTGGCAGCAATTACAGCTTTAAGTTATCTTTGGCAAGCCTTTTCAAGCTTTGTACGCCAAAATTTAGGCAATTTATTTCATTCTTCCTTGTTGATCATTTAAGCTCCATTAGATTTGATGGGAAGCGTCTCTAAACTGCAATTTTCAGTGACCTCATTTATAAAACTTTATGAGGATTTGAGTGTGAAAATATGTGCACACGAAAAAACAAAAAAATAATAAGACTTATAAAACTTGGAGTTCCTGCAATTTACTGTTTACAAATCATAATCACCTTGTAAATGTATGTACGTAAATGCACCTTGAACGCCACCCTAAAATATCCATTATGGACTATTCGGACCCAGACACAAACAGGCAGACACAGAATGTCCCAAAATAAACACTTTTTATTCCGCTCTGCACCTACACAACACAACAACAGTGCATCAATCACTAATAACGGTCCTTTAGACTTCCTTCTTCTCTCTGCTGCCTCCAACTCCTCACTCGCAAGCTCCATCCTCTTCCACCCGACTCCGGCTCCCCGAATGGAGTGAGGCGGCCTCTCTTATACGTCACCCGGATGTGCTCCAGGTGCTTCCTGATCTTCTTCTGGCAGCACGTCCTGGTGTGGCGGAAAAGCTGCCATATAGTGCCTCTCCTCTGTGTTCTGGGGGTCAGAGAAAGGCGTAAGGTGCCAGTATCTGGACAGGTAGCATTGTATTATCTGGCACATGTGATGACATGATTACAAATACAATGAATAGTACAGAACATATGAAAAACTGAGGGTTCAGCCAGTTACCTTACTAACAAACCAGCCACCACATATGGCGCGATTATGTCTGCCAAAGCTACTTTGCCACAAAATAAGTGAAACGTGGGTTAACCCAGGCCACTGAGACATGAAGTTTGTCAGACTTATCTTGGCATCACTGATGACTTATGCATTAATGGAATGTCAAAGCTCATGGTTAACAAGTTTCAAGAAAAACTTTTTGTTAAAGCAGTAAATAAGTAAATGGAAGGGATTTGTCTATTTTACTGGCAATTTACACTGGACTAACATGTTTCAGAACTTTTGAAGTAATTCTTGTAACTCTATCTTATATACTATGTGAGGGAAAACTAGATTTTCTTGGAACTTTTCTTTGGGTAACACCTAGAAAAACTGGGAGATGTCAAACCCCCACCAGTTAAAGCTAAGTCAAAGATTTACAGTTTCAATAGAGTTGTAGAGCTGAGGAATTTATGCATTATGGGTAGAAAAATATTTATTTGTATGCTTTTCAGTGGAGAAGTAATTTTTTAAAGTTTCATATCATGATTTTAAAGATGATGCCTAGTATCAGTATTTGGTGTATTTATGAAGTTAATTGAATGTGAATTAAAAAAAAAAATACAAAACAATAAAATGGAGAAACAGTAAAGTTTGCCGCTTTTATTTTTGTATTATCTTGTTGTATGTCAGATACCGACTGTTTTTATACATGTAATTTTAGGGTAGTGGATGTTCAGTTTTTTAGGTCACCAAATTAATAACACTGCACAACAGAGTTTTTGCTTCTTGAACACTGTTTGGTGTTTCTTATAGAGTGCTGAGTGCTGATCACGAATATCACATCAAAATTTACCCATCACGTACCGTTTCAGAGAAATCTTCATTTTTGTCATAATTTTTTCTTCTATTTTTATCCAAACATTTTTGCTCCAGTAAGTGACTTATTAACAACGGTTTGTGCAGCCTGGGCAGGTCTGAATGAGCTTGACGCTGTCCCGGCATGCTATAAAGGTGGCTTGCATACACTGATCCTGCTCATTTGGTTTATATAGGTAGTCAGTGTTTATGTATAGTATCAGTATAGTAAGGTATAGTATCTGTAGCAATATAACAGTAAGTAAGCTTGATGCTGTAGACGTTTTGGTGTCAGGTGATATGTCTCGTCAATGTCATAACAGCCGTGATACATTCTGCTATATCTGTGGCGAATATACACTTGGGCCTCAAAGATGTTGGTTGACTGCTCTTGTGAAGTAAGCTTATCATCTGTATTTCGGCTGCAAAATTGGTGATCAAGACAAGGAATGGGCGCCTCACATTTGGTGTGTGGCATGTGCTGTCAGTCTGAGAGCCTGGCTCAGAGGCACTCGAAAGATGGTGCCATTTGCTGTTCCGATGATATGGCGAGAACAGAAAGACCATGTGATGGACTGTTACTTCTGTTTGACTAATGTGTCTGGTTTCTCTGCCAAAAACAAGAAGTCAATTGAATATCCTAATCTGCCTTCAGCAATGAGACCTGTGCCACAATTCTGAAACCACCAGAGGATTGGACCTTAGACGAATCAGATAAAGAAACTGCAATGCAGGGTACTGACAGTGGCATTGACCTAGATTTTGAACCGTGCTCATCAGGTGATCCACATCTGATAACACATTCCTAATTGAAAGATTTGGGTCGGTCAAAAGCAAAAGCCGAGCTGCTGGGTTCGAGACTGCAGGAATGGTGTTTGGTGTCACCAGGTACAAAAATTTCTGTGTTTTGAGGCCGACATCATGATGTAACCAAATTTTTTGCACAAGTCAACAGTCTCTGTTTCTGTTGTGACTTTGAAGGATTGTTCTCAGCCTTGGGTTGTGATCACAACCCAGAAAAGTGGTGTCTCTTCATTGATTCGTAAATGTTAAGCCTGAAAGGTGTTCTGCTACACAATGGCAATATTTATCTTTCAGTACCTGTTGGCTATGCAGCACATATGAAAGAAACATATGAGAATATGTAACTGTTGATGAAGCACGTTCAGTATAGCAGGTACAACTGGAATATCTGTGGAGATCTTAAAGTCGTTTCTCTGTTACTAGGACTGCAGCTCAGCTATACAAAGTTCTGTTGTTTCATCTGTGAATGGGACAGCCATGCCAAAGAGTCACACTATTCTTGACAGAACTGGCCACTCCGTAAACAGTTAGTTCCAGGACAGAAAAGTGTGGCACATGAATCGCTTGTCAACCCGGCAAAGATATTTTTGCCTCATCTTCACATAAAACTGGGACTCATAAAGAATTTCGTGAAAGCACTGAACAAGGAAGGCGAAGGTTTTCGTCATTTAAGACAGATGTTCCCAATAATAACTGATGCCAAGATCAAAGAGGACATTTTTGTTGGTCCCCAGATCAGACATGTTATGAGTGACAAGTGGTTTGAAGATCTGTTAGTTGGGCCGGACAAAAATTGCCTGGAAAGCCTTCAAAGACGTTGTTAACAATTTTCTGGGCAATTACACAGCCCCAAACTACATTAAGCTGGTAGACAAACTTCTCAAAGCATACAAGACAATGAAGTGCAACATTTCAATCAAGATTCATTTCCTCCAGTCACACTTGGACTTCTTCCCCGCAAATCTTGGTGCTGTCAGTGATGAACATGGTGAAAGGTTTCACCAGGATATTGCTACGATGGAGAAACGATACCAGGGCAACTGGAATCCGTCAGTGCTTGCTGACTACTGTTGGATACTGCAACGTGATGCACCAGACATTGAATACAAAAGAAAATCAGGAGCAAAACACTTTTAATTCTGTTGAATTTAATAGCTCATGCGAAACATAAACGTGACTAAATACATTATTGTCATTAAACATGTAAATGTCTATTTCTCAGAGTTCCTACGTGATGCAGTAAAACCAAAACTATTTTTGTGCATACCTAGTAGGTACCTGTCACAATCAGCAAAAACTTTTCAGGAAGACTTTTGCAAAAAAAATATTGTGTAGTGTAATCTGAATCACCAAGCACTGTGTCTTTTGCAGTCTCCAGAATATATATTTTTTTTTATATAATATATAAGATATAATCTTAGAATATAGTATAGAATAGGATATACTGTAGTACCAGAGTTAAGTGAAATTGAAATGGACATGAACTACTTTTATTCTCACAAAGGGAATTCATTTTATATACAGGGCCTGCAAAGAGTATTCTCCCTCTTGAACCTTTTTCCATTATAATGTTTTATAACACTGAAATCAGTTGGTTGACACCGGGTCATCAAATTAAGACTCTTAAAGCTTTAAATTTTGAAATGAAAACAAATCTAAATTGATCTAGAATAATCTACGTATGAGGTCTGACAATTAAGTTCCTAAACTCATCCTAGAAAAATTGCTACATACCTCATTGCTGAATATCACTACGGTCACCTGTGAAGTACTTCCTTTGGAAAGCTAAGCACTAATGCCAGCACCTAGTCCACCATTCAAAGCAATTCTGGAATGGCCATCAGAGCTGTTGTCGTATTACACTTGGTGTCCTGAATGTCATCAAAATGTCTTCCGTGCAATATTTTCTTTATCTTAGGGTAAAGAAAAAAGTCATCCAGAGAAGGTGATTAGGGAGGGTGTTCCAATACAGTTATTTATTTACTGGCTAAAAACTCCCTCAGAGATAGTGCTGTTTGTTGCTCTAATGCAAGCTCTGACATTCTTGCAATGGCACACGAGAACACGTAACAACAATAATGAACGCCACTCAGCAAGACACTGCAAAATGTCGACATGGACACAGCTGTGAGACACGGATATACCAAGGTTATGAAACCTTACTGAGCTGTTTGTACAGTACTGCCAATGTAAGCGCATGGTGGTAAGTTTGCAAACTTAATTGTCAGACCTTGTATATTCCAATTATTAAACAATATTTGATTGTCTAAGTTTAAACCCCCTTAATGTCAGTATTTACCATATGCAACGTTGGCAGCCATGGCAGCCTTTGAGTCCATGTATGCAGGTCTCTTTCTTCCTATCAGCTTTGCACATCTGTATCATTTTTCACCATCCTTCTTAGCAAAACTGCTCAGGTTCTGACAGGTTGCGTGGGGATTGTGGGAGGACAGCCTTTTTCAAGTCCAGTCACAAATTCTCAGTTGACTTGAGACCTGGACTTTGACTCTGCCACTCCAGGACATTCACACTGTTGTTAAGGCTTTGGCTCTAAGTATGGTTTGTTGTCTTCTGGGTAAATCTCTCAAGTTGCAGTTCTCTCACAGACTACAGAAGATATTACTCTAGAATTTCCCCATATTTTGCTGGATTAATTAGTATTCATTACTTAAAGAAACACTTTGAAAACACATTAGATCTCAAAGGGAAAAAAATCATGCTGGATATCTATACTAATATGGACTGGGTAATGTGTTAGGAACGAAAGAATGCCACATTGTTTGATGGGAAATGAAAATTATCAACCTACAGAGGGCTGAATTCAAAGACACCTGAAAAATCAAAGTGAAAAAATGATCTGGCAGGCTAGTCCATTTTGTGGAAATTTCATTGCAGCAACTTGAAATCATACTCAATAGTTTTATGGCCCCCACATGCTTGTATGCATGCCTGACAATGTGTGGTTGTGGGGGGGTGCATGCTCCTAATGAGATGACGGATGGTGTCCTGGGGATCTCCTCCCAGATCTGGACCAGGGTATTACTGAGCTCCTGGACAGTCTGAGGTGCAACCTGGTGGCGTCTGATGGACCAAAGCATAATGTCCCAGAGGTGTTCTATTGGATTTAGGTCAAGCGAGCGTGGGGGCCAGTCAATGGTATCAATTCCTTCATCCTCCAGGAACTGCCTGCATACTCTCGCCACATGAGGCCGGGCATTGTCGTGCACCAGGAGGAACCCAGGACCTACTGCACCAGCATAGAGTCTGACAATAGGACCAAAGATTTCATCCTGATACCTGATGGCAGTCAAGGTGCTGTTGTCTAGCCTGTAGAAGTTTGTGCATCCCACCATGGATATGCCTCCCCAGACAATCACTGACCCTCCAACAAAGCGATCATGCTGAGCGATGTTATAGGCAGCGTAACGTTCTCCACGGCTTCTCCAGACCCTTTCACGTCTGTCAAATGTGCTCAGGATGAACCTGCTCTCATCTGTGAAAAGCACAGGGCACCAGTGGTGGACCTGCCAATTCTGGTATTCTGGTAGGACGTTGGGCCCTCAGGCCACCCTCATGAAGTCTGTTTCTGATTGTTTGGTCAGAGACATTCACACCAATGGCCTGCTGGAGGTAATTTTGTAGGATCTGGCAGTGCTAATCCTGTTCCTCCTTCCCCAAAGGAGCAGATACCGATCCTACTGATGGGTTAAGGACCTTCTGTGGCCCTGTCCAGCTCTCCTAGAGTAACTACCTATCTCCTGGAATCTCCTCCATGCCCCTGAGACTGTGCTGGGAGACACAGCAAACCTTCTGGCAATGGCACATATTGATGTGCCATCCTGGAGAAGTTGGACTACCTGTGCAACCTCTGTAGGCTCCAGGTATCGCCTCATGCTACCAGTAGTGACACTGACCGTAGCCAAATGCAAAACTAGAGAAAAAACAGTCAGAAAAGATGAGGAGGGGAAAATGTCAGTGGCCTCCACCTATTAAACCATTCCTGTTTTGGGGGTTGTCTCATTGTTGCCCCTCTAGTGCACCTGTTGTTAATTTCATTAGCACCAAAGCAGCTGAAACTGATTAACAACCCCCTCTGCCTCTTAACTGACCAGATCAATAGCCCAGAAGTTTCAATGATTTGATGCTATACTCTGATTAAAAAGTGTTCATTTAATTTTTTTGAGAAGAATAGAGAACTTTGAGCAGGTGTGGGTGGCACGCAGCACCACCACACAGGAGTGAAGATATAAAAAAAAAACAAAGAAAGCAATGCATTAACTCTGGTTATTAGTTGTACATCAAAGAGTTAAATGTATCATTAGATCACTGTTTAATTCTTTGAATAATGGAAAGCCATATTTAAAAAAAATGGGGTTTTAGAAGTTTACTTTATACCTGTATGTATATATATATATATATATATATATATACTCAGCAAAAAAAGAAACATCCCTTTTTCAGGACAGTGTATTTCAACAATAATGTTTTAAAAATCCAAATAACTTTACAGATCTTCATTGTAAATTGTTTAAACAATGTTTTCCATGCATGTTCAATTAACCATAATCAATTAATTAACATGCACCTGTGGAATGGTCGTTAAGACCTTAACAGCTTACAGAAAGTAGGCATTTAAGGTCACAGTTCTAAAAACGCAGGACACTAAAGAGACTTGTCTACCGACTGTGAAAAACACCCAAAGAAAGATGCCCAGGGTCCCTGCTCATCTGCGTGAACGTGCATTAGGCATGCTGCAGGGAGGCATGAGGACTGCTGATGTGGCTAGGGCAATAAATTGCCATGTCCACACTGTGAGACGCCTAAGACAGCGCTACAGGGAGACAGGAAGGACAGCTGATCATCCTCGCAGTGGAAGACCACGTGTAACAACACCTGCACAGGATCGGTACATCCGAATATCACACCTGCATGACAGGTACAGGATGGCCACAACAACTGCCCGAGTCACACCAGGAACACACAATCCCTCCATCAGTGCTCAGACTGTCCGCAATAGGCTAAGAGAGGCTGGACTGAGGGCTTGCAGGCCTGTTGTAAGGCAGGTCCTTACCAGACATCACCAGCAACAACGCCGCCTATGGGCACAAACCCACCTTCGCTGGACCAGACAGGAGTGGCAAAAAGTGCGTGAGTTTCTGCATGACAGCAATGTCAGTGTTCTGCCATGGCCAGCGAAGAGCCCAGATCTCAATCCCATTGAGCACGTCTGGGACCTGTTGTGGATCGCAGGGTGAGGGCTAGGGCCATTCCCCCCAGAAATGTCCAGGAACTTGCAGGTGCCTTGGTGGAAGAGTGGGGTAACATCTCACAGCAAGAACTGACAAATCTGGTCCAGTCCATGAGGAGGAGATGCACTGCAGTACTTCAAGCAGCTGGTGGCCACACCAGATACTGACTGGTACTTTTGATTTTGAGCCTCCCTTCATTCAGGGACACATTGTGAAACATTTTTAGTTTATGTCTTATGGTGTTGACTCTTTTAGTGTTCATACAAATATTTACACATTAAGTCTACTGAAAGTAAAAACAGTTGAAAGTCAGGGGACGTTTCTTTTTTTGCTGAGTATATATATATATATATATATATATATATATACACACACATACATAATGGGTAGTTTTTAGTCCAAACTTCAACAGTCAGAGGTCATTAGTGTTGTAATTATTCCTTAAAAAAATGATGATAATTTCACTAAGAAGATGTGTGAAAAGAGGTCCATCATGTGTGATGGTGTATTCATATGATGACAGGTCAGGTGCCACCACAGACCTTGAACATCAAAATGATAAAAAATGGAAAAGATGTAGTAATGGAAAAATCAAAGCAAATGCTACAATTAATCAAAAAGGCAGTATTATGAAGTCAAAAGCAACTTTATCAGTTGTCTGCTCATTATCTTTGTATTATTTAGCAGTGCTACTGAATACTCTGAATTCTCCCACTGGGAGTAAGCACAGCTTCACCATCCTTCATCTTCTTCTGAGTTTTTCTGGCTATTGGCAGACCAAGGTAAAGGTGCATTATCACCACGTGCTGAACTGGAGTGTGAAGCAGAAACTCAGGAAGCATACCCTAACTTGCAGGGGGTAGGGGGACTAAAAAAATAAACATTTTGATACATCAGTGTTGCCAACATTGGCCCAATATATCCATCCATCCATCCATTATCCAACCCACTATATCCTAACTACAGGGCCACGGGGGTCCGCTGGAGCCAAACCCAGCCAACACAGGGTGCAAGGCAGGAAACAAACCCCGGGTAGGGCGCCAGCCCACCGCAGGGCGTGCACACACACACACCCCAAACACACATTAGGGACAATTTAGGATCGCCAATGCACCTAACCTGCATGTCTTTGGACTGTGGGAGGAAACTGGAGCACTCAGAGGAAACCTACGCAGACACGGGGAGAACATGCAAACTCCATGCAGGGAGGACCCAGGAAGTAAACCCGGGTCTCCTAACTGCAAGGCAGCAGCGCCACCGTGCCGCCTGGCCCAATATATGTGTATGGTAATTACCTCCAGTCCCGAAGATTTTGATTTTTCAAAAAGATATTTTCTTTTCACCTCATATACAGTACATTCTAGCAATATATGCTTTACTTTTTCACAATAGAATAGAATAGAATGAAATTATTTTATTTTGTTTTAATAATGTAGTCACCTTAATAATTGCAGGTTTAATTTAAATTTTTTTTTAAACGTTTATATTTAAAAATGCAGCTTTCTCGTATGTCCGTTGTAATGCACTATTTATTTTAAACTGTCTCTTTTCATAATGTTTTTGTCACTTGTCAATAAACACAATAATCAATAGGCCTAATCTATTCCAGTCAATTAATCCTTTGCTGTTGATTACTTTTCCCCAGTTGTAGCTGCCAAAGATCTTTAGTGCTACATTTCTTGCATTCAGACTGACAAAAACATTGAGGCAGTAAGAGCTGCGATACTTTTGCAGACAAAATATAGAGAGATAATTTAACACAGTGTAGCTGTACTGACTAATGGACACATTTATTAAACAATACTGACTTGAAAAAAAGCGACCCACGTCCTGCTTACAGAGGAATCGAAGCATTACGCACATCCGAATCTCTTCCTCAGAAAGTTGCAGTCAGGGCTGCTGATGAAACTGTACTTACAGATGACACTGTAGTTGTGACCCGCTGGGCTGGTCACGTTGGATATCTCTGGGTCCACAGTCCTTGAGGCTGATCCTCCAATTAGCTGTGAACCACCCAATCTCACTGAGATTGCACAGGTGGTGAACCAGCTGAGGGGAGGAAAGGCTGCAGGGATCTGTGGTATCCGGGCTGAACTTCTCCAGGCAGGTGGTAAGGCTGTCCTCCTGGCATTGCAAGCAATCTTTGCTTCCATTTGGGAGACTGGCATCATCCCAACTGAGTGGAAAACGGGACTTGTCATCCCTATCTGGATTGCAGCAACTACAGGGGGATAACACTGCTCTCGGTGCCAAGTAAGGTCCTTGCTAGGGTCATTCTCAATAGAATTTGTGATCACTTGCTCACTTACCAGTCTGGTTTTACACATAAGAAGTCTACCATCGACTGCATCCTAGCACTGAGGGTTCTCCTGGAGCGCAAACGCAAATATCAGCACAATTTCTTTGCAGCCTTTGTCGATTTTCGTAAATCGTTCGACTCAGTTAATCAAGCTGCCCTGTGGGACATCCTGAGGGTTTGCAGGATCCCCTCAAGGATGATGGATATCATGGCCGGCCTGTACACTGGTACTGTGAGTGCTGTGCAGAGTGGAGGCAGAACCTCTGCGTTTTTCCCAGTTGATTCTAGGGTTCGTCAGACGTGTGTTTTTGCTCCTACTCTGTTCAGTGCTTGTATGGACTGGGCGTTGGGCAAGGTCGTGGGGTCCAGCAGCTGTGGGGCATCTGTTGGTTGAAGAAAGAATCACAGATCTTGACTTTGCTGACGATGCTGTGATCTTCGCGGAGTCAATGGAGGCTCTGATCAGGGCTCTCGAGAGACTGAACGAGGAGTCTGAGTGTCTAGGCTTGCGAGTGTCCTGATAAAAACCAAGATCCAGGCCTTTAATGACCTCTTCGGCACAGCCATCAGCAGTGTGTCTGCTTGCGGAGAGAGTGTCGACCTTGTTGAGAGGTTTACTTACCTTGGCAGTGACATTCATGTCTCTATTGACTCTTCCTATGAAATCAGTAGACAGACTGAGAGAGCATGGGGGTCCAAGTGTTTAGAGTCCTGGTGCTTCCTGTCTTGCTATATGGTTGCGAGACATGGGCGCCTTCCAGTCACCAAGACTGGGCTCCTTTGGTATTGTGTCTCTCCGGAAAATCCTTGGGTACCGTTGGTTTCACTTTGTGTCGAATGAGCGGTCGCTCATTTAGTCCCGAATGAGGCACATTACCTGCATTGTGAGGGAACGTCAGTTGCGGCACTACGGCCATGTGGCGCATTTCCCCGAGGGTGATCCAGCTCGTAAGATCCTCAATGTTGGGGACCTGAGCGGTTGGACCAGGCCAAGGGTTTGCCCACGTAACACCTGGCTGCGGCTGATAGAGGGTAATTTCTGGAGGGTGGGACTGGACCGCGTGTCTGCCTGGGGGGTTGCCAACCGGAATCCCGAGCTGTTTCATTGTGTAGTGGGTGCGGCAACACACTGTACCAGTGCATGCTCCCCAACTTCACTTGACTTGACTTGAAGAGGCTGAATACTTATGCAATCAGTCTTTTTTGTGTGTTTTCTATTTATAATTCATTTAGACCACCTAGTAGAGATCTGTTTTCATTTTGACATTAAAGTCTTTTTCTGTTGATCGGTGTCTAAAAAACCAAACTAAATTGATTGGGATTCAATATTGTATAACAATAAAATGGGAAAACTTCCAAGTGGCTGAATACTTTTTATAGGTACCATACAAATCTGTTATTTTGTTGAGGGATTTTCTTACACTTTACCAAATCCTTTTCAATGCCCCCAGACATGTCGCTTGTTGGTACCACATCGTTACTGAAGCAACAAGATCCCTTTGGCCTTTGGCACTCTGTGTATTACTGATTGTATTCAATGAACAACATCTTGAATACCTTTATAGAAATATTTATTGGTGTCCTGTCTTTTGTTCTTACAGATGCAGAAGAAAGTCTGTTTTTCCAGTTTCCAAAGCCTAGTTGGCATGAACTTTATGCTGGTGATTCCGTACCAATTGCTCATCACTTGTCTGGCCATCCACAGAGGTTCAGTTCCTTTGGAATTCTGCAAAGGGATGTGTCAGTTTTAGCAAATGAAAAGCTGTACTTCTGCAAGGAATGCGGTAAAAGCTTCCGTCATGCAAAAGCTCATAAACTGCATCAGCGTATTCACACCGGAGAAACTCCCTATTGCTGCACTGAATGTGGCAGGAATTTCCGCTATTCTGGAGACCTTCGTACACACAAGCGGATTCACACGGGAGAGAAGCCGTACACTTGTACATACTGTGGGAAGACCTTCAGGCATTCAGGAAATCTTAACAAGCACCAGAGGATTCATACTGGTGAGAGACCCTATCACTGCATGATCTGTGGAAAGAATTTCAGTCAACTTGGCCACCTTAAAAAGCATTACCAGATACATGGAGAGACTAAACTGTGACTTGGGGTGCCTGACAGTGAGACTTGGGCACTTTTATATTATAAGACTGTGTTTAAATAAGAAACACTCTCATGTTTAAAAAATGATTCACTAGTACATTACTGTTTTTTTACTCTGTGGTAAAGTGTTTGATAGCTACCTTCCAGGATTGATACAAGAAGTCTCATCCTAACTGGGCATGGTCATGTGAACCATCACATGTTACCATGCTTATAAAAAGTATTGACCCCTTTGGAAATTTTCCCATTTTATTGTTATGAAACATTGAATCACAATGGATTTAATTTGTTTTTTTTTTGACACTGATTAACAGAAAAGACTCTTTAACATCAAAGTGAAAACAGATCTCTGCAAGTAGTCTCAATGTTTAATAACAATAAAATGGGAATACTTCCAAGGGGGATGAGTAGTTTTTGTAGGATCTGTAACTGTTAAAGATGTGCTTCTCAAGTTCAGTCCTAAGGGTTCCCTGTGGTTGCAGTTTGTCACGATTTCTGATTTTACTTGGATTCCTTGCTGTTATTTCCCAGTTTTAATGTTTTGATGTCAATACAGAAATTACACAATGGAATTGGATGCATTTTTATTGGAATGAAAGAAGTAGTTATGCATGTTACATGGGCAAATTTCCTATTCTTTGTGTGTGACTTTAAGGTTTTCATTATCATTTTGGTTATATGAGCTGTTATTTACTAAGGAGCTCAGTGCCGGGTCTGACACTAAAGTAGCTGCAGCCTTTTAGCATTTGGGGCCAGTTGTGTTTTTGTCTGCTCTGCTTTCATTATTAATTATCATTATCTTGGATACAGTTAAGGGAGCAAACTCCACAGTAAAAGGTAAATTAATAGAAAAACAACTAATGAGATGTAAGTATATAAAGCTATAGCAAAAATAGAAACAACTATTGATTTCTTGTATATGTAATTCTCTTTCTTAATACAGAATACTAAACATAAAGACCATCTCACTTAATAATAAGATCTGTTGGAGGTAAAATTGTGAGCTTATCCCGTACACCCAATCGCTGCATAAAAAGAACTCCAAAATGGAGTTTATAGTCAATAAGAAAAGATAAGGAGCTGACTTTATATTGTATAACTTTGGCACTATTACAGAAATAATGTGCTCCGGTACGGTTTGTCCTTTACATTCCATATGATGTGTTAAATTAATAGAAAATAAAAACAAGAAAACAAACAATCTACACACAAGCAACACAAGATGCCATCGCAATTTTAAAGAGTCACTCCTCCAAACACTCCAGTAAAGAGGGAAACAAAAATGTATCCAAAGCTCAAAACCAAAAAAAAGTATTCCAGGCACTGCTGCAATCTCACCATTAAGCATTAACCTGGGTTCACAGTCTGTTAGGAGGTGGGTCTTCGTGATGTTCCTAAATTTACTTTATGAAGTTCTTCAAGATGTTCCTAAATTTACTTTATGAAGTTCCCTTTGTGATGTTCCTAAATTTACTTTATGAAGTTCTCTTCGAGATGTTTCTAAATTTACTTTATGAAGTTCTCTTTGGGATGTTCCTAAATTAACTTTATGAAGTTCTTTTCGAGATGTTCCTAAATTTATTTTATAAAGTCCTCTTCGTGATGTTCCTAAATTTACCTTATAAAGTCCTATTTGGGATGTTCCTAAATTTACTTTATGAAGTCCTTTTCCTCAGTTTCTATGTGGATAATTCCTCACTAATGCTTATATCCAATGGAAATAAATGGATTGCCACTCTACCAGGTGCGCTTTGATATTATCTTCTATCCACCAAAAAAAAAAAACAAACAAACAAACAGTGGCATCTCCACTTTAAATGTCTCTTCCTGTATAACATTCCTACAGTACAGTTCCCTCAAATGTTCACTGGACTGCCATCACATTAACCCTTCATTTATATTGAAAGAGGAAAATTAAAAAAATGACATTACAGATGCAAGCAAACACATACAAATACATACACATGCAACACACCGTGTTTAATCTCCTTGGCATTTTTCCCGAGCATCTCTCAGGCTCAGAAATCTATAAAAGAACGATTAAACCTGAATGTCTCTCAGGATAAGCTGTTATGATCCAATTTACACCATTAAGCCTGAATGACTTTTGGAACAGTATTCTGTTGCTACCTAGTAGCTAAAATAACATTATGCTGAAAAAAACATTTTGAATATTTCTATGCGTTTTGCCACTCTATGGTAACTCATCAATATTCATGAGTGGGGAGGAGCCTTCAAACAAAACACAATGGCATGTAAATGAGAAGCTGTAAGGCTAGTTTTACAACAAACTGAAACTGAACCATTAGCTGAATCAAGTGATGGTGATGACAATATGCATTTGTCATCAGACATTGAAACTAACACATATGGCACTGTACAAACGAACCACAGTGATATGCCTGGTGAATTTGGTCACCTGACGGTTCACCTTGGTTCAAGAAGATGCATAACAAAAAGGTAAAGTGACCCCTAAGCACTGTTTGCAATGCAGTAAGTCTCAAAGCCTTGTGCTATGGCAGCCTACAATAACACAACGGGCGTGTTGGTCAGGCACTGACATTCTACCTTCTAATGCACAAACAACAGAATAAATATTTTAAGAAAAATGTGCACAGAAACCTGTGCTTAATATCACGCTTATAACATTAGGCTGTGCGTTGATGATTGTTTTAAAACATGTCACATGAAGGACGTGTAATAAATCTGCACTAGTATAACAGTGGACGCTAACCAGATCGTCCCTACTGTATTCATGTTGACATTTTGGTATTTTTCATGTTTCTTTAACACATAATAGCACTTTTCCTTTTCTTGTCTACTTTTTCTGGGGGGTACATGTAATGCTAAGGAGGCTACTGCATACTGTACATGTTTAGTTTTTATTACAAAATTAATCACTGATCATGAAATTAGTTGAAACAAAAAACCTGTAGCCACAATGGGCCCCAAGGCCTGAACTTGAAATCCATTGCATTGTCAAAGCCGCTTAATGAAGTTGAGTTTATTCTAGTGCCAGTGATTTACTTAATCTTAAGTAGGTGGTATAGTAGGTTCACTTTACTGCTTCAGGATTCCAGCAGCCTGGGTTTGAATCTCACAAATGGTCATTGTCAGTGTTAACTAATTATGTTATGCCCATGTCTGTGTGGATTTTCCTTCCACATCTCCAAAGATAAAGCAGGTTAGGTAACTCCTAACTGTAAATTAGGTCATGTGTGTGTGTGTGTCAGTGTGTATGTGCAAGTGAGACCTGTGACTTAATAAAGATCTGTCTATGGTAGCCTGTCACCTGATGCTGCCAGGATAAGCTACCTGTGACCCTGAATGGCATTAAGAAGGTTTAAGAATGTTATGTTGTGTTAGGTTACTATTTATGTGTACAATAAAATGGTTTCCTGTGATGTCTTTGTCTCATTAACTGTGATCAACATTTTGCCATGATGTAATGCCCAATTATGTTCAAGACGACATTTTTCATGTTAAAAATAAAACTGATTATTTTTATTGGTTGTCTTTTTGCCATTTTGTGTGGAGTTTAGAGTTTGCACTTTCTCCCGGCATGTGTGCAAGTTTCTCCTTTATATTCTGATACTTTAAATGTCAGTTTCAGATTAGCCCGATGTGAACGTTTATGTGACTGGGCTTGGTGACAACAAACTGATGCTTTTTCAGTATTTATTCTTGCTGTGCCTGCTGATGATGCTGGGATAGGCTGCAGCTCTCCATAATCCCACTTATAATCCTGGGGTAGATTAAGTGAGGATGAGAAGGTTAATATTTATTTATGAGGGAGAATCAAAAAGTAAAGGTAATGTACCTTTTAATATCCTGTGAGCAGATTAACATAACTGCTGTATCACTGTGCCACATAATCCCTCTGCAGGTCGATGCACTTCATATATCATTCCACTAACTTCTTCATTCCTTTTGAGAAGGAGCTTTTCAGCTGCTTTCCAATCCAGGTCTGCACCGCTTTCTTAACCTCATTGTCAGAAGTGAATTGCGATTGCATAGAGCCTCTTTAAGTGGACCAAATATTTGATAGATGCCTGGTGCTAGATCAGGAATCCCAGGGGGATGTAGAACACGTTCAAACCACAGCTGTTGCATTGCCTTCACCGCTAAGGCCAATACATGAGGATGTGCATTGTCGAGCAACAAGACTGGCAAGCAGCATGGCACAGTAGTTAAGGATTTGGACCCACAACCCTGAGTTTGTGGGTTCAAATTCTGCCACTGACACTGTGTGACTCTGAATAAGTCAATTCACCTACCTGTGCTCCAAATGGAAAACCACAAGAAATGTAACCAGTTGTATCTCAAATGTTGTGAGACACTTTAGGTAAAGGAGTCAGCCAAATAACTAAATGTTTTTGACAGCATTCCTCTTCTTCTGCTGCGAATTGCAGATTTCAGTTTCTCTCTAAGCATAGCACAATAGGGGACAAAATAATTTGTCGACCTTCTCTGAAGAAGGCATTCGTCATGTCGATGGGGGCTTGTGTGAGCGATGTTAATGATCGACCAGATCAAGCCTTGTCAGTTATACTTGTTCTTCCCACTTTAAGCCTTTCTACCTATTGATTAACTTTTTGTTGAGTCATGCTGTTTTTACTTTCATACTGAGCTGACATCCATTGGTTAATTTCAGCAGGTTTCACTCCCTCTGCCCATCTACTACTGCCCTTGAAGTTTAATACAAACACACATACATAGCAATCCTATCCAGACAACATCTAGAATGGGGCCAATTGCCAGTCACTCCACAATATTCCACATAGGATTCTCTAAATAGGGTTTCACTATGACGAGCACTAACAAACATGTGAGTGTCTTCGTGACACAGTGTAATAAGCATATGTTTAATATGTCACTGTACTCTGTGCAAATATATTTTATAAATCTGCCTTTTCCTACTCAAATGCACAGTTGACACAGAGCCAGATTTAGCACAGGGGTTCACCATATAAAATTCCTAGGTAAGCATTATAAGACAGATAGACGCAACTGTGAAACGGGCAGTCAGACTGAGAACAGTTGTATACTATTTTTTTGTCTGTCACAGTCAGCATGAAACTGTATCCTCTTTGCTTTGTTTGGAATTGTATTATTCACCTAGGTGGGGGCTTGCACATGAAAGAAACAGTATAACGCCTTGGAAAGCAGCCAAGCACCTTTGAAGCCAAAAGATGGATGGGAGATAACGTCATCCGATCCTGAAAATCCTTCCACTGCATAGCGAAAATAGCAGACTCTACACATCGGGCCCCACTCCCAAACTGGGTTCTTGCCATTGGAGTCCTTCGTCTGTCATGCAGCGTAAGCCGTCATTAAACAAAGCTAAGTTATTTCTCTTATGTGATTTCTTACCACCGTTTTACTAAGGGAGGGGTATCACCTTTTTATAATATATCTATATAGATTTAGGTTATGTAACATGCCACAATTACAAAAGAACTCATTCCCAGGGAGCTAACGCCCCCTGCTGGATACACACACATAAAAGTGCAGCTGTTTTGGATATATGCTATGTCTTGCTGCTACCACTGTTGTCCTTATTATTGAGGACCAAACGCAATAGCCTTCATAAATCTTATATATATGATAGTAGCTATCTAACTTACACTTGGTGCCCTCTTATTTTAATCACTCTAGATAAAAGACAAAGTATAGAAAATATAAATTGTAACGTGGTATTTGTTAACATATAACAATACTAAATAGAAAGAAATAAAATAGATAGCAAAGTCTGGATATAAACAGTCTTGGAAAGGCTTACTAAAATCAGAAATTTCAAGGGTGGATGTTCAGGACGGCTATTGACTTAGCAATCAATGTTGTTCATGAGTTATGTTTTCCAACATCCAGAAGAAATGGTCACATATGTCCTGATCTCTGATGTTGCTTTCTCTGTCGTTGTCATCTTTGGTCCCTCGGACAAGCCATATTCATGTTAAAATGTATACATGGGGTTTTGGGATATGTGACATTACACACATTTGGTTGGCTATCTTGTTCTTATGATGAAAGACTCTGAATAGTGTTTACCTCCTTACCTTTCCTTTCTCAGGCTATAAACTAATTCTGTAATTTCTACAACTGCAGTGTTCATCCATTTCCAGATTATAAACTAATTTAACAGGATCTGTGGCATGTACTTAATTTCTTTTGTTTCCACCATTACTGTTGTAAACAAATGAACACAGGCTAGTACAACATAGGAAGAATGTACAAGAAATGACACTTGCAATGCCTGTAATTAAAGACCATCCTGGTTCTTCTGAGCAAAATAATCAAAACTTAATGTAATCAACCTGCAGTTCAAAAACTGAAGATTTTCCACTCTCAGACACAAGCCTGAACTCACAAAAAAAAGAAAAGAAAAAATCCTGTTGTTTTTTGGCCATGTGCAAAAAAGAAATGTTTTCCAATTACTTTAGTTTCAAACTCATGACACCCTCCCACCCTGAGTAGAGCCTCATGGCACATACATTTACAAATTAGTAATTTCACCTTGACCATCGACCAAGGACTGATATGAACTAATCTTGTACATTTTAAAATTCCTGAAGAATTTAAACTCTATGTCAGTTATTGTGAGACAGCTGCATGTTAAATCATCATTCATATGGTAAATGTAAATAATACTACTTTTTATTTATATGACATTTGTCTCCAATTATGCAATCAGTCATTCAGCCTATTTAACTGGAGAAAAGTCATCACTCTACTGTTTGGTGTCATCGTTTGTCCCACACTGCACATGGACCAGGGAAAGCAAAGGAGAGAGTTGTCTGAGGAGATCAGATAGAAAATGATAAACAGGCACGTGAAAGGCAAAGACTAGAAGACCATATCCAAGCAGTTTGACAGTCCTGTAACAACAGTTGCAAATATTATTAAAAAGTTTAAGGTCGATGAGAATGTAGCCGCAAAAGGAAAGTCATCCCAGAATGGTAGAGAAAAAGCCAAAGACAACTTCCAAAGAGACAGCAGCTGAACTCCAAGGTGAAGGTCCCATAATTTTTCTCCATGCCACTTTCATTTGTTATTATTCCAAATATTCTAGTGAATCAAAGATCCAAGTCAAAGTTTGATTTTTGTTAAATAGAGGAGAAACAATGATGTGCTAATTACTTTTGTCAGTTTCATGTTATTTCAGAGACAATGGTGGGTTCTTACTTTTGTGTGGAGAGGTACCAACAATTTTGTTCACATCCATGGAAATGAATTGATGCCATCAAAAGAGACTATGGGTCAAATTTTGTTGTTCGCTGTAGCACTATGTATGCTTTTAGCCAGCACTTCAAATCAGATGAGTGTATAACATTTATGTCTTGCCTTAAGATTAATGCTGTGGTGAAACATTTTAGCTGGGACAACTCGTTCGGAGACAGGAATCATCCTTTAAAAGGGCAAACTGAGTTAATGCGTGGGAGCCTGCACTGATGGAAAAGCACAACAATTAAATGGTACAATCTCCTGGTCACTACCAAACTCAGGGATCTGCATCTAAGCACTTCATTGTACAGCTAGATTTTTAAATTCCTTACAGGCAGACCACACATCATCATCCTTCACCATCAACACAGAATCTCCACAGGGTTGTGTGCTGAGTCCACTGCTGTACTCCCTCTACATAATCGACCGCATGGCTGACTCTACATGACTCTAACATTATCGTCAACTTTGCTGAAGAAACAGCTGTGGTAGGCCTGACATCTAACAACAATGAGTAGGCTTACCTGGATGAAATGCAAAGTCCGTCAAACTGTGTTTAAGGCAACAGTCTACAGCCAAATGTCAGCAAAAACAAAATAGCTGGTTGTGGACTTTGGATGAAAAACAGCAGAGGCACTACCACCTCCTCAGTATTAACAGCACTGAGCTGGAGAAGGTGGACAGTTTCAAAACATCGGTGTCCATATCACAGAGGACCTAACCTGATTCAAACACACCAACACCTTGGTGAAGAAGGCAACACAACTCAGATGCCGTCTGGGATTTCAGACTGCCCTCCCAGTTACTAAAGAACTGCTACACATTCACCATTGAAGGTATTATGACAGGACTTATCAATGGCTGGTTTGGGAACAGTATGCAGTAGGACTGCAAGTCTCCAAAGAGAGTGGCGTGGTCAGCTGAACACATTATTGGCTGTACACTCCCTAACTTTGAGGATATCTACATCAATCAATGTTGGATCAGAACAAAGTAAATTATTAATGATACCAGTCATCCCAGCAAAGACATATTTTCTGTGTTGCAGTCAAGTGAACTGTATGGCTGCCTAAAGTCCAGTTCAGACAGACTGAAAAGGAGCTACTCTCCACAGTCCATCTGCATGCTGAATGAGGAAAGTGTCTAGACCTACAAGAAGACCTATTGTTAACTCTATTAGAATATGTTAAATTATTTATTTTGTTATGTATTATTTATCATATACGTAAAATTGTATTAATCATTGTTGATATTTATAAAGTCATGTAATACAGTTATTGTCCTTTTATATTCTTCTTAAAGGCAAAGTCATTGGAGTTGAGCAACTAACCATTTCACCACATATTGCGCTGGATGTATAATTTGTATGTGACCAATAAAATTTGATTTGATTGATTTGATTTGACTGATTGATCAGGTAGACAACTTAATATAACTACAATAAGATTAAATTCATTATGTTTCTGACTAGCAATATGAACTGTAAGTGTAACACTACATTTAATGATGCATGTTTGTCTATTTCTTAGCAGAAATTTAACCAATTTGTTAAAAAATACAAAGATAAATAGTTACTATGTAAAGTGTTAATTTATAATTTAATTTACCTAATTTATTCTATATTATAATTTACTAACGTCAGTTGAAATAGAGTGACTAACAGTAAATATTAAAAACTGGTTAGCTGAAAGTGCCACCACATTAGCATAAGAAAGCTGTACACTAGTAGTTATCAATTTCCAGAAAAATGTATAGTTTTTGTCCACATGTGATGTTTGTGTGGTGTAGTGCTTTTCATCAACAATACTTTTTTTATCACAAAAAAATATTTTTTTGAAGTGAAAGGACAGAGGTGGAATAAACACAATCTACTTTTGTCTAACAGGTATTAGGTGTATCTGTCAATGCATTGCTTCCAAATTTTGTGAAAAAGGCTAAAACACCACTTATACTGAACCATTACTGACAGACGTTGGATAAATAAGTATCTCTCAGTAATTACTTCACATTAAATCCTTATCTTTATGTGCCATCTAGATGAGTAGGTGTCATGAGAAGTGTTATAATATTATAATAAAAATATGTAATTCGGAGAAAAATACTTTAGCACTTATTACAGGTTAAAATCAGTAATGCTAAAATCTAAGAAACTGAATGGAAAGCTAGTCTGGGGGAATATGAGTGGGCTGGGATGAAGGGGAACTCTGGCTGGAGACAGAATGGAGTTGACTCATGCTGAAAAGAAAGCATTATGAAATAAGGAATCAATTTATCCAATTGGTCCAGGAAGTACATCAAGAATGCTGGACAAAGAAAGAAACTCAGTCTCCCTGCCATTTCCCATCCACTGATGAGAAACTTAGGCCAGAGGTATATTTGACACTATGAAATGCGTGCAGGTATGTAAGCAATGCACTGACTATACTTGCATGCATACATCTGGATGATTCCACCAGGTGACAGTGAGAATCATCACAGTGAGAAAACAAAACCTGGTTTCACTGTGTTGTAAGTCGAGGGAAGAAAGATGTTAAAGATAAAGATTATTTGCGTTTTGATGCTGTTGTGAAGGTACAAAAAAATGAAAAGAGGGCAACAGCGGCACAGAAGATGGTACATGAGACTATTAAATAAATTATGATGGAGAATAGGTGATGCTTGTATTGCCTATGCATGAAATGGATGAAGAAAACCACCATGAAAACATTCATGTATCAGCCTTTAAGTATGATGATTTGCTTCACCGCATCGAACCATTCATCAAACATCGAAACACATACATTGATCCTGTTGGAACTGCAAGCCAGTCGTCACATGTTGATAGTAAACAACGATACTGACATCATGTACCAAAACTTGAACACACTCGTCACCCAAATTTTTACTGGTACTACAACTTACGCATGTGTCACATGAATTTCTGATGACATGCTCAGAGGACAGGTCAAAAGAACACTGGGAATGCATGCCAGCCATGATGTGTGCACATAAGCATTCTGAGCATGAAGTGTAACCTGGCCCTGATAACCCCTCTTGGCAGAAATATGTCTGTCTGGCCCCAGGCAGATGATGAGCTGGCTAAGAAGAGAATCAAGTGCAACTCCAAGTTTATCTGCTGCCTGAAACTACAGTTCTAGCACTATGGGGTTAGATGATTTGCAAAGACACATTTTACTTGCTTTTTCATGGCACTAGATATAATACTTGAAGATTTAAACAATAACTATAATACATGAATGTGTAGCTTTACTTATGCCTATTCTGGTTTTCTATGTAGTTACAGATATAAAAGAAAATAAACATATAAAAGAAAAAGGGGTGGGGCGGCATGGTGGTAGCACTGCTGCCTCGCAGTAAGGAGACGTGGGTTCGCTTCCCGGGTCCTCCCTGCGTGGAGTTTGCATGTTCTCCCCATGTCTGCGTGGGTTTCCTCCAGGTGCTCCGGTTTCCTCCTAATGTCCAAAGACATGCAGGTTAGGTGCATTGGCGATCCTAAATTGTCCTTGTTGTGTGCTTGGTGTGTGTTTGTGTGCCCTGCGGCAGGCTGACGCCCTGCCCAAGATTTGTTCCTGCCTTGCACCATATGCTCACTGGGATTGGCTCCAGCAGACCGCTGTGACCCTGTCTTAGGATATAGCAGGTTGGGTAATGACTAACTGACTGAAGAAAAAGGGGAGTATTGAACTATAGAACCTGACAGTGTGGCAAGACTATGGGACTTGAGGCATTCTATTTAAGTTCTACATAACAAAGAGTATAAAATGGAAACAGGGTTACCCCCTGACCCTAACATGACAAATGAATATGATAATGTGTGTCTAATTGGATAGCCAAATCTGTGTCTTTTTGTCCATTCATTATGTGATTAGTGTTCTAAAGTTTATTTACAAGTGAAATTGTCACAGAGCTCTGTGCCTGCACTTAGCCAAAATAAACTGAACTGAATCAAATGGAATTTGATTTGAATAAGATGAAGTACTGTGCAGATAACTGTAAGTTACTCATTGTAACACAACCCTTAAAATCAGCAATATTTATTTAAAAAGAGAAATGCATGAAATAAGTGATAGAATGCTTATTTCTGTATTTTTTGTTTCATTCTTAAATAACTTTCAAAATCAAATGCACTTAATGTTAGGAAGACACAATGTTGTGGAAAATGAGTTTAACAATTTATTCCACTTTTATTCAGCTTCACAGTCATTTACTTGGTGGACCTATAAAGTATGTGACATGTTTTACTTTACACTTGAATTACGTTCAGGAAAGATAAAAGTAAAATAAAACAGCAAACACTTCAACAAATATCATTTTGATAGGTTAAAAAATAAAGACACTCCTCTCCATTAAAGCTGTTCCAATTGCTTGGTTGTACAGTAAATCCTGAAATTAACTCAGTATATTCTACAGTATATTCTATGATAAATGTGTACCGCCAGGATAAATCACAGTAAATCACCCAATTGCCTGTTTCAGTGCGAGTTTCAGAGGTTCAAGGATGGGATGTGTTGGTCATTAACACATTGGGTTACCAATTGTGTTTCTTAATTACTGGACAGCACTGCAGACTGCACCACATCACAAAGTCCCTCACAAATTGTATGTATGACCTTTACCTTCAGTAGATTGTCACTATATTTCAATTAACTTCTCTCCCCTGTTTTCTGTAATTCTAAAGAACGGTTGATGAGACTTTTTATCTTCATAAAAATGAACATATTCCTTGACTTCTTTAAAAAAAAAACAGATTAATAATTTGAATTGAGCTCTGATCTGGGAATGGAAAATTACAAACTCACTAACATAATTCTGATTTTAAATCCATTTGTATTAAAAGAGCACTTACATGCTTTTTATTCAGTGCCTTTATACGTATGTGCTGCTACTTCTCATTTACATTTACAGTTATTTATTTTGCTGACACTTTATCCAAAGCAACTTACAACATTTGAAATACAATTGCATACATTTCTCACATTAAATAAACAATATAAACTGGTGAAATGTTAGTGCAGAGTGTTGCACCATAAATACATGATGGTGCTGGATGTACAGTGGATTCAGAAAGTATTCAGATCCCTTCACATTCAGCTGTAGATTAATTTTAAATGGATACATTTGCCATTTTTGTCCAGCACATTACAATCAATAACCCATAATGACTAAGTGAAAATGATTACAAAATTGCTTGCAAAATTTATTAAAAAAAAAGCATTCAGTACTTTGCAGAAGCCCTTTGGCAGAAGTTACGGTTCTGACTCATTTTAGGTAAGTCTCTGCAAGCTTTGCACACCTGGATTTGGGCAGTTTATCCCATTCTTCCTGACATATTCTCTTAAGCTTGGTTAGATGGGATGGGAAGCGTCAGTAAACTTCTATCTTCAGCTCTCTCCACACGTTCTATGGGGTTTGTCTGGGCCTTTCAAGGACAACCACAGACTTTACCAAAGCCACTCCAGCATTGTCTTGGCTGTATACTTTGGTTCCTTGTTATGTTAAAAGGTGAACTGTCACCCCAGTCAAAGGTTGTGTGCATTCTGTAGTAGGTTTTCTTTAAGGATCTCTTAGTATTTTACTGCATTCTCTCAGTTCTGTCTAGTCTGATGCTGCCACCACCATGCTTCACCATAGAGATTTTATTAGACAGGTGATGAGAAGTGCCCGGTCTTGACCAAACATAGTACTTGGATTTCTGCTCAAAATCTTTGATTTTTTTGTCTCATCAGACAAAATAATTGTTTTTCTCATGCTTTCGGGGTCCTTAAAATGCCATCTGATAAATTCCAAGAAGGAATTTTCCACTATAAATTCCTAGTTAATGGAGTGCTGCTTCTCCCATGTCAGCAGAGTTTTTCTGAAGCTGTTAGAGTGACCATTGGGTTCCTGCTCACCTCCCTGAGCAAAGCCCTTCTTGCCCAGTTACTCAGTTAACAAGGGTAAGTTAACTCTAGGTAGAGTCCTGGTGGTTCCAAACTTCTCCTTAATTTAACAATTATTGAGGCCACTATGCGCCTAGGTACACTCCAAGCTTTAGAAATGTTTTATACTCTTGCTGTGATCTGTTCCTCAGCAGAATTTAATTTATAGAGAGTTCCTTAGACTTCACGGCTTGTTTTTTTTGTCCTGGCATGTACTGTGAATTTCGGGACCTTACATACAGTACATGGGTACAAGATGTGCCTTTTTAAACAATGCCCAGTCAATTCAGTTTAACATAGGTGGACTCCAATAACGTTCAAGAAAAACAAGATGCACCTGAGCAGAATTCATGCCTCATCAAAGGGTCTTTATACTTACATTAATGAGAGATTTCAGTCTTTGATTTTTAATACATTTCCAAACTGTTCTAAAAACATGCTGTTTGTCATTATGGGTATTTGAGAGTAGAGTGATGGACAAAAATTGCAAATGTATCCATTTAAATTAAGTAACACATAATAAAGTGTGCAGAAAGTGAAGAGCCCTAAATCCTTTCTCAATCGACTGTAACTTCATCTCGTTTTAGACTGACGTTAGTAGGATTCGCTTTTTGGATAATTTTAGGCTAACCAATTATGAGTTTTCTGTATGGTTCATAGCAGATGCCGTCCCACTGCTGAGTAAATAATAAAAAGAAGCATGGATTTGGATTCTTGTCCTGCAACAGACTGGCACCCATTTCAATCCTGGTTCCCGTCTTGAGCCACATGCTGTCATGGCACAAGCTTCCTGCAACCCTGAAGTGGAAAGCATGTTAGAAAATACACAGTATTTAAAGACGGATGAAATTGTTTCCTTGAATTGTACTTTAAACCCACATGTCAAATGTTAAATTGCAATTCATGCTAAGATTACATTTTTAGAGTGTTTCCTTTATGGCAGTGTAACTAATTATAGATAAATGAAACGAAGATGGATGAAAAATAACTGAAAATACAAGTCTATGAACATTCAGGAATGTGGCCTGTTTAATTTTACATTACAGTCATGTTACAGAAATACACCTTTATTTGAAAGGGAAAAAAAAACTGCTGGCACTAGAGAAGTGGACTACTGGCAAAACTGTACTCTCTTCCGTCCATGTAATCACCTTTCAAACACTGACTAGCAGTGCTGCCCATCTAAGATGGGCTGAAATCTAAGTAATCAACACAGACTTCACCGTTAACTTTTGCAGCGCATCATCTATTGGAATGTGTTTTTGTAATGCACATAGTAATAAAATGCATTGCATTTGTCATTCCAACAGATGGAATATCACAAATATTTGTAATAAAATACATTACTACAAAAGTTGTGATGCACCATCTATTGGAATGACAAAACACTGTGTATATGTGACTGTTAAATGCCATTTGGTTTGGAATTTGTAAAAGCAGTGTTAATGTTTGTGATGCACCATCAGTTGGAATGACCATTGCAACACATTTCATTATTACAAAGTTTGTAATCTGTCATCTGTTGAAACAAGAGGCATATCAACCAGAAGGGTGCCAAGGCACTTACCCTTTTATTAAGGTGAATTACATTGATCACACTGCCTGTGTAAATTCACAGATTGGGAAGGGTCACATCCAAATGAAAGTATATGTAAGCTAAATAGTAGGAACCACACAACCCCAGTAAGAACATTAGAATAATTGTAAACAGGTCATTTATCCCAACAAGCTCATCCATCCGATTCACCAAGATTGTCTAAAATAACATTAAGCCGAGATCTGAAGGTCCCTGAAGTCCTACTCTTCATCACGCTACTCTAATTTATTCCATGTGTTTATGATTCGTTGCGTAAAGAACACTCTAACATTTGCCAAGATGGAACCTAAAATGAAAAACCAGGTATAGATTGGAAAATTACCCCTTCTTACATTTTATAGGAAACTGGGCTATTTATGAAATGCTGATCAAGTAACTTACTCTGCTACATTGTAAAATTGGAAACAGCAGTTGCTGCAGCAGAAAAATAATTTCTTGTTTTCAGTAGTCACCATTGAAAAGATGTGTTTTCAAACAAGAGGAGACACAAAATAAGTATGAAACATTGTGAAATACCATTTGCAACCCTATATAAGTACATAATGTTTAATTTAAAGGATAATAAACAGTAAGAAACACACACTAAGCAGGTTTGCTGTTACAAAAAATAAACACAACCATTACCCGTTTAATGCCCATTACTTAAGTTTATCTTTTAGATGGCTATTTATGCCACTTTTCAAAGTCTTGGTAATCACTGAAGCAACCACAGGAAAATGAAAGGTAAAAAGAAAGAATCTGCATTTAACAGAGAAAGCCATTAACAGGGTATGATATATATTTGTGTGTCTTTGAAAGGTTACTATAATGAAGTGTACACAATAGAGATTCAAAACTTTATGAGAGAAAGGTGATACTTCAAAATGTGTTGTTTTCTATGTCGGTTCCAATATGTATAAACTGAATGGTTTTGCAGTGCTAAACTTTACTACCGTATGGATGAAATGTCCACGGTTTGCATCGTACAATGGCTCTCTGTCTGCAGTTTGACTATTTTACTCAGGGGTTTTCCTCAAACATTCTATAGACACATGCTCATTAGG